>OZ010688.1:3392275-3923275 GCA_963932265.1 Thymelicus lineola | reverse complement strand
GCATCACTGATACGTTGCCAGCCAAAAACGGAATCCGCTATTTCTCGCTGCGAAGGCTCATCAACATGGTTCTCTTCAACAACAGAGTACCATTTAATAAGTATGTGACACATTAATGTACTTATAATACCTAATGTGTATAATGTTTTAAGTTAACATAGAACGTGGCATCTTTAAAAATATTTTTATTTATGATTTTATAATCCCCTGAGGACATCACATAACGTATTAGGAGCGGAATATCAAGATGCACTCAAATAATAATTAGTTTAGTATAAACTACTCGACTATGTCGTATTGCGGGAACAGATGAGCTTACAACATGCTTATGGTCCGAAATCAGAACTCACTACAGTAAAATCAGTATAGTACGGAGCTATTTACATCAATTCGAGAAGCTTTCATAATTACAGGACTTTATAATTCCACTCACTTTATAGTACAGGTATTTATAGTTCTTACACTCACTTTATTGTACAAGTACTTATTGATTGTTACATAATCGTATGTATGTCATAATTTAAGGATGTGAGTTCAAGGTTGTAGGACCGGTCCGATGCTGCCCGATCTCCATCCAAGCCTTTCCAACGTAATTAGCGCTCATTACTCGTATTGCGAATTCAAACTGGTATTTTGAACTCATAAACACATAATATAAGATGTGACGAAATTTCAACGCACTGATGGCTTCGTTAAAAGTAGCCTACTCGATGTATTTAACACGCTATGATGTCCCACATTCCATGTGTGATACACTGTAGCTATTCACTGGGTCAGTGGATTCATACCAAATATTTCTTGGTAATACATGAACAAATCTTATTATTTATTACCAATATAACAAAGAACTAAACTATTTGTTGTACACAATCTTCTGACAATCTTTGAAAGTTCATTATAGTTAACACTTAACAGTGAGATAAAGGTGTAGATGTGTACGAGATAGATAAAATACTAAGATATTAATTCTAAAGTAATTAACAATAATTAATTTGTTAAAAGTATTTTTGATACGCTGAAAACCGGGCGTGTCAGGCCACGTGCAATGTAAGGTTCCGAAGTAGTAAAATCGTTATGCTAACATAGCCATGATAGTTTTTCTTGTAAATTCATCATAATTAACAGCTTGCAACACTTGACTCTAACCAAAACTAGCACTTTATAAGTAAAGCCAAATATTTCGCTAACAGACCCCTAATTCCAAAAATCGTCGTTGAAAATATTATGGGTCATAGGAGAACCATAATATTTTTGAAAGGCCTTTTTAACGATACCCCTCACTATAGGTTACGCGACGAATAAAAAATTCATCCTCACGTTACCTGTAGGGGAAGTACCCTGAAAAAAATTTTTCAACATTTTATTCTACGATTCTGGAGTTTTAATAAATATGTATATCGATGATAAATTACAGCACTAAGGGTCTCGGTGCTTTGACGGACAGACGGACAGACAGACGGACGGACGGACGGAAGGACATAACGAAACTTTAAGGGCTCCGATTTTACTCCGGAACCCTAAAAAAGGTGACTATAGCATGCGTATGACGTGCGTCTTCTTGAAAAGATGACCTAATTTAGAAAAATGAAGCTTGAAGAAACTTGTTTCCCGTTAGAATTAGTCAGCTAGTGTAACCAGTTCCAGAAATCGCTTAAAATATCGATTGGTTTACTAATAAACCGTTTCTAAAATACTAATTACTGCACATTGAATTAAATGCGGTCTTAAGTTAAATATATGAATTTAAATTTATATATTTGATTAGACTCAGGTTTAAACTTAACCTAACGATTTCACTTCACATGTGACGTAAGATAGGAGAATAAGATAAGCTGGGATTGAACCTTTGACCTGCATGCAACGTCTAAATATTCAATAACATTTATTTACACAACTTATTCCCATTCTTTGATCCTTATTTTGACTTGCATTATCATTCTTAGTGATATTATACATGTATATTATAATGTATTTATGTTTATTGTATGTATATATATGTATGTATATGTTTGTATATATTATGTGTATGTACAGTATTAGATGTAGGATACGTAACATAAATCAGTTAGTCAGTCATAAATCAGTCACCGCAGGGGCCTAGTTATTTACATTTATTTTAATTAATTTTACTTTTACTTTTAAGTGTTTATTTTAATTTTATATAGTGTAAATATTATGTTGTTATTTAATTTCTTTCTTAGTTAATGTGAATTAATTTAATAATGATTGTTAGAATTTATTTATTTTCTAAAAACAAATTATATTCATTAAAATTAGAGTATTTATCCGATAACATCGACAATTTGCGCCAGCACCCAGGGCTGACTGGTAGAGAATGCTATTGGGCAATAAGTTTTTGCCCTTGTACACTCTAGATTAAATAATGGCAAAAAATAAATAAGTAAAAAAAATATATTTTTATGAGATTGGCATCAATCTATTACTGGCCTACTCTCCTCCTGAAGAGGACTTGGGTAGAGTCCACCACACTCCAAAGCGGATACACGACTTCTAAAGCATGGAAGTAAGCCATTGAAGTATTATTGCTAGCGTATAGAACCGACACCGCGAACACGATATACTATGTCCCAATGAATTGGCGCCACTGGGCTTCAATCTTCAATGGATTCGTTCGATTTTGAAAGGAGAACGGGGGCTCAATTTTAAAAATAGAACCTCGCGGCGGGACTTATATTTTATTCCAGATGTCTGTTCTATGACATTATACTTCAATAAAGTAACCAAAATTTTTTGCCACTAATAGTCCCTTATTTATCTAACGATCGGTAACTCGGTAGATTGCTTGGGATTGACACAATCATGCTGCCGGGCTAAATACGCTTCTTATTAGTCAAGAAACCCATCAGAGTGAAAAGCAATAAGCTTGTACTTGTTAATCTTTAACTTTTAGATAAAGGTTATTAATGAATATTGAAGTAATTTTATTGATGCCGAAAACTTATATAAAAACTTTCTCATCAATTTATTATTATTTAACAAGAGTAAAAAAGGATGAATATTATGCACATACGTCCTCTACCGATATTGACATTTAAGTTAATGTGAATGACCTCAAGGTAGGTTGGATAGTTGTTGAGGTTAAAAGCCAAGCGATTGGCGGAAAACCAGACTCTTGAAGGTAGGGGTCGGCCCTTAGCTATAGCTATGAACAATACGACGGCGAAGAAACGTAATAAATTGTAATATAATTGATGAATTCTGCTATAATAAATATTTGGATTCTTATTAAGAAGTTCCAACAACAACATTCTTAGTTCAAGGTTTGGTTAGGGCTGACAATGTGAGTTAGTGAGTCATTTGATGACGAGTGTTCAATGTCAAATAAGGTTCACCGTTTTTGTACTTTCTTTCTTCCGCTTTTTTTTTGGCAACGTATCGCTGAGGACGTCCAGTGTCCACTTACCAAAAAGTGTCTCGTCTGCTCGTTTATCCGCTTTTTAGGATTACGAAGTAAAATCGGAACCCTTATAGTTTCGTCATATCCATCCGTTTGTCATTCCGTCTGTCCGAAGCAAAGCGCCGAGACCCTTAGTGCTAGAAAGCTGTAATTTGGTATGGATATAGATATTTATTAAAACTCCAGAATCGTAGAATAGAATATTAAAAAAACATTTTTTTTACATGTAACTTGAGGATGATTTTTTATTCGTCACGTACCCTGTAGTGTGGGATATCATTGAAAAGGTCTTCCAAAAATATTATGGATCTTTTGACATCATTTTTGGAATTAGGGGTCCTTTTGCGAAATATTTGGCTTTAAAGTACTAATTTTGTTTAGAGTCAAGGTCTCCCCCCTCTGCTGGCTAAACGGTTGCAGTTGGACATGTGAAAAAATTCTCAAAAATAGGTTAGGTATATGATGAATTTACAAGGAAAACTATCATGGTATGTATTATAAATCCCAATATGAACTCTCTTTACAATCACCAGACAGTATACCTCTTTAGATTGTATAATAAAGAAAAAAACCAAGTAAACTATTATATATTTTTTTACTTATGTCGTAACTGTTGACATTTATCAGGTAATATGAACTGCGAAGTTTTTAGCACTTTGACCAGGAAATACACCATTTTCAGAGAACGGTCAGCTTTCGAAGACCTTGCTCAAATCCAAACGGAAACATTAATAGCTGGAAACTCAAAATTATACTTTTTATTTTTTGTACTAAAACAAACATACCTACATGTTTCTGTGCAGCCAATTAAGCTAAAGAAAATGACAAAAATTTTTACTTTAATCTTTTTATGTTTTGGCATTAAAAATACATACAATTCAAAATTTTCACCCTTCTACCACCAACCCCTGTTTTTAGTAGTCATTTTAGTAATTTATTCATTTTTCATCCCGCTCGTAACTGATCAATTGTTAGGTGATACGAAGTTCGCCCGGTCAGCTCGTATTATATAATATTATAGTCCAGTAAATTAGGGCATGTAAAGCAAACATTACCAATGCTCGTAGAACATTCGGATTCACATATAGAGTGACGGTTTCGTTCTAGTTAATTCAATATTGACTGGCAATTGACACCGCGTGTAGCTGCCAGTTAGCGATCATAATTATGTGACTACACGTATCGTTACTGAGGTATGAGGTTTTAATTATGAGTTCCTTGTATTCCTTACTTGAAATATTCGTAGCCTGACTGAAGCCCTCGTAAACTAAGTGAAGCATGTGTAGCGTGGATAAACAGCTAACTAGTAGCCTTTGGTTTTATATTAATTTTTGAATAACAAGATGCGATACCAATTGATAGTAGGATTGTCCATGAACATCGTAATTCGTATCAGAGTGTCAACTGCAGACCAAGGAAGAAGGTAATCTGTTTAAAACAAGACTATTATGAACTTTTACAAAACCATTCATGTTCCAGGCAATTCATTTATCGGGCTTTAAACGACGTATGATTGGCTAACGTGTCACGTGACCGCTTTGGTAATACGAATTTGACGTTTATACTGGAACATGGCAGAGTTCATAATAGACCACCTAAACATGTAAAAACGTCTCACGGTTGATTTCGTATGGATGCTTGCTGCTAGGTAAATAAAAACTTTAATTAAGTAGATAGTTAAAACGACGCACTTCAATAGAAAGAACTTGGCGCCATTACCTCGGCTGATGGTCGGTCGAGTGCGCCCTAAGCAGAGAAGGTTAACTTTGGTTTAAAGACAGATGTAGGTAACTTAAAATACACTATCATGTTATACATAAATGAATCATACCCAAATGATATCTTATTAACTGAATAAACGTACGTATTATTGCTTAATTACGAATTTTTTTTTTTGGAAATATAAATATGAACTAGTTCATTTTGAGTTTCATACCCTTGGTCCTACTTCAGATTCATTTTACATATGTACATTCACCAGTTGTTGTCATGAAGCAATATTTGTTTAAATAAGGAGAGATAATTACTAGTAATCATATAGATTCAACCTGTTAATGACCCACTACTGAACTCTTAAGGAGACCTAGAACCTTCTCCACCAGTAAGCTCATAGTAACTGTTAGTAAAAAAATTATAATATGAGAGATGATGAGATAAAAGATGTTTGAAGCAGCTTGTTTCACAACACAGTTTTGAATGTCACGGCAAACATAATATTATGTGTACTGAATAAATTATCAACGTTAATTGACCTTGGCATTGTATAAGAATAAATATATTTTTTTTAAATAAGAAGACCTGATTTTCAGGTTTTTTTTCCTAATAAAACTATTAAATCTTAGGGAGTCTACTGAATCTTTTATCATCGCCTTAAAGGAGCAATTCTCGTAAATATATTTTCTGAATCCCGGAAACGGTTTCAACGATTTTCATAAAATTTAGTATGCAGCGGGTTTCGGGAGCGATAAATCGAGCTACTTGTTTCATTTTAAGAAAATGTAGTTTTCTCCGTGTTTTCAGGCAATGAAAAACTGCAACAATAAATTCTTCCTGACATCTATTGGTGAGTAGTAACACTAAAGCTACTTCAGTAGATGGCGTTGTTAAGCAACACTAAACCGAGCAAAGCTCAGTCATCCGGGTACTAATAGTAAATTGATAAAAACAGATTGCTGATTTTATTCGATTTTCATATACTTGACTTGGAAGCGGAGATTGTAAAGTAGTTTTTTAAGCTACTAATCACCCGCCCTCGCTTCGTTTCGGGAATATAATTCTGAATACCTGTGTCATGTACCCCTGAAACAACTTTTTGATGAGAAATTATAAAAATTATAGCCTTCCTAATACTATAGGCTTGGAGTGTGGCTATCATACACAAATATATTTTTTTCAAATCCGACTGGCAGTTCCACACATTAGCGCGATCAAACAAACAAACTCTTCAGCTCTATTATATGAGTATACATTTTATTGTAATTATTACTAGTAACTTGCTTCACACTTCTGGAAAACTTTTTCTTAAAACCCGTTCGGTAGGGCTCATAATCGAAACATTGTCCAGCCCAGGCATACAGATTCTTTAAATTGTCATTTGTTATTATTTTTGTAAAGTAAACACAAATGATGTGACCCCTAGATTTCTAAACTCCATCGTTAAAACCACACCCAAACCAGTTAAGTTGTTTCTGAGATTATCTGAAATGCATAGATAAAAAGGACAGGAAGACAAACCGACAAATAGAAAAAAAAATGTTACTTTTTGGGATCCATTAAGTTAATAAACGCCCCACAACATTAATAGTTTTCCTCGTGTTGTTTAATGATGAAAATATGAATAAAAAAAACTAAATTTATTCATATAATCAATCATTCATAATTTCGTAAGATTGCATTTAACCTAACAAAGATTGCTCTAAGTTTAATAATATTTTGTTTATCCGCTTAATATTATGAATCTGAATATGAATATATGGAAAGATATTGATGTATTAAAAATAATTCGTGAATATTTATACATTTAAATAGTTAGCCATAATTGTAAATAATCATAGTACAATACTATAATATTTGTACTGAACATTACTTAGTCACTCATTAAACATCACACTTAATATTATGCTTGTATGTTAAATAGCCATATGAGCTTTGTATACAAACATGCTAAATATTTTAACGACTATATAATATCCGCAATATATTACGCATTGTATTTAACACAAACCGAAAGTTGCACAAGGTTATACAGTCCGTTTTCTTTGTTTGTCTATAAATCATATAGAAATAATTACGGTGTTACTATTGCGTTTCCACACTTAAATATCTACATACACACATACATTTCTTTAAATAAGAAAATAAAAAATTTGAAAATAATTCAAAAACGTAACTTATAACTGGCACGTAAGCCACGAAGAAATTAAAAGAAAATCGACGAGTAAAAATAATTGTTCGAAATTCAAAACGCACGCTCGTATTCGCGTCTGTTTCCCGCCTGCCGGCCGACCGAATACGAAGGACTCGGCGCGAAGCAAGCTGCTCCAGTATCTAGAGGGGCAGTGGCGAAAGTGCTTCCAAATAACCACCTATAAAAACACAACACACGAACCAAATAGCATCCAGTTCGATCCCTGGCTCCAACCACCGTTCAAGAGGCAAAATGAGAAAGACGGTGAGTTAGGCCAATTAAGTGTAGTGCAGTGAAGTGACTTCAAAAAAGTGTGACCATAAACGCCAAGTGTGTCCCGTGCCGAAGTGTTTGTGATTATAAAATTCAATTATTGAGTTTAATCTCTGTGATTCTTCTCGAACGGGATGTGACACACTTTTTTGAAGTCCACTCTGTGTTTTACTGGCTGAGGACGTAATTAAACCGTTAAATTTAAAAAATTGTTGGATTAGAGCAATTCTTAAAAAACTGTAGCAAACAAAATGATTCCCATTTCTCGAGATCCAATTAGTCAATGTATATTGATAAAAATAAGCTGTTTTTGCAACTTCAAAACATTAAAACTATTTACTACTACAAATGATAAATTAACATTTACTAAAGCAAACAAAATAATACTTAACTTCAAAGTTAACTACTTCTTGAGATCGAACTGTATAAAATAACCGTAAAAGTGTATCGTTAACCGGTGTATGGTTATTAGATTAGATAACCAGTAGCTATCTGCCGTGAAACGAATACGATTATCGCACCCAGCTATTTACATTTTTTATAGCTCTATTAGACTTCAGACATTTTCATGGGAAATTAGTTTCAGTGTCAAGCTTAAAATTGTGTTTGTTTAAAGAATTATAAGAAATTAGTAATATTTTTATATATATATATCAAGCATTAAAGTGAATTAATTATCATGTTCAAAATATTTTTTTAATTAAGTAAAAATATTAGTATCAAATATGCCTATAGATTTAAATTAAGAAGTCTTAAAAATCCTTAAAAATCCATGTTAGACTTTTAAAGATAAAGTGACACTGATTTATAATTTTGTAAAGAAATTAATATATCTAACAAAGAGCTATCAGACCATTACGTCACAATGAGCACACAACTTTTCCTCTTTACATCAAAGCCGGGCTATAATACATGATCTTACGAGGAAGTAACTACAAGTAACTCTGGGAATTGTCCCAGTAAAGACACTCAATGAGTACGCACTAAAGATGCGTATGATAAATGATTCCAAATCTAGTCATCCAAATCTATCATCTGTTTCTTGAATTCTATTATATGACGTATCTATAGATTATATGTACATAGCAGTTTAACGATAAATTTAGTGAGTCTGTTAATCAAAGAAAATAATTATTTAGAAATCGGAAGAGATACTTCTCTTCTCTTCTATTTAGTGAATCTCTGGTAATAAAGAAAATGTAAAGTATTATTCGCGAAGATAATCTACCTCAAAATACGACATCCATATTAGAATTGAAATGTAACAAATAAATTACTTAATAAATAAATATACATTATATTGCACAAAATAATTGTCTAGCTTAAAACCGGAAAACCAATTCAACAAAACTATTAAATTCAACAAAACAACATCAATTGCCATTAACTTATTTGTTACAAAATAACAATTGTCAATACATTATCATACCAAAAATATAGAGTAATCAATAGTTACTGAGGTTAAAGATCACAATGTTATATGCGTGGAATGCGCAAGGAGAAACGAGGAAGCAAGACCACGAAACCTTACACCCAGTCTGCTAATCCCAGTATAATACCTGTTAATTATATAATAGGAAGTTGCGTGGATGAAGAGAAATATATAAGAGAAACAAAACCCTCGGTTACCCACTGCGAGCAGATAAACTATGAGATATATCCTCGCAAAAGGTAAAATGTTTGAAGTAACCAAAAAATTAAAAAAGAACCAAAATCTTCTTTACAAATCAAGCGGGATATAGTTTTCAACGTGTTTTTGTTGTACTATAAAAAAGTAATAAGATTTCTCATCTGCGCGTTTCCTACTTAAGTAAAATTTTAGTATAACAATATAACATTAACTATAGTGATAATACGGCTTAGATTTTAAAAATAAAATGTTTAAAAGGCAATCTTTTCCGAATATCAGTTTATGAAAGTCGTTTAATTATTATTTTTTCTTTTTCACTGCAAATTTTCCCAACAAGTCATCTAGCAAACACTTTTACTAACTACGTGAGATCCTTTGATCTTTGGCTACAATGCAACATGTTCTTACGCACAGAACGTTGCGTAAAATGTACTCCGATTTAGTTGCAGTACATTTTAAGATCGTGAGGTAAATCACTGCTTGCCGCTACAAGTTGTTTGGGTACTATAGCCCTTAGGTTCGATTGTAATCGAATGAATGCTGTCGAACATTTGAATTGCTAAATTGTTATTATTTAGTATCAACGAGTATGTAGTCTAGGAGGCATTACACTCTCTCCCACTGTCTTTTGTAGAAGAGAATCGAATAAACAAGTGCGCAAATTTTCTTTTAGTCTTACCCTGAAGACAGGATAAATATAAAAATAAGTTTTCCTTAACTGCGGATAAAAACTAATAACAATATTTCGAGTGCCATTTTGTGACCGTAAGAATCCTTATCTCGAAACGTAGCTAACTAAAATCCCGAATGTAATCCTAAAATCGAATCAGGAGCAGAAGTCAAGAACTTAAGGACAATTATAAAATTTACTAACTACTAATATTTTCGAAAAGATTATTTCAGATAGCATGCCATGTAAGAAAGGAGTGTTCAACAGTTGATAGAATAACATTACTTGTGTTATTTTATCAACAGTCAGAATATTCGAAATTAAAATATATGATTTAAAATTGAAAATAAAGTTACATGCGTATAAGAAACCCATGTAACTAATTATCACCAGAACATGCATGAGAATAATTAGAAACATCGGTAACAAGTTTGGCTAAGCCAAACTTTGCTTATTTTTTATGTTCTGATAAGCAATGGTAGGCGAAGAAAATAAAGTTTAATTAATCGTCGTCCCTATGTAGGTATTGGTAAACAGCTTACTTTATAAATTGCATATTCATAACTAGATCACCAATCAAGTTCTCAATCGATAGAGGTGTTATTACTGGAATTATGCCTTTCGAAATGTCCTTTGGTATTAAATTGCTGGTTTTTCCTAAGGCCTTCTATTTTAATATTAGTTGGATATGGTAATTACATTCAGTCATATTGAAATTACTGTTAGTATGGCAAATTATAGTGTTACACTAATTTTCCTATCTTAAACCATTTATTGTCATTACAAGTTATAATGTCGCAAAATATTGTCAAAAATATTATAAGAATAATTTCACACAAAAAATTTAACAATGAATTAAGTTTAAATTAAACTAAAAATACTTGATATTTTCTAGACAACTCAGACTAACTAGCAACTTTATTTTGTAACTTCCTTTGCCTAATTAATAAAAATCCCAGCTGAATTGCGTCAATCAAAACATTACGCATTCTGAAGCGTAATTACCTAATTTCATAATATAAATATTTCTAGGACAAAACAATAATTATAAAGTTTACTCAACTCAATCAAAAGTAACTACTGTTCAGTTACGATACTGCTAATTTATCTGTATCCTGTATTGGGCGGCGAACTGCCTATGATTAGGCCTAAAACTAGTTAATCCGGTCTAGGCTTTAAACGCAACACCTAAAGATGGTACTCACGTGCAATATTGGAATGTTGTATGCACTTTTACAGCAGTAATTGAATACTTTTAATACTAATGACACTATTCCGTCAACTACTGATGATGCAATTTCTGGTACTTTTTATAAGCCACCATTTATTATTTGATGGAAAGAATTCAATTAATAAAGGAGGATCCAGTTACTTGATTCAATATGATTGTATTAAAATACAATTTACATATTCATAAAGAAGAAAATATAGTATAGTATTGTTCAATTCCAGGTTGATCCAATTTCATTAAAACATCCTTTAAATTAATTTTATACTAAAAACAAATTTCGGGAGAAAAGGGGAGATTAGATCGTATTTTAGGGTTTGTCTAATTCCGATTGCTCATAAATTGTTTCAGCACTGGCTAAATCAGAGTAACTGTTAATATAAACCTGTTAATAAATCAATCAAATTCAAAATGACGTAGGGAAACAACAACGAAGAAAAATAAGCTAAAGTTTATTCAAAAAATTCGTACGAATGTTTTGTATCCGCGTCTAGTGACGTTCCCACAATCGTAATCAGATTTCAGAACCATAATAGAATTACGGTGCGAACCTTAATCATGTCGTAATATACACGACAAATCATATAATAGGGTTCTGCATTGAAATTGTATGCAATATGAATGGCTAATGAATGACTACCTTCTGATATACGGTTAATGTATCTATAATATGAATTAAATGTAATATAAATAATAATAAGTCCTTTTGGATGTAATCTAAAGAACAATAGCGAACAATCTAAGTTCACTGAATAAAAGCTTTCTATAGATTCGGGAATATATGTGTCACCATCTTCCAATTCCGGAAGGTGGTAAGTTGTTTCACTTTATACTTAAAGTATTAGGGAACGCAAGCCGCAGTCGCAAATCGCATATGCGTTAGGTAAGTTTACCAACGACTAAGTAGTCGTCGCGACCCCGTTCGTATTGCGCAAGCGCATCCCACAAGCTACCCGATAGCCTCGCATGCGATTAGCAGTGATTGTCAAATAACTGTATTTGTAGGGAAATTGGCCGTCGATCAAAGTTGGTATAAATTGGTAATGGTACTAGCTAAGGTATTTAATTAGTAAACCAACTAACTATAGGTCTGTAAACTGTATCGTTTAACAAAACATTAATTTCGAAAGCTGAGTATCCCACGATCTATGGCGGCACGTAATTACCGTCACGAAAAGTTTTTATGCAAGCATTCGAAATACGTATAGTACTAGAAAAAATCTTAATTCTCTTGCTTAGTTTGTTCATATCACATCTATAAATATAATTTTTATTATGAAATACGTTTCTATACGTAATATTATAATTTGTTTCGTCCACATTTTGAAAGTAAACTTACTTATAAATTATTTTTAATAGTTCGTCAATCAAATAATTCTATATCTTCAATACTAAAACTTCAAACAAATCTTTTATGCGTGAATAAAAGCGTATTATTAAAATGAATTGTAATCGGATGATTCATAAAAACAAAACGACACAATAAAAGCCGGTACATTTGCACAATGATTCATAATCGTAAAAAGAATAGCGGTTTAATGAATCGAATCGTTTCATAAACAAACATGAATTCACTACAATTCCTAAGACCGAATGAGTTACAATGGCAGTTCTAAATTTAACAATCTTTTTACTATAATAAATTCCATACAAACATTTGAACTTTGAAATTGCGTTGTAATAAAGATTCCGACACAATATGAGTCACACACTTAACGTAACACACTTTGATTTCAACATTGGTAATATAGTAACTTAAAAATTAAGTAAAAATTTGAAAAGCCATAAATTTTGTAAATTATTCGTTTTCACAATTTGCGTCCCTGGCTTACGCCACCTAGTGGAATAAGTCCATATTTATCGAGGAGCCGATATGGATAATACGGTTATTATCTAACCACATATTATTGACATTGTTACATTGGTTACGCGCGAAGTGCTTCGTACAACCTATTACGACAATTGAATGACTCTACATTTTGTGTCTTGATGTACATATTTGGGTATTCTTTTTATACTTTTATTTCTGAGAAAATATTTCCATATCATCAAATATTTGTCAATAAAATACAATGCCTTATCACACACAAATTGTTTCCGGTCATCAATAATATTAACCTTTAGATTACTAAATAACACTTACCTAATATTAAATGATCCATTCAAACCTGTTGCAAGAACAGCCGTAACAGTGGCGCGTAATATCACATCAACAGTTTAACTCATCACATTAATTATGCGATTATTCATTATTGATTCAAATCGATTCTGGTTTTATTTGTAACTCTAACATGAACATGCTCTGAGTGATTGATAGCTTTTACTCGTAGTTACATCACTGCTGCTACTCATCATTAATTTTCGCAGTAAAATGGGTTGAGTCGTAAATAATTCGTAAGGAATACAAACAAGTTAATCAACAACTCAAAGTTATGCATTAGATTCAGAAAACAAGATCTTCAATTACAAAATGTCATGATATAACCTTTTACACAACATTATAATAATCTGTTATCCTTCTTTTCCAGGCCTGTCTAGTTTTCCTGCTGATAGCAGCAGCAACTGCCAGCGAGAAGAAGTCGACAGAGCAAAAAGCTGAACCTCTGGACAAAAAGCTAGACAAACGTGGTCTCCTGAACCTCGGCTACGGGTACGGAATCCACGGACTTGATGTCGGTTACATCGGAAATGGACACGGAATAGGAGGAGCCTACAACGTCATCGATGATGGCTACTCCCACGGCGGATACGGCGGATACAGCGGATACGGCGGATACGGCATCAATCTCGGAGGACACACCGATGTCACCAGAACCATCACTCTCGTCAAGGGAGTCCCGTACGCTGTACCCGTCGAGAAGCACATCCCCTACCCCGTCGAGAAGCACGTGCCATACCCCGTCAAGGTCCCAGTACCCCAGCCCTACGAGGTCGTCAAACACGTGCCAGTTCACGTGAAGGAGTACGTCAAAGTTCCAGTCCATGTTCCTGCCCCCTACCCCGTCGAGAAGAAGGTGCCCTACCCCGTCCACGTCCCAGTCGACAGGCCCTACCCCGTCAAAGTGTTGGTGCCCCAGCCCTACCCCGTCGAGAAGCACGTCCCTTACCCCGTCAAGGTGCCCGTGCCCCAACCCTACCCCGTGGAGAAACACGTGCCATACCCCGTTGAAGTTAAGGTGCCCGTACCTCAACCCTACCCCGTCGAGAAGCACGTCCCTTACCCCGTCAAAGTGCCCGTCGACAGGCCCTACCCCGTGCACGTTCCCGCCCCATACCCCGTAGAGAAGCCCGTGCCAGTCGCCGTTCCCGTTGAGAAGCCAGTGGCCTACCCCGTGCACGTACCTGTCGACAGGCCCTACCCCGTTCACGTAGAGAAGCCCGTCCCAGTGCCCGTCAAGGTGCCAGTCCCGGAGCCCTACCCCGTGTACAAGCACATCCCCTATGAGGTCGAGAGGCCCGTGCCTTACCCAGTCAAGGTGCCCGTCGACAGGCCCTACCCCGTCCACGTGGAGAAGCCCTACCCCGTACCCGTGGAGAAGCCCTACCCCGTGCCCGTGAAGGTCCCAGTCGTCGTCGACCACCACGATAGCTATAGCCACAGCTACGGAGGCTCATACTACGAACATTAGGGTATTTTAGGATAATTTAGTTAGGGTTTCATTCTGTCAACATCACAGCGTTATTTATATCTCGCCGTTTCCATGGCCGGGACACCAGCAAAATTGAATGTTCATTACTTTTCAACTCATACTGTATATTTATGCTGTCATTTTTAGGATGTCATGTCATTTAAGTGTACAGACATTAACTTCGTAGTGATATAAAGTTACCATTCTTAGGTTAAGTCGACTGTAAAATAATGTGAAAATAAAAAATGATAATGCGAAAAATTTGATTGTTTTAATTTCCTAGGAAATTGTTTAGTAAGGTCAAGACGTAAATGAATGGCCGGTGGTATGATCACAATCTTTTGACCTTCGCGCTGGATCGTGCGGTGGTCGAGTCCGTAATAAATATTATGTTCAACACGAAAACAACCCAACAGTCACATAACAAAGTTGTTAAGAAAACTGTGGACCTTGAATTCTTTATGAACTACGGATTGAAATTTTACATAACATTTTCTGGTAATATTTTAACATGTTATTTGAGACATTAATTGGTACATAAACATTAAAATCATGACACAAACATTAAAACCAATTAATGTACATAAATATTATAATTAATGATATTAATCCACCCATCCATCCAAATAACCATAAAAAATGTTAATAAAACGAATGATAATAAATATTCTTAACATGATGATAGAAGCAATTGACAGCATAATTTCAGTAGTCATTAATCTTAATGGCATGCCCTTTTGAGATGATATTAAAGAATATTAGGCAAAGTAATGAAAGGTGTCAATAAGGTAGATTAACTGACTGAAGAATATTCCCATGAGAAGTAAGGTAATTGGCCAATATTGCGCTCATATGGTCTCTAAAAAATTTTAACACTTCGTTGCTCATATATTGGCAATGAATATCTGTACTAATCGTTCACTGTATATTAGCAATAATAAACCACAGTTATGGAACTATTTAGTACGCAGCTGGAATTTGTTACATTTCTAGGTAATATTGTACCAATAAAAATAATCGAAGGAATGGAACATGTATCGACTGGTGTTATAAAGAAAACTAGTATAACAGGAAAAAATATAGATACAAAAACAAAATCAATTAAATAGGGTAGAGAGCGTATTCATTCAAGTTACTAAGGAATATGTAATTATTACAATCATAATTATGAAATACATTTTTATGAAACACATTGAAACTAATTATGCTATTAAGATTTCATACAATGAAGATATGCAATTTTGAAATGTTACATAGCGTTTAATTTTATTTTTAACTTACACAATATACCTAGTTTTTCAGTCTGTTGTCATTACCAAATTTACTTGTTGTTAAAGATTTACAGTTTAACCTGTGCATTTCGTTGTCTTTAAAATTACGGCTATGCAATCTTTCCACTCTGTATGCCTTTTAGAAAAACTTAAAATTTTCCTTTTTTTAGGGTCGCAATTTTTCCTTTCCTGCTTAAATTATTTAGCATACTATTCGACAAGTTGGTCGTAAAAAGTTATTATAAGAAAATATTTTTATTTCTTGATGAATGGAATAGTTAAGTTGAAATACTCGCATCTTACTAACCAAACCTAACGCCTCAACTCAGAGCCACTAACGGTTACTTAAATTGCTCCTTAGTACAGAATTTGTATGGTAATTCTTTAATAAGAAGCGATTTAAGTAACCGTTAGTGACTGAGTTGGGGCGTAGGAAACCTAAGTTGTTAATGGTGGTAGTAAAAATAATGTAATATTGACCTCACTTACAGTTACGAACGATTGCGAGCGTTGAACTTTATCTGCGAAGCGTAGTTAAGGTTTATGGAACAATTATTGTAAAAAAAACATATTTATTTTGTAAACAAAACTTGTAAGTAAGTATTATATCAATGTCCCAATTTTACGAAAACTTAGACGATTGTTGAACACTAAATTAAGAGCTACACCTGTCACCTGTATAAAAAAATCGGTAGGTAAATAATATCCTACAAGTATAACTTGATCGACAGTAAGATAGTTATTGCATTGGTTAAGATAGCAGGCGCAGATTTATTTTGATACTTTGATAAAGTTAGTCTAGCGACCCAAAATATTAAGCATACACTTATTTGTAGACATAATACATATAAAACGATCAGGCACTTAAAGATAGATTCAAAGTTATTTTCAAATAGACCTAGGAAAATAATCTTTCTTTCTTTCTTCTTTCTTTCTTTCTTTCTAGAGGCTAGATATTCTTGGGCGGCCGAGAATGGTGGCACTGCAAGCTCAGACGTCGTATACAAAAAATAGAAAAAAAATACTGTCCAGGATTTGTACTCTACCACACACCTTCTTGCCACCAGACTATCAACCGTGAAATATTTCACACAAAACATTAACACATTACACACATTTTTATTTTACATTAATAAAAATAAAGCATAATAGATTGCAAAAAAAACTATGTTTATTTAATTTGCAATACTTTTCTTCTTCATCTAGCTAACTTCGTAACCCATAAACCTACTATACATCTATTACTGCACGCAAACAAAGCCGGTATTGTCCCATTGTTCGAAAAATCACATGCACATACAGATTTCGTGTACACCGCTGGACAAACGCAGGGGTAATGCCAAAAACATGGTAATTGAAAACATAAAAGGTATTATTCACAGTATTAGATAAGAGTTATCTATATAAGATCATCGTTGTGTAGTTAATTGAAACTTTATTATGATAAAATACTTATTACTATGTTACGAAAATAGAATGTTTTAATTTTTTTAAATATTTTATTTCATTTTACTTAAGATATTTAAATTGCATGTAGATTTCCTTCATAGAAGTCAAATATAATAATGTTTAAATCAGTAGATAATCGTCTAAATAGTTTTTAGCTAGAAGATTAGAAAATCTATCTTTATTTTAGCATATTCATTAGTTTAATTTCGCATTTTTTAAACCAGTTTCACAAATTCGAAATATTAACATAAAATGTAATCACACAATTTTTTATTTTTCAAAACATCAAGATCCATACATAAATTGCAAAAATGTTTACTTATGTAAAGCAAGGATTATATTTGAGAACGTTATTTATAAATGTTTTGATCGGCGGTGTACGATTTGTTCGCGGCTGCTTGGGAAATTTGTATAATTTGCTGTTTTCTTGTGTTGAAACTTAGTCAATTTTCTGTTTAACACGGAGAAGATGTTTGGAAAGATGAAGCATTTCATATTTGAAGGGCACGGAAATTAATAACATAAGGTATAACCCGCGCCATTAAGGAAACTATTGTAAAATGGCAGACATTATTATTTCCCCTCACTCGCATAGGTACTAAAAACAGGATTAACTTTGGGAATTTGGGTATTCTTATAGTTCACCAATAAAATGTTACCACATGTTACCACATACATAATATCACTTATATAATGTATTTTCTTTCATTTGTAATTTTATGTGTACAATACAGATAATTTGTATTGTATTGTGTTGTATTGTAATATCAGACACGATAATTTTAATATATAGGTATATTTATCATGGTATCGTATCAAGTTTTATGTTGTATTGTCTAATGTCAAAAAGCACATTAGGGTGTCCACCCTTGAGTGCAAGGGCCCAACATCTCCTGCTGCATCGCTCCTGCTAAATAATGAACATGGTTGTTGCGCCAGGCCCCTTCTATCGAAGGTACCTGAACTCTGTACCTCTAATTCTAATTCGTAGCTTCTTCACTAGTGCCATGCAGTAAATGCCTACTGAAGCACAAATACGTGAATGTAGTCTTTACTCAATGACAAGCAATAAGTTTCCTCGCCATTTATATTGTAGTTAAATTTATTTAAATGATAAATAAAATATAAATATAACGTGATCTAATTTTAAATACAGTAAACTTGAATTTACGGTTCTAATTAGTTTGTCTAGTTCCGGTTCGAGGTCTAGTCACGATATTACGTTTCCCGGTAGCGAAATAAATGATTTTCTTTCAACCACTTATTCAAAGTTTTATCATGTTTATCACGATTAGATTAACATGGTAGGTATAACATTTACAAATGGAATATTTTTTTAGTGAAGTCGGGATTATGCGAAATAACTAATTAAAATAGGCATCGCACACACGCAATATAAATGACGTTAGGCCAAGTAAAACCTAGGAATATAGTTTTTACAATTCCCAAAGTAATAAAATACTGAAATAGAACATTCTTAATTATTCTATATTAACATAAAAACTCACAGAATACTAAAAACGTTTTATGGATATATTTTGAAAGAGACATTATAATATTTAAGGATACAAACTCTGTGTACTAAATAAAGGAATAGATAAATCTATCCTACATTTAGAAACGATCTCAATAAACGCCATCTATCTATCTAGCAAGTAACTCAACACACATCACTCTATTAGATTGAGTGTAACCAATGCTAGATATTATAAAGTTTGTAGAAAGATTGTACTCCACGTTACTTGTATCCACCGATAGAGGGCTTTGATTCTCTTTAAAAACAAAAATACAATATATACTTACCTTTTTATAAAGATATTTTTATCGACAGAAAAAGGTCTGTAAAAGGGTATACATTCTTTCAGTACTTAGAACGTGGTTACTTGGTTAATAGGATATGAGGGTTATATATTTTTATGTAAATTGTCGATAAACGAATATACATACGATCCACCTGATAAATGGTACCTAAGTGTTCATAGTTGCACATGGACATTCGCATTAAATCATAAATATTCGCATTAATGGATCTTCGCATATAATTTTATGATTTAGGGTTCCCCTACGAAGCGAAAGCAAACATATTCCAACAGGAATCAAAATATTTCAATTACTCAATGCTCCAAGAATGGAACCTTACTTTTGTTCTTTTTTTATTTAGCGTTGATTGCGTTTACACTGCGAGATTACTAAAGTGTTACAAAAAATAAAATAAACATCTCAGTACATTTAGAACATCATTGTGCAAACGGATTGCTCGTAATTGGATCCACAGTGAATGTATGTTGCTGTATATGTTACGCTGTTCAGATTCGCTACATATGACTTACATGTAGACAAGGTACATAGAATTATCTATAAAGCTCTATATGTCCATACAATTTTTTGAAGTAAATAATCTTCAAATCTATCGTTATTACTACACTCACGTATTATAATAGATAGCAAAAGCGTATTTCAAAACGCTAGCCAAGACATTGACAGATTTCACACTCCTTTGAGATCTTTTCGGATAACTCTCAGGTTTGCATGCTTCTTTTATGGACGTTGCGGTCGAGTCAATGTTAAAAATATCCAAGTGTAATTTAGGGCGGTCAAGAGTTAGATAAATGACCACTAATTTAAATGGCCATATGGCATGTTAGGGAACATACCAAAACCACGTGCCTCATTTAGGGGGGGGAGGGGGGTCTTCAAAACACCACGATTGGTCACAGAGGGGAAGGGGGGGTTTAGGTTTTTGTCACGTAGTCAATATTTTAGCAACTATTGCGCCACAAAGTCGTCAAATAAAAGCAAAACTATTATTTTTTAACTCTGTTTTTGCAAAAAAGTATTGAAAACCGTATTTATCAATTACCACGTGAAAACTAGGGGAGAGGGGGGGTCTTCTCATATAGACTACGGATGGTCACGAAGGGGGGGGAGGGGGGTAAAAAGTTGGAAAAAATGGGTTACGTGGTTTTGGTATGTTCCCTTAGTCCTTAGGAGCCTATTCAGTGGATATCAAGTTTCCAATCTGCATTGGAGCAGCGTTGAGGAAGATTCTCTAGACCTTTTTAAATATTAGTAGCGATATGTGCTCTGCTGATCAGTAACGGCATTGCAACGGACGTGCAGTAAAGCTGGTAATTGCTAGTGAAATATACATTTTGAAACATAAGCCGTAATTACGTACTCATTATAATGAATGCTGCTTCAAGACGTTATATAAATAACATTACGCTTTATATTTAGGCATCTACTTAATTTTTTAAATTTATTTTTTGAAACATAAATGATGTGCCTTTCACATAGTCGTATTCAAATGTACACCCAAGGAAACGTTTGTTATATATTACAGTTGCATTAGAAATTGAATTAATTTAGTGGCAACGTTTTAGGCGAGTTGTTAAAATATATCAAAGCGTTTGATCTCAATAAAATTGACAAATGAGAGGGAAAGAGGCGTCATCTATGCTTTAGTCATTCCCATTCATAGTACACCCTAAAACAACAGACAAACAACAACAACAACAACAAACCGACAACAAACAAACAACAGGTTAGACTATGTCATTCGGTCTTTATAACGGCCTATATTGAGCCCTGTGGTGCCTGGTTATATTATGATAGTAACCATGTATCCTGTTAATCCATTTACGTCTTGGCTGGACTGTTCATTTATTTACAAATAGTGCTCTAACCCCGGTTTTACTAACGCTTTCCAGGACAAGAAGTATCCTATGTCCTATTAAAAAAAAAGAGGAACAAACATCGATACACTTTCACATTTATAATATTAGTAGGGTATAGATTATAATTTTACGAAATTATAAAAAATAAAAGTTGAAACGTAACCCTGAAAAGAGGTATGAAGTGTTTTTATTTCATAATCAAATCAAACGATTCTAGTATAACGGCATATTATATGCGCAATAATTTTATTACAACAAAGTACCTCTTCAAGTAGGTATATTTAAAATTAAGGAATTATGTAGTCATTGGTGGTAAAACGCATTAACTTAGTAAAAGCCTATTCACTCTTGCCTTGCAGACACATTGTAATCGAGCGGAAACACCGACGCGGGAAATTTATTCCAATCCTTCGCTGTACGCATAATAAATGACGAAGCGAAGCGCGTCGTCCGTAAAGGGGGGATGTCAACGACAAAGGGAAGGGATGGATAAAGAATAAACTTTTTTAACTTACTGACGCTTTTGCGCCACTACACCGTCATCGTCAGTAGGAATGATCCACTTAACTCCTTAGTGACTATACTTTTTATGCACGATCGTATCTCAATGCTAAGAGCTAAGAGCAATTATAATTAACGTATAACGTTGTAGTACCACTAATTAGTATCCATTCAATTGAAATCTATACTGCTATTAAAGACACTTACTTATCCCGCACTATAACGATTAGAGCAAGGCAATTTGCATACAGACTATGTACGCTCTGCCGAATTCACGTTTAAGTTGTAACGTAATTAAAGTTAGCCTCCGTATTTACTTTGTACACTGAAAAACCTGATCTGATAAATACTTATTTTTTGAGAAAAGTAGGAAGCTTTTCGTCTTGGTATTGGCACAACCGTGCCACTAGATGACTTAATTCAATTATGTAATTAACATTTCTTTGTAATATTTTCATTGCATATTTCATAAATAATATATTTTTATGGAAATACACCTGATGGTAAGTGGCTGTCATCACTCTTGGACATCATGGTCATCGGGCGTGGGATTGGAGTTAGTGTTCTAAGCCACCCCAATACGTCTAAAATACACAACCTATTACCAAAAATACTCGTAGTTAAATTTCCCATAATACACCCACGTGGACCTAGGTCGTATCGGTGAAAGACGTACTCGAAAGAGCTCTTAAGGCGAAGGAACGGAAATGGCCTTGATCATACGAAGTGGCCGTTTCGCCACGCTTGTCACGAGCGATGACTAAACAAGTCACTGTTTCGATAGTAACTTAAGATATTGATACAGATAGCGAAGTGAATGTACTTAACTTTATACTCAAATACGATAGACTGAAATTTCTTTACAGCTGAAAAGCTTCTTCAGGATTAAAAAGATAATAATAAAAATATAACAAGTTTAGTGTGAATTGGCTTATATTATTTCAGTTGTATAACAATTATTAATTTAATCTTGTATTCTTAAAGTTTAAGCCTACCACACATTCTCATCGTGCATCGTAACCAAGGGTTGACTGGTAGAGAATGCCATTTATAGGCATTAAGTCCGCCCATTGTATGCAATTTACAATATAGGATTAAATAAATAAATAAATTGGAGTATCATCACAATCCCTTTGCACTGCTGGGCTCGGGGCCCTTTTCATATTGTAAAGGATTTTCTCTAGTTTCCTGTAAGCTTTTAAATTTTCCTGTAAGCTTTGTGACTGATTTATATTGGTATTTTCAAAATTTATAGCTGACAGGTTTTGGATCATCGCGTCGTTATTATTATTTTATCTAGGATTGTATTAAAATGGGCCTTATCCACTATAATCCTTGTATAGTCCCGAGGGAGCCATAAAGACTTTCTCTTCTCTAGGCTTATTCCATTATCTAGGCTATTCTTTCTCTAGGCTAATTCTTAAAATACGTTATTGAAGGAACTCCCGTTATTAATATAGAGAATATAACTCCCTGTCTGTGTATTTATATCTCTACCTCCCTTACGGAACATTCCGAGTTCAATATTCGGTCGAAGACCTTAACGTTACACAATTGTTTTGTTATCAATCTGGTCATTGTTACTAATACTTAATGACCCATTTCTATCATAATAATAATAATAATTAATAATTAATGCGAGAATGTAAATGGTAGGCGTTCATCTATTCTATTTCAAGAAAATGTTTATCTAATGACATTGACCTTTGGATTCATCTTTAATTGTATTCAACCTTGATCTCAAATTTATTAATTCACGCACAAAATTAAAATGCTATTAGTAGTTATCTATTTAAAGCGCATTCGGGCGTAACCTCTGATTCAATCACAATATTGTGCATATAAATATCCTTAAATACTATTATACCATACATAAATACATAAAATATTTCGAAATAACTCATATTATGATTTCATCTTGAATTGTTATTTCTCAAGAAAATGCCTATGGATTCGTGTCTAAGTCTTTAGTGAAAAGCGAACAGTAATAATAAGCCCATTTATAAACAGTTGTTTTGCTACATAAAAATGTAAGTATAAATAAATCAGCATGCTTAAGATTACATTATACTTCAATTTATCTCAAGAAGTATGCCAGTATGCACCTGACTTCATAACTTTTATTTTTGTATTGAGATAATTTTCTTAAAAATTACTAAAAAATTAACTTGAAAACTTTAGAGATAAAGAAAAATATATCAACTATCATAATTTTTCACTCAACTGCCTTTTTTCCTATTTCCAGTCAACCATTTTGCTTCCTGACGTCTACTCTATCTGAGTTGTGTTTAATGTAGGAGTGTTAAAAAAGTTTATAATATTTTTTCCCTTGTACCTACTATATTTATTGATTTTTACATCTATTCTACTTTTATAAAATCATATTCCTGATGCTTTGCTGGAGAGCCTAATATTTTATCTATCGATTACTAGTAAATTACTTTTGAAAACCTAAGCTTCAATTCAAATTCGAATAAACATTTAAAATAAACACGAATAACAAATAACAAATTCGAATAAATATTTAAACAAGGTTCATACATTTTTATTTGTGTACCAGTTGAAACAAAACAAACACTATAATATTACATTTAATTTGATATAAGCAACAAAAAACAATAAAGACAAAAATTCTAAAAAATATTATTATGCGATTTCAGTAGCTAGGACATCAATGGCTTATTATTATGATGGTCGCCATTTTCTCATGACTCGAGCCACACGCCGGGACGTTGGTTCGTCTTGCTCCACATACGATCCACTTACCTGGGCGACATTGCATAATTTTACGCGTATATTTTGCCAGTCAAGGCAGACATTGCGAAACTGAGATGATTGATTTCGTATCAAAAACTGGAAGGAAATTCAAAACCGAGGCTATAATTTGTGAGATCTTAATTGCATTCCAAAATATTGGTTGCAGACGCATTATTCAAAACGTTTGAATAATGCATAAAAAGCCGTTGCACTATTAATTATCTACCCATCTATCGATTGATAGCAGATCAGCTAATGGTCATTGGTTTTGCTGTCTTTGGACAAAAGGAAGCCTGAAAATGAAGCAGTGATCACTGTGCATTTAAATTCGGCGTAGAAGGAATGAAGTAGAAAGAAATGTGCCACTTACTTAATTGGTAATCTCCTTGGCCTTTACTCAGAATGAGTAATAATTACTCCATACCCATATAAGCTAAGTGCTGCATAATATAAGATATCTTTTGAGAAAATTAAGGACAACCATCAAGTAGGAATGTATTAGATATACTATCTATGTCTGTGAGATGTACCTAAGTCTTCACCGAAACGAGAAGTAAATTAATCTCAATTGATTTGTGTGTACCTTGATTTCGATAGATTAATGGAAATCAAGGGAAGTAATAAAGTAAAGAATGAACCGTAATTAAAACCTGCGTATTATTTTGCACGCTTATGTTTAATATTTATTACAAGGCCTTCTTGATGATGTTTTCTGTTTTTATAGATCTTACAATACTCATAACATTCGCTATAATAATATGTTTCAGTCAAAAGTCTCAATGGCTTACGAGATTTTGCATCTATTACGAAAATACCTTTACACACTGTTAAAGTTACATAGACAAAATTAGGAATAATTAAATAAAGCATACTAAAATGGTAATATTATTACGACTGGCAAAAATCAGGGTTTCATGTATTTTTTATTAAATGTATTATAAAAGTTGGTGAAATACATTGAAGTATTTACTAGCGTATAGAACCGACACCGCGAACACCATGTATGTATGTCCCAATGCATTGGCGCCGCGTGGCTTCCGTCTACAATGGATCCGTTCGATTTTGAAAGGAGAACGGGGGCTCAATTTTGAAAATCGAACCTCCCGGGTTTGTTCGAGATGTCTGTTCTATGATATTATACTTCAATGGTTTGTCCCTAATTATTTTGAATTGCAAACTTTATTTTTGTTCACTATAGCATGACTAGCATTACTCAAACGACAATGAAACTCCACTATGTGTTTTGCGCCATACTTATCCCTACAAAACCTTTCACGGTGAGTAACTCATATAGGCAATTTATACTATCACAAACCATCAAGTCCGTTAGTAACAATAAAAATTCGAGGTTGTAACTGTAACAATATCACATTCAGATGTCAAAGCCGAACTCCCAAACTATTAAAGATCTGAATGTGGCAACACTATTCAAATCCGGTACAGATTTGCATGAGAATGGTTCAGTGAGCGAATTCCCAGCTTCCTAAAAGAGCCCTGAATACCTAGCTTATTCTAAGCCTGTCTTTAGTAACATTGTTGGTTATTAATTAAGGCTTTCGAGCATTTAGGCTGTGTTACCTATTACTGATCGATGATTTGTCGGCGTGAGAATCTGTAACAATTGTTAAAAGAAAAGCCAATAAAACTATCATAGAATAATTTCACAATGAATTTGGTTCAAGGCTATGCTAAAAACTATAGTCGAAATATTAACATCTTGTTCAACAATCGTAATGCTTAGCAAAATAGTGCCTTATTAATCTAGCACCATGAAAGCGGCTTAGCTCGCGTTGATAATATATTATGTACCCATTGAATTATCATAGAACAGACATCTCGAACAAAATGTGTGTCCCGCCCGGGAGGTTCGATTTTCAAACTTGAGCCCCCGTTTTCCTTTCAAAATCGAACGAATCCGTTGAAGATTAAAGCCACGTGGCGCCAAGGCATTGGGACATATATGGTGTTCGCGGTGTCTGTTCTATACGCTAGTAATAATACTTCAATGTATGTACCCTTTAAGTTAATTCCAGACAATAATCTGCTAATGTGCTAATTTTCATCAAAATTGGTTCAGTAGTATTTCCGTGAAAGAGTAACATACATCCATAAATTCTCACAAACAACCTTTGACATTTATAATTTTAGTAGATCAGAAAACAATTACCATATTATACATATAAAGGTCAAACCATATTAAAAGATATTAAGGTTCTAATAATAAAACAACATCAAACTTCTACATATATATTTGTTATATTTCAGTACTGTAATATTTGAATACAAAGTCGTTTTACGATTAAGTATCTACTGTATTACAATATAATTTCGTTACAACGAAACAACAGGTATCTAAGTACTTTTTAGTTTTAATTAACTTTTGTAACAGTGCTGCTTTTGATACTTTACTATATTGCGTTCTACATACAACGAGTGTACGATAAAGCTATAAAACTCCACAAAAAAAAACGTAAATAAAAATATTATTACTACACGTTTTCAATAGTTTTTTGTCGCTAGTCTTTATTTCCGGCAAAAAACGATGCCATTAGTTTGTAATGTCCATTATTGTCAAGAAGAGATGCGCCTTATAGAGCAGTAGCCTGTGTCAAGCATGAAGTACTGCTCAGCTCTGTTGAGCACTCCCAATTTTCTTGCAGATTATTTGGCCTTGGCCTAACCAACCTAGCCAAATCAGCCTGGTTTGACTAGGTTGGTTAGTATGTACCAAGTGGTGCCGAAACTGAACTTCATTCAAAATGTCGACACTGAGGATCTCAATTTAGAGTTGTTAAAAGGATTGTCCTGGAACCGTGGTGTTAATGGAATTTTTACGGTTAATACGCAAACTTGTGTCTTCTCGGGGTAGCAATGGACTAAATCTACTTCATTCCGAGAGCCGCCCCAGAGACGTCTCGACTTCACATACAAGTTTTATTCTCTTCTCCTCAATCTACACCCGATAAAGATTAAATAGTAATAAATGTTAATAAAATTAATGGTATAATTTATTCTAAAGTACAAGTCTATTTACACAATATGTCCTATATTTCTCTCTATTCGCTTCACGCTGATAATACAACGTCCACCACACATTACACTACCCCATGCGTAACTTTTAATACGCTTGTTTCCACACGCCGGGGCCGGAGTACGACATCGTTAATTTAGGGCATCGCCACTTTGCGACAGTCTATAGCTATTTACCACAGACTCTACTATAACATAATAAATATATAGGAGATAGAATTCATTATCATGATGTAGACGAAGAAAACTGATGTGTCAAAGAATGAGATGATTATTAGGCCACATAGATAAAAAAAATGAAATTCAATCCTATAATGGTCGCTTCGAATAAAGGAGTACAGAACATCCTTGGATAAATGACGTATGGCCTAATAAAAAGTGTAAAGCCATTAAGAAGCCATTAGTCTCAGAAGTTTAAACTCGGGGCTAGTTAGAATAGATCTCAACAATGGATTTCAAAGTTTTGACGTAGAAAATAGAAATAAGATGTTTAAAAGAATGTAGGGTAAGCAGTAGTAATGTTGGCCCCCCTCTAATCAATTGGCTTTTTGATTTAAAATCCATTTATTGAAAGCATGTAGTATTGGATTACGAGGCATGAAAAAATATTCTTATTTTTCTGTGTTAATAATTAATACTCTCAAACGTAATTGTCAGTTTTTAAAATTATCAGCACCTAACAGTTGAATTGAGAACCTCCTCCTTTTTTTGAAGTCGGATAAAAAGTCAATGTACTTAAGACTCTTCATTATAAAATTCAATAATTATAATCCCTAGAGATTCGTCTGTGCAACCTTTTATCTGAATATGCGAAACCTACAACCGACATTGAAATATTTATAAGGTTACTTAAATAATGGTTTTACATTTCACAACACTGAATCTGTCATATATTTACTATGAATGTTTCATATGACTATGGACTCATTAAATCG
Organism: Thymelicus lineola; assembly: GCA_963932265.1. Taxonomy (NCBI): domain Eukaryota; kingdom Metazoa; phylum Arthropoda; class Insecta; order Lepidoptera; family Hesperiidae; genus Thymelicus; species Thymelicus lineola. Next base: position 3,894,900 of record OZ010688.1, on the reverse strand, counting down.
CAGTAATACCACAGTATAAGAATCATAACGCAAGGATAGAAAGTTGTTATACAGTTTATATGTAGTATTTATTACAAAACAAACTGAATCTTACTTAATTCAAAAGGTATACTGTATTATAGACTACTCAACAAGGTAATCTTATGTTTAAAGTCAAAGTCAAAGTCAAAATATTTTATTCATATAGGTATCACTGATACACTTATGCACGTCATTTTTTGGCTTTTCGGAAGGTGCTTTGTCGTGGAGGAGAAGAAAAGCCTAAAGAAACTCCTCAGCACATCTTTTAAAAAAATATTACAAAAAAAGATAATAATACAAAAGTATTTACTATTCTGAGCGGAACTGGTTGCAGAGCTGGTCATTTCCATGCGTCTTTGTCATTTAAATACTCGTCTACACTATAATATCCCTTGCCTAACAATTGTGTCTTTACACGTTTTTTGAAAGTTTCTATTGGCAAGTCACGTATTAATTTTGGGATTTTATTATAGAAATGTATACCAAGCCCTATGAAAGATCGCTGCACTTTACTTAGGCGGAACGAAGGCGTAACTAATTGATGCATTCTTTTCGTATGGCGATTATTAATATCAAAATTTTGTTTATACGCGTTTATATTCTTCCGTATAAAAACTACATTGTTGAAGATATACTGGGAAGCTACTGTAAGTATACCTATTTCCTTGAACTTTTCACGCAAAGATTCCCGAGACCTAAGTTTATAAATAGCCCTAACTGCCCGTTTCTGGAGTATGAAAATTTGTTTTATATTGGCTGCTTTGCCCCACAGCAAGATGGCATAAGACATAACACTGTGGAAATAAGCAAAATAGACTATCCTAGCAGTTTCGACGTCTGTATACTGCCTTATTTTCCTAACAGCATAAGCAGCCCTACCGAGTTTTGTCGCGAGATTTGTTATATGTGGGCCCCATTGAAGTTTACTATCTAAGGTCACCCCTAAAAAGACCGTCGATTCCTCCATATGCAATGTTTCGTTATTTAGTTTAAGAGATTTGCTGACTTTTTTAACATTAGGTAGCACAAACTCTATACATTTCGTTTTTTTTGCATTTAATAGTAAATTATTGATAGTGAACCAACGCGACACATGCGAAAGAGCACTATTTACGTCGTCGAAATTTACTTTATTCCTTTCACACTTAAATATTAGTGATGTATCATCAGCAAATAGTACAATATCCGCTTGGTTCTTTACATAATGTGGTAAATCGTTAATGTATACCAGAAAAAGTAAAACCCAACTTCTGACGAATTGTACTTTGAAAAGCTCTGAAGACTTTGTTGCATGGCCTCATTATTTTATATATTTTTCTTCTTGTAAGTCATCGTTATCATATCATATTATCATACAAAATATTGAGTCGATTATAGAAAAATTTCTTAAAGAAGTTATTTCACACTTTCATGAATGCAAATCTAAATAATATCTCCTAGTCCATCTATGAATTCCATACAATGTCCAATTTCAAAACTATCGAAGTTCCTACTATAGGTATTATAACCTTTTCTAGGACTACAATATACATTGGGAAATAAGCAGAATCACTATAAAATATTAAATATTATTAGATATGTTATCAGAAATCAACAATACACTAAAAATGAAATAATTCCCAGCTTTATATGGTATCAGCGTGTAAATTAAAATGGATCGGTTTTCGACCATAAATTTCATGTAATTACTGTGATAACTCAAGATTGACAGAAACTAATAGGACATGAGGTATATAAAATCGAAGATTAAGAGTAAAGTATAGATTCCACTAGAGTGGCTGTAAAAACGTAGCTGTAAAATGATGATGAAGGTGTTTCTCCTGTGTCTGATCAGCATCATGGCGTTGGTGCAAGCTGGCCACCCTCTTCAATCATCTCAGCGTTAGTACCGTAGTATATATTGTTTAAATATTTTATATTTACACAATTAATTTATTGTTTAATTAATTTATATTTATTTATTTACCGTTAGTAGTATATATTGTTTAAATAATTTATATTTTACATATCTAATCACCGAAAAAGAAAAGAAAGAATAATTTCATTTACCTTCTTTTGTTGTCTCATGAAGTATTCTCCCTTTAGAAGTAATTGTTTTTCACACATTTTTCACATTTTAAAAGTTCTACAAAATGTGTTTAAATTTTACTAAATGGTTTTATTTCTGATTATATATGTAGGTATATTAAACAATACAAAAAGTCTATAATTATTTATTTTTATTAAAATTATTTTAATATGTTCGGTATAGCTCTTTTAATAACTTAGTACATTAGCATCCAATATTCGCTTGTAACAAAATACTGATTAATTTACTCCAAACTCTAACTCAACAACTTTAATAACAATTAATTAAAATCTACATTTAGTTCAATATTTTTTAATAATTATTTATTTTCAGTTACAGCTGATGGAGAATTTAAAGAGTACGCTAGATGTACGGATGACAATGATTGTGCCCTGCAGTGTTTACAAGTATGCGTACCGGGCAGTTTTAGAGGTAATTGTTCGAGAGGCATCTGTTTCTGCTCATTACTGGAGACTTCAATACAAAACAAACAACAACAACAACACAAAAATCAACAACAACACCAAATACAACAACAACAACACAGACATCAGTGAATTTTCAAATTGCACTAAAATAAGGAACACGACTTTTATTGATGAAGATAAATCTTATCTCTAAAGTGGTACCTGTGTAATTTGACAGTTCAAAAATATTGGCGATCATATTGACTGTTTCAATTATCGTGCTCCAATTGTCATCGTGTTAATTATTAAAGTAATAATGTCACGTAGCCGTCGTATTATTTCATTCCCTTTCATTATAACTGATTCGAGTTCACTCCTTAAGCTCCTGATTATACATAATTTTATAGTGTACTTTTATATTAGGTAGATACTTATTACATTTTTCAGATTTGACTAAGTTTGAGAGTATACTTTTTAACATGATTTTTAAATGCAAAATTAATGGAGTCTGAATAATAATCATGGCACAGCTGAAACCACTAGGTCTAGAAGCATGAAATTTCGCACTAAGATTCCTTGTAACGTGTAGCGTGTTATTTGATAACAACAGTAAAACTCCTTCTACCCCGAAAAATGCTTGATTTTGATTGATATTGTATGTACTAATATGCCGAATTATGATTATAAATCAATGACGAATTCAATTCCAATTTGTGATAGTAAAATTAATATTATGGAAATATCTAATTAGTAATAAACAAGGAGGCCTGGAAGATACTCCACCACGCTGCTCCAGTGAAAATTGGGGATAGGCTTAGTAGCCAATCCGAATGTCGGAGGTTTTTAGGGTTCGACAGTCAAAATTAATCCTTGTACGAGTATTTCGTTAATCTATCGTTCCGTCCGTCCTTTACTCCACAGCTTAACTCGAAGAACCTTTATTTAACAATCCTGTAATTTGGCATACACCCATACCAAATATCCATATTTAGCACTGAAAAAGGTATAGAAAATAAATAAAATAATATTTAATAAAAGTTTTTAGGGTACTCCCGACCAAAGATTTAAAGATTTTTCTTGTCTACTCGTATCTACTCGTATCTTTTAACCGATTCTATTAGGGTACTAACCCCAATCCCACGCCGGATGAGTGTCGTATGAGGCGACTAAAACCGGCCCGCTGGTGGTAGGGCCCCTCGGAGAGATTTATTTATTTTATTTATTTATTTATTACATTTTAATTGCTAATTAATACCATTATTACTATTATTATTTCTCCATGGGGTTTGCTACTGCTATAGCTGCCACCCTTGAGTTTGTATCAGCCGCCAAATGACTCGTCGTATTCTAACTTGAGAGCTAGCTCTTTCTTCTTCTTCTCTCTTTCTTGGCCATCAACGCATCAGTGGTGTTGTTGATGTCCATAGGCGACGATAGCCAATTATCACTGGGTAGATCGTCAGCTCGTTTGCCGGCTATTTCCATAAAATATATCTCATGGTTTTATAGGATTTTAAAAATTATTATAAATGCAAGAGTAATTTTTCGAGAAGCGGTTACACATCCAGCTTCTTATTGACCGCGCCCGCTGTAATACAATATTATGAAGAATAGATGTAATCCAAGAAATTAATAACTATAAATCCAAGAAGTAAATAACAATATAAATGTTATAAATTAACTAGTTAGGCACTCACTACATTTTTTAGATCTGAGAAAGTTTGAGAGTATAATTTTTACGAGTATTTAGTTGGGAGGATTTTTAACTGCAAAATTAATGGAGACTGAATAATAAAATCAATGGACAGCTATTAGGTCTAGAAGCATGAAATCTCGCACTAAGATTCCTTAACCTTCTGCCACTGAAGAGGTAGTCCAAATGACACCGCAAAATCTAATCTATGTATTGAGTTGTTATTTTCAAAAAAACCCATCCGGGGCATGCTCAACCATAGGTCAGTATGCCTTAAGAAGTTTTAGCATGAATGCCTTATGCCTTATGTTTAATTTCTTCGTAAAAAATCGGGCAAGTACGTGTCAGTCCATGCTTAGTTTAGGGTTCCAAAGTAGTAAGTTTACCGACTATTACTGTAACTTCTTATGTTAACATAGCCTAGACATGGGTCGGTACGCGTTTTCGTAATACCGTAACTATGTATTGATATTGTCGCCGATAAAGGGTTTTAAAACTGTTTATTTTAATAACTATGTATTGAAAGGTTCACTCGGTTTATCTGGTATCATCGGTATTCTCATATTCTCGGTAAAGTCGGTATTAAGGATAAAGGGTTTTAAAACTGTTTATATTAATAACGATTTATTGAAATGTTACTCCTTGAACACAATACCCAAATTTTCCCAAACAAAGAAAGTTACAAATCAGCCCATGAATTAGAAATATATAAGAGGTTCGCAGAGCACTTGTCTTAGCACTTTCGTCTACAATTGTACCTGCGCAGACGATAGCCATTTTGGTTCAATGTATATACCGCGATTTATAGCCTAATTGGTAGCAACCCTGCCTGCGAAGCGAGGGGTTCCGGGTTCGATTCCCGGCCGGGGCAGATATTTATGTGACAGATAAATATTTGTATTCGGATCATGGGTGTTGTAGTGATTTGTCGTCCATGCCACCCGCGATACAGGTAAAAACTCACAAAACATTAAAATTTTAATAAATTAAATATTCTGTGTAAAAACCTACTGCAGGGGTGAGGGGTATGAATGTGTGTAAGCGTTTGTTTTTATATACAATTTATTTGTAATTTAAAGTTTGTTAAAGTACAACATGTTTTTGTATTATTTTACTTTACCTACATATTTTTTTAATTTTATCATTTTTCATACCCGCAATAGAACACGCATAAATACTATAATAAATTGGTATCTATTTCTAATTTCTATATTTTTTAATATTAAAACCAACTTAAATAAGTCCTTGAGCTAATTACTATAGTTATTGAAATAGGAATAAAGGCGATATCCCGTTGCATTTAAAATATTAAAAAGCGTGTAAAAATATTATTCATTCACTGTTTGGTTTGGTTGCTGCTCAGTCTCGCTCTCTCCTCTTACTCCTCTACTCTCCTCTCGCTCTAACATAGGTGTCTTATTGTGTAACGTTCGTATTATTTCGGCAGCGCTTGAGTCTGTTCCTCGGGCGTAATCGGAATACCCGACCTCGCAATACCTTGTATTCACGAATAAATGGTTTCTCTCAATAAACAGTTTTTGTAGCACGTGATATCGTATTTGTGGTATTATACAAATAAATGGTTTTTGAAACTATTTATAGTTTTTACCGCCCATGGCTAACATAGCCGTTATAGTTTTCCTTGTAAATTCATCATATTATAACTTATTATTGAGAATTTTTTCCCTTGTCTAACTCCAACCGCTTAGCCAGCAGGGGGGGACACTTGACTCTAACCAAAATCAGCACTTTAAGGTCAAATATTTCGCAAACGAACCCCTAATTCCAAAAAAAAATCTTGAGCCTAAGACAAATAATATTTTTTAAAAAACTTTTCAACGATACCCCATACTATAGGGCACACGACGAATAAAAAATTCATCCCAGCGTTATACATATATAGGGGAGGTACCCTGAAAAAAATTTCGATTCTGGAGTTTTAAATAATATGTATATCAAGCCAAAATACAGCTTTCTAGCACTAAGGGTCTCGCCGCTTTGCTTCGGACAGACAGACGAACCGACGAACGAATAGACAGACGGACGAACGGACATGATGAAACTATAAGGGTTCCGATTTTACTTCGGAACCCTAAAAGGGTGTCCAAGATAACGAGAATAAGTTCAACAATTTAGACGAAGTATGTTATGGCCCAAACGAATAGAATAGAACAAAAAGATTAGAATATAACTGTTATGTTGAATACGACATGAACATAGTTTCTGGAGTATGTATTATAGAAGTGTTAACAACGAACGATTATCAAGAGAAAAGCGGATGATTCTGATGACGGTCAGTCAGTAGAGCTTTGGATTCTAAAGCACCACCAATAGCTCGATGTATTCCACCAACGGGAACAAAATAAACCTTTTCTCTTCTATCTATCTAAAAAAGTGTAACTATAATTGCCTGAAGACAATTTGAATGTCTTCAATGCCCTAATCACTGTTTTCAATAATCTGACTATCAATAAACTCTGGATAAGTCAGTAGGTGAAGTAATAACAATTAATTGAGAGTATAAGGGTAATATTGTTATATTTTGACAGTTGCTAGGCACCTGAATTGAGGATTCTGATTAGATAACCGTGGGTCGGTTTTTTTCTTTAGTAAATTGCTAAAAAAAATTGAAGAAATTTCAAATGTGTTCAATTTCATTGTACATTTTACAGGATGGATCCCATTTTTTTACTCAGATCAGTACATACGTATATTGTTTCAACTTTAATGAACAAAATTTAGTGTAACGTAATTGCAGGAAAAGTGAATTTTGATTTTTTTATTATACATATGTATTTCAAGGTATTTTGGAACATATATTTACCATAGTTGATTAAACCTAATTTTACTCTATAATCACTTGTTAATTTTAAATAACAGTACATACTTTGAGTACAAAAAACATAACTATGAACAGGAATCAAAAGCGAAAATCGGAAATTATAAGGTGTAAAAAATGGACTACCAGGTCAATAAAATAATTAAAGTAAGGATACATTAGTCGGAAGTTAGTCAGAAGGTTAAAAAAGGTAATTAAGCAATAAGAGATGTTTGGTTCTTTAAAATTGGAGATACTTTATATTAAACTTCGAAGTTTTAGAATTTAGAAATGTAGAAATTGATATAAGGTGAGGAATAAAATGTATTTTACGAAACTTCTTTATATTTTAAGTTATAGAAAATTATATATTGTAAAAGATTAAATATACATATTATATTACGAGCTTATGAATAGAGACAAGAATTTACTGTGTCGCGTTTTCGTGGAAACTTATCCACCAAAGGGTTTATTTATTTATTTGCTCTTTATTGTAAACCTATAAACTAGATCACAATGGGCGGCTTAACGTCTGATGGCATTCTCCACCAGTCAACCCTGGGCCATAAGCTAAAAGTTGCGGCAGGTGCTACAAGAAAGTTTCTATTTAAATATTAAATATGTCTTAATAGGGTTAACACAGGGGATGTTTTTATATTAATTTGATTAAATTAATTGTTCATATACATATAAAATGGATGGGCTGCGTTCGGGATACTGCGTCATATCTTGTCGTCCAAAACACTACCTCAGTGCCTGAAGTCGAAGGTGTTCGAGCAGTGTGTGTTGCCAGTGATGACATACGGATCCGAGACGTGGTGCTTCACTATTGGCCTAATCCACAAGCTCAGGGTAGCACAGCGGGCTATGGAGAGGGCTATGCTCGGTATTTCTCTACGTGATCGTATCAGAAACGAGGAGATCCGTAGACGAACAAGGGTGACCGACATAGCTCAAAGAATTAGCCGGCTGAAGTGGCAATGGGCTGGCCACATAGTGCGAAGGACCGATAACCGTTGGGGAAGAAAGGTCCTCGAATGGCGCCCGCGTCTCGGAAAGCGAAGTACAGGACGCCCCCCGACAAGATGGACCGACGACCTGAAGAAGACAGCGGGCATCCGCTGGATTCAGAAGGCTCAGGACCGGTCAGAGTGGCGCAAGTTAGGGGAGGCCTATGTCCAGCAGTGGACCTCCAAGGGCTGATGGATGGATGGATGGATACATATAAAATGTGTTGCCATATCTTATCATGCAGTTTATTAAAAAAGTTACAAGTATTCTCATTATTCACGGGATATAAGTTAATGTTAAATATATTTCTTTCTTTTTCTTCTCTCTTTCTTGGCCAGCAGCGTATGAGTGATATATTTGGCTTCCCTGATGTCCATGGGCGACGATGTCCACTTACCATCGGGTGGATCGTCAGCTCGTTTGTCGGTAAAAAAATATATTATTAAATGAAATATAACACACTGAAAACTTTTGTAACTTCCAGTTTCATATCATATCGGCGTGTAAATCAAAATGGATCGGTTGTCGATCGTAAATTTTGCTTAATTACTGTGATAACCTAAGATTGACAGAAGCCAATAGAACACGAGGTATATAAAATCGAAGATTAAGTGAGTAAAGTACAGATTCCACTAGAGTGGCTGTAAAACCGTAGCTGTAAAATACTCAGAGTTCCATGATGAAGGCGTTCCTCCTGTTCCTCGTTAGCATCATGGTGTTGGTGCATGCAGGCTTTGATCTTGTACCAGTTCCTCCAAGTTTGTACCACTTTAAAATTTTACAAATTAAGGCTTTTGGTTTTAATATTACATTCCCTAGCGGATACCCAGCCTGGGTTACTACACTAAAATTTTTGTATGGGAAATGACGAAAATCGACATTATGATGGACCGAATGTGCATAATATATTAGTTAGTCATCTAAAACCATCTTGGCATTATTGCCTTTCAAATAAAACTGGTTTGGGGCACATCGGTTGGATGGTTTTAAAGTCTAGACGTACAATACCACAATCATTTTATTTTATTTTATAACATAGATATAGAATACTAATTAGATGTTATAATAATTATTTATTTTTCATTGCAGAAGGGGTACCAGGGGAAAATGCTCAATGTTACAACATTACTGACTGCACAGACATGTGCGAGCATTCATGCTTCAAGCCCCGCGTCGAGCCCAGATGTGCTGAAAACTACTGCTTCTGCTTACTACTAAAGCCATAACTACCAAGACATCAGAGAATTTGTAAATTAAACTCTTAAAAGTGAATAATACTTTTATTGATGTGAATAATTCTCAGTACGCGACCGTATCTACTACAATATATTGACGGCCATAAAGTATGACTATTTCGATCGTTCTTTGTCTGTCGTCAATTGTCATATTGTAAGTGATTAAACTATAGATTTCAATAGTGCTGTACTAAATATATAATAATAAATTGGCCTGGTAGCTAGTTATTGCTTTCTCTCTCTCATGTTTTTGATCGGCAGCGCATCGGTTATGCTGTTGGTGCTGTTGATGTCCATGGATGAAGGTCATTTATCTAGGAGGAATCGTCAGCTATTTTGTCAGCTGGTTACATAAAAAAATCAACGAATCGTGTTAACGATTTTCACCCATTCCTGAACAGTATCTTTTGTTTCATTTTTATTCATTTAATATCACATAATAATGGAAAGTCAACTTTAGTATAATTGGTACGAGGTAGATTAGGTTTATATATCGCTAGCGCCAGCCAACTCAGACCCAAAGATTTCCAGTTTTTGCACCATTTTTAAATTCATAATATAATTATTAAGACCATTTATTTGCACTCATTGGATCGTTATAAGATTAACAATAGAACAAAAAATAAAAAGACGCCGATAAAACATTTTTTTTTCTTTCATTTTATTACAAACCGCGAAGAAATAACCAAGGCAGCATAACTGACTGCTTTAGTTATACTGAGCCCAAGACATCTTGGAATATATCATGTTATTCATTAATCACATCGGAACTTTGAAGCCAAAAATCTTTCAAAACTTTACTAAAAGGAGAATGTTATGAGTTCAAAATTCACCTGAGTCCCTGGCCTTAAGCTGAGATCGGATTGAGTTAAAGTATTTTAAATAAAATATAAAGGATATTGAAGAATATAAAATATTCTGAATTCCTATTTTTCTCCTACTCGATTTACCCTAAAGCATTAAATAATAGTAGTTTATAAAAAAAATTCACAAATAAGTCAAGGTCGATAAGAGAAGGAGGCATGGTTCCAGCCAAGATGGTATAAAGCATCATGTGTAGGTACCATTAATCTGGATGGTACAGCACCTAGCGATTTGCTACAATAGGGACTGGTTGCCATAGAGAGAATAGAATAGAATATTTTTTATTTCATAAGATGCTGCAATAACAAGCAAAAGAAAAAAGAAATAAAATTATAAAACTACGAGTATGATAATATTGAATTGCAGTCAAACTGTATGAAAAGGGACCGCACTCAGCAATGGTCGCAGTAACACTACGACCGCTGGTTTTCAGGGCGATCCCGAGTTTGCGTAGCTTTGCTTGCGGGGTCACATTTCATACAATTAATTTTAAACCAAACCCAGAAGTTCTTAACCTAACACATAACATAAAATTAAACTTTAATCTACTTATCTTAACATATTAAAACTTAACACATTATAAAGAAAACAATAACAATTACAAAACATGGGATATTTACCCTAAGGCTCTTAATATTGTATAAGGGTAGGTCACATTACTAGCAAGGGAGATCGGCTTGAATTCAAATAGATTAAACCCATTTTATTATTTTTAATAAAATACCAAAATTAATGGTATAGTCGTAAAATGTGAATACTCAGTTCTTCCTAGCGCCGACTAGTTGAGCATGAAGTTAATCCAAACTTGTTTGGCCTGAAATTGGGTTTGGTAACATTATACAATAATATAATATAATTCATATCTGGGAGACGTAGCTTAGCTTTGATCTTTATGTAGGTATATAGCAAGTCGATATGTAGTAATTCAAGACATATCTAAATACTTACATTTGACATAGTACATAGCTTAACTCTCAGATTAAAGACCTTGTTTTATAAATCTGTGGCTTAACCACATACGCACATATTAGAATTGAATAACGCCAAGTGTGTGTCATTTTTTATTTGAAATTATTTAACTTTATTTTAGTTACATTATATTTTATTTATTTAAGTTTCATGTACACGAATAAACTTAAATTAAAACATCATTCACTTCAATTGGTACATAGCACTGCACATTTATAATGTGATTTAATCTTTGATTGCATTTATAGAAATAAACATATAAACTATCATACGCCTTCCGGAGTCAGTCAGGGATCGATCCTTGGTCCACTGCTGTTCTTAATCATGATTAACGACCTGCCTACAGTCATCACTCAAAGCAAGTGCATACTTTACGCGGATGACCTAAAGCTTTTCACTGAGATTAAATCAGAGGCCGACTGCATTGCGCTGCAAAGAGACGTTGATTCTATCTTACAGTGAAGTGTCGAGAATAAAATGGAGTTTAACTCAGATAAATGTTATACAATGACATTCTGCCGATTGCGGGAGTCCCTAGAGTATCAACATAAAATTAAGAGTCATGTTATGACCGGAACAGATTCCTTTAAAGACTTAGGGGTCACATTCGACGCGAAACTTACATTCTACTATCACGTGCTAGCTTTGGCGAAAGAATCCCAGAAACACCTTCAAAACAAATCGTTTCGAGGAGCGCAAGGGATTTCTACTCTATTAGTGTTATCTGGTTGATTTACAACGCACTAGTGCACTCACAACTAAAAACTAGTGCCTATGTATGGAATCCATACCAGAACACCTATAAGCTCCTACTGGAAAAGGTACAAAAGACCTTCCTGCGATATTTGTACAAGCGTGTTTAGGGAGTTCCCTACTTGTATCTAACTAACATTTTAGTAGGTTTTTTGGCTTACAACTCCTTAGAAGTCCGACGGGAGCACTGTCAGTTGGTCCAGACCAGACCTGAGTAATGAGCCGTATCGACACTCTTTACGCCAGATAATTACAGCAGGAGTCGCAAACATATTTGCCGCGCCCTCGGCCAACTTGGAGCCAACTCGTCTATTCCCCGCGTTCTCACCGCGCTCAACGCTCTTCTGGATACATACCCTGAGTGCGATTTGTTTGCGGATGAATGGTCGGTAATATTTATTTATTTATTTGAGATAACAACAGTCACTTAGTAAGTATGTACATAATTGTTACCTTACATAAAACAATTAGGCCAAAAACATAGGCTAATTACAAAAGTATTTTAATGTATATTTTAATGTACTAAACTATAACTGTATAAAACAAAAGTTTCAATACATTTATAAACAACGCTATTCTTAGTATACTCGAAACCCGAAAGTAGATTGTACAGAATCAGAAACAATTTTTAACATTGTGATTTTATAGATACAGTTATGAAAATTTTTATGTAGATTGTTTAATCAAAAATATTTAAAGATATAATGTCAGTTTTAGTATAAACAAAGAACAACGCTGTATAGATAATAAATAAAGTTATGAAGTGCGTAGGTTCCGAATTAATATTGTCTGTATGCTTGAAGTTTTGTGAGCGAGAAGTACAGTAGTATAACATAAACGGTTACACACTCATTTTGTAAGTGCTTTCACCATCTTAGACTTCATCGCTACATACGATCAGGTCATCTACCTCATCATAATCCCATTGGAATTCAATGAGTAACAAAGAAAATATAGGTACATTAAATCGAGATTATGGAGCCTCTATTCATGTATAAGTAACGTGACCATTTTTTTCGTTTCAAAGCGGGACGCATACGGAATTTTGCATACATATAAATAAAAAATATATAAAAATTAAATAAATCATTTTTCGATATAAAGTAGACTGTTACAGCAAAATCAGTTCAGCGCTCAGAGTAAGAATAGTCATCATCATTATAAGAGTTGTCATCGGGCGTCTGCCCATATGGGATGGAAACAATATAACACGACCAAGTTGAAATGCATAAGAAAATAACCGCTTGGCTTGATATTTGTATACTAACCTACTCAACTTGGGTAATCTTCCATGCGACTTTAGTGTAATGAATTTGATTTAAATAAGTAAGTAGGTATATACATTTGTTTTTTTTTTGAAAATCAGGTCTTTTTTGTTCTCTCTGAGGACAGCGTGACACGCAGCCAGAAAGCGGGACAATCCCGACCGAAGCGGGACGTATGGTCACGTTATGTATAATATAAGAAACATGGTTCCCCCCAAAAGTGACTAGAGTGTTTTTGATTAATGGCCGCCACTCCACTGATTATAAGGAAAAAATAAATGGATTTACCTTGTGCTTATCGGTACGGTATCAGCGTGAAAATTTAAAAAAGCTATTTTCGATCATAAATTTTCTGTAATTACTGTGACAACTCAAGATTGACAGGATAGCTAATGAAACAGTGTATATAAGCGAAAAGTTTGTTAGTAAAGTGCAGACTTCAATAGTGTTGCTGTATAAACTAGTGATCAATATTTTAAGATGAAGATCTTTCTCATTTTCCTTATCATCGTCATGGTCTTTGCAAATGTAATCTACGGCGCTAAACATCCCGCACATGATCTGGGTTCGTAAGTTTTGAACAACCATTGCCACTAATTTTATTTATTATTTTCATGTTGCGGTAACGCTTTTGAAGTGCTTATAGCCGGGTAGCTTGGGTTGATCGTAAATGATCGACAAAGTTAAGCAACAGCGGGCCGGTGTAGTTGGATGGTTGATCGCTGGTGGGAAAAATATCGCTTCAGTGCTTTCAAGGCATGTAAAGACGTCGGTCCCGAATGTTATCTTAAGACAAAAATCGTTAAAATCGTAAAATAACAATTGTCCGAGTTTCTCGGGCGGCATAACAACTTCCAAAATTTGTATCGAATGGAACATAACTTCTCCACCAATCCGCACTGGAGCAGCGTGGTGGAGTATGACATTTATGTGGGCGATTTGGAATCCCAAACTATTTCCAAAAATTTTGAATAACTAATTCATGGGAACTTAGTTTTGAGTAGGAGTGCATCATCTCAAATTTTTATAGATTGACTATTTACCACTGAATTATTTAAAGTGTAGTATTTTAACAATATTATTATTTGTATTCTACTTATCATTGCAGATGGATTGGGTGAGCGAAAACTAGCTTACTGTCAGAATGACTACCAATGTCAGAATATGTGCAATATCATGTGCCTCGCGAGTCAGGGTTCGTGTTTCGAAACCGTCTGTTACTGCTTTTTATTGACTAATTAAGATTCTTTGATTCAAGAAAAAAATACATATAAATAAAATGATTATTTCAATTAAACTTTAATGACAAACAGATTTTTATTTACCACAGCTAGAAGCTCGTAATTGCTTCGTTTCAAGAGACATACTTCAGTACCCGCAATATAAACAATTGTTACTTATTTTTATAATAACAATTATTATTTTTAACCCCCGACGAAAAAGAGGGGTGTTATAAGTTTGACCTGTCTGTGTGTCTGCGTATCTGTATGTCTGTCTGTGGCATCTTCGCTCCTAAACCGATTTTGTTCTAGTTTTTTTTTGTATGAAAGATGACTTAATTAAATGAAAGTTGACGTAAATTTAACCGTCGGGGGTTTCTTAAATCTAAAGTTAAGATTATTATATATTTTATGTTAACCCCATTTATGTTTAAAGGTCAGTATTTTATATTCATGAATCCACGTTATGACCAAAATATTGAATGTGGTCATTATAGATACTTGCATCACTTTCATGGCTACAGTTACCCTCATTACTTAACAGTCAAATAATATAAAATTAAAGGAAGACACAAATAAATACTTACTTACTTCATTATTAATACTGACACTGAAAAACCTTACCAACCCAACCATAACCATATCAACGTTATGACATAACACAACATAATTGTATCTCCTTAATGAATGGAATTATTTGAACGATGTTGAGCGATATTTGCTTTACAATTTATTTACAAACGATTAGCTCGTTTGTAAATAAATTGTCCACCTGATAATAAATGGCTATCGTCGCCCATGGACATCAGCTACACCAAAGGTATCATTGATGCGTAGGCAGCCAAGAAAGAGAAAAGAAAAAGACGAAAAAACTGGCTTTCACGTATCCAGCCGGAACAAGAGTCCTTTGGTGGCTGTCTTATGCAAAAGGAGCTATCCAGACAGACCCCACGGAGAAATAATAATGGCATTAGTAAAGTATTATATATATTAATATTACTCCCTCCAAGGAGCCCTCTCGAGACACCCAACCGTAGCGTCGATGGATTGAAGTAAGTATTCTACGCCACCCTTATACGGCTAAATTATTTGCCATCTCAGGTTCTTCTTGAAGACAAAATATGCAACTCCTCAATGGTTAGGAATATATGACCCAAGGTCAAAGTCAAAGTCACAACTCATAATTGTGCCACTGCTGAGCTATCTCCTCACACAATCTAAGGTGGTACAGGCCGTATCTTCCACGTTGGCCTAAGTGCAGATTGGTAGACTTCACACACCTTTGAGAATATTATAGAGAACTCTCAAGTATGCAAGTTTTCTCACGATGTTTTCCTTGACCGAAGCAAGTGATAATTAAATATTTTTTGATACATGACCCATGTATCACAATGTGTATTTTTTGTATTCCGTAACATTACATAAAATCAGTTAATCATTGATTATCTCAGGGTCTGATTATGTGACTTTCTGATGAAACATGGAAATCCTCAAGAAATAGCAATAATTTAACCATGATTATAATATATTTACATTGCTGCAAACGTTGACAATCAAACTAGTTCATCATTGATACCAATTTTTTCCAAAATATTCGAAATGGTTTTGCTGATTAGACTGAACTCTTTTAACACCAACAAAAAGACAATCTCAGAAGAACAATTTTTTTTTCGAAAAAAGAGTACTGTAACACTAGCTTGTTTCAATTTAGTTAAGATCATAACTGAAGCATTTAATACACCAGTTACAGCTATATTCCTCGATATGACGAAGGCTTTTGATTTTATTGGTCATAAAATATTACTTCAAAACTAAATCATTATGGAATTCGAGTAAAAGCTAACTATTGACTAAAAAGTTATCTCACAGACCGAAAAAAATATGTTGAAATAGCGAAAGTAATAGACGGCATTAGAATTAAGAACAAATCTGAGTTACTAATAAGTACGACCGGAGTCCCTCAAGGGAGTGTTTTTGGACCATTTCTTTTCCTCGTGCACATAAATAACCTTCCAAACAATGATAAGACGACAGACAGATCCAAGCGTGGGATCGATTCAGTATCCGATTTTGACTACCATACTCATGTCTCATGCGCGTAGATAATGCTCTCGCGCTTCCACCAACAGAGATATTTAAATTAATTTAGGGGATGACTGGCCCCTTGGCTTCTTGTCAAAGGTTTTAAAATAGTTGTCTGGAGAACATATATAAAAATGGAGCGTCAGAAAATACGTGAACTTAACTCATTATTTTGGCAGGTTCAAGGTGTCTGTAAAGCAAAATGGCCCACGGAATGTGTCTGGGAGTATTGACAACTTATTTCTAACTATATTATCTAGAACATACGTGAAAATCAGCCATGAGAAAATACGTGAACTTAGTAATGATTTTTTGTACCTTGATCACCTCATACCTGGAAATTGGCAATTTTTCCAAGCTAGCAAGTAGGCATACGATCATAGTACATACTAACACTACTCAATCGTCCACATTTCATCCGTCAGAAAATAAGTGATGTCTGGCGGCCCTGGGCTCTTAATCTATATAATTAACATTGTTGTATGCCATAAGGTATAAAGGTATAATGTATT
The DNA here is from genome assembly GCA_963932265.1 of Thymelicus lineola. Classification (NCBI taxonomy): domain Eukaryota; kingdom Metazoa; phylum Arthropoda; class Insecta; order Lepidoptera; family Hesperiidae; genus Thymelicus; species Thymelicus lineola. The sequence continues at coordinate 3,877,982 of OZ010688.1, read as the reverse complement.
GTATGTATGTATTTTCGGGTCATATACTATAAAATATGTAACTTCTCAACAAAAGGATATCTTTGAACCCCGTTTAATGATATTTATTGTTGGTTTATTTAAAATTAATGTTAATTATAAATGTTAATTATAAACTCTTTTGACACTGCAAAACGAGTTAATTATTGACTATCTCAACGTCTGATGATATTACCTATAATCTAAATATATAACTTCTGGATGGATTGGGAATATTTGGTCTGGGTTTGTCGACATTTGTTATTGGTTACGAAGAGAGAAGAATATATTTGACCTATCTACTATAGTAGCACATCGACATCACAGATAGTAATTCATAGGAGTTCATAATTGCAATGCCAATTGAATTATCAGCTTGACATCCACAAAGCTAATCAAATAAGCCATTAAACAGGACCGACAGACCTGTTGATGGTCTTGAAGTCCATCCATCATCCATCTACATATCCATCAGCCCTTGGAGATCCACTGCTGGACATAGGTCTCCCCTAACTTGCGCCACTCTGACCGGTTCTGAGCCTTCTGAATCCAGCGGACAATTTCCACCTATGGACATTGGACATCAGTAATACAAATGATATCATTAATGTGTTGCCAGCCAAAAAAATAATTTAAAAATTATAAAAAAATGTCATCAAAGTCACAATTTATCTTTTTACGCCAATGTTTAAAATGTTGGTAATTGTAAAATTCGTGGCTGTTAATAAATTAGGTGGTAATGTATAAATTAGTGGGGCAAGTGAAAATAATTGTTGATCTTTATTCGATGCTTTCTTTGGAATATTCAGGTGGCACTTAAAAAATACGAATTATTTTAATAGAAGTCTTCTCATTTTCCCGTGGCTTAGTTATAAAATCTGAGGTTGGTTTCCGTGGCCAAAAAAATCTGTGGCTTGACTTATACTCCCACGTTATTATTGTAAAGAACTAGCTTTTACCCGCGGCTTCGCCCGCGTGTTCAAAGGGAGCTAACAATGAGTTGTTTAACATGCATGACATATTCCTGGTGCAAGAATAAATAAGTAACAGTTCCAAAATTTAAAAGATACTACGAGGAACTAACTGTAAACTTATGACCCTTTTCAAGTTATATCAATATATATCAATCCATAGATCTTTTACGAAGTTATAGAAGGACCAACATATTGTTATTTTTAGTATGGAGTGATCTATTTGGATGCGTATTTACGCATCATAATGAATCTTAACATGGGAATCAGACGTTTTACCGCAGTAAAAAGTAGCCTATGTTACTCTCCAGCCTCCTCACTATCTCCACACAAAAATCATACCACACACTTTCGCACTTATAATATTAGTATGGATACTATTATATTATGACTAGGAAATCGCCCTCGCTTCGCTTCGGAAAAAATAGTAAAAAATATGTCACTAACTATGTCACCCGGGGATAGTGTAGCTTCCAAGCAGTGAAAGAATTTTTCAAATCGGTTCGGTAGTTTCGGAGCCTATTAAATGCAAACAAACAATCAAATCTTTCCTCTTTATAATAATAGTATAGATAATAGTATCCATATATGAGAGAGATCTTCATCATGTAACTGGTTATTATTGTTGTTGTTTTATTGCATAATGAAAACCCCACGAGAGTAAAAATATTAGATTAGAATCTATAATAAGTAAGCGGACATGAATACCAACACAATATGATGGCGTAAGGATTAGCGAGTTAATCACATCAAATTATAATTCAGGTGAAACATGACACTAAAAAGGTGACTTCAACTTAAAAGTCAGGTGAAACATGAAACTCAAAAGGTGACTTTTTCAAACTCTACAAAGTTCGTCGAAAATGGCTATGTGATTAATTTTTTTATGGATATATAACGATTCATATGAATACTAATGTGATCAATTTTTTTACGCGTGAACTTTGAGGTTATCAGAAATCGTCAATTGATTCTGTTAGACAGTTAGAAATGAAAAAAATATCAGCGTGAAAATTAAATAGAACCGGTTTTCGATCATAAATTTACCGTGATTGCTATGATAATTCAAGATTGACAGCGTAGTAAATTGATAGTATATAAACGTAGGAAATTGCGAGTGAAGTAAGTATTTCAATAGTCGTTTTGAAAAACAGTTTAATATGATGAAGATCTTCCTCTTGTTTCTCTTTAGTATGATGGTATTAGCGCAAGCTCGCCTTCCTGTACCACCTTCGCCGGCTGCTATGGGTTCGTACCACTTGCTTGATTTTTATTTGTTTTATTTAGAGTCAATTTATATAATTAAGATATGATTAGATGCGTCTTGATAGCCCAAGTATTCTGAGATGAGTGAAACTAAAAAAAAACATATATGGTTCCATTGTTAGAAGTAACCAAAAAAATAAAATGGTATAATGCAATATGGGTATTAAATTAAAGAGCTCACTATTAGGATACCAAAAAGTTACTTATCATAATAGCTTTTTTGATAGCAGGCGGGTTTTTTATTTTTGAAATATACTTGTTATTAATATTTAACTATTTATTTATTTAAATTCTTTATTGAACCGCAAAGAGTGGTACACCTGGCGGACTTAATGCTAAATAGCATTCTCTACCAGTCAACCTTCAGGATGTACAGAGAACAGTTAAAGGCGGTAAAATATTGTTAGTTTATGTTTAAATTTTGCAAAGTTTCAATGTATGTATATACTCACATGCAAGCAAATAGGATAAAACAGGAAATAATTAAATATGTTGTTAAACCAGAAAAATATTAAGATGAATGTAGGGTGAAGCATAAGAAGGTAAAGAATAAAAATAAAATTACTGACAATGAGTTAGTTACATTGCTTAGTTACATTGAGTTAGATGCATTGTTAGTTACATATTTATGGCTATAAATAATTATAAAGCATAAATAATTAAATTCAACTTGACGGGGGTTACCCGATAGTGATAGATAAGTACTAACTGTTAGGCTTACTTTTAGATTTTTATGCAATCATTTGCTTTGAAATTTTACGTTATCTCTTTTTTTAGGGCGACTTCAGAGTGCACATCCCGTTCACTGCCGAACACAGGAAGAGTGTCACAAATACTGTAAAATAGCATGTGGAGATGGAAATAGTGAAGCCGTGTGTAACCTCGACCATGTATGTTCCTGCGCTTTATATTCTCCCTATGATAATTAGGGACCAAATGGAAGTATCATAAATTCCAGTGAATTTAATTAAACATAATAATAACAAATAACTTGGTGTTTTTTTTACAATTCTCACTATTTTAGGAACTTTATGAAAATTATAATAATATGTTTTAAGAATATGTCTGCTGATGAATCGCAATGCTGAAATATGGTTCTTGCTATCACGTAATATTATCAGGTAATAAATGTAATAAATTAATTTATTAACCAATACTTATTATTAAGATATCGTGGCTTACCGTTGCAATGTGAAAAGCCCCTAAGGTCATCGATCTGTGGTGGATAGCCTTTTTTATTTTTCTGATAAAACGCGATCCGATCACTAACGACACACAAATTGCGGCCCGCTGGTGGTAGGGCCCCTTGCAGGTTATATTAGTAAAATTTATTTTTATAGTGCATTAATAACATTATTGCTATAATTATTTCTTCGTGGTGTTCGCCTGGATAGCTACCACCCTTGAGCATGAGTCAGTCGACAAACGACTCGTTGTGTTCCAGCTGGGGGCTTGAGAGCCAGTTCTTTCTGTTTTTTCTTTCATTCTAGGCCTAATCAGTCCTTGACCATGCCTTTGACCATGGGCGTCGATAGCCACTTACCATCAAGTGAAAAGTCAGCTTATTCAATTTAAAACATAAAACAATTAAAGTTCTCTTGGATAAGTTCTTCTTTCTATCAGAGTTTTGTATCCTTTAAATAATGTCATATATAAAAATCTCGTATCACACGGTGTTTGTGATCGCACTCCTCCGAAACGGCTTAACCGATTTTTATTAAATTTTTTGGGTTTGGTAGATATATGTGAGAATAAGATGTAAAGTATATTTCATAATGCTAGGTTATTAGGTTGTCCGTATCCAGAAAATTTTTGGCAGAATAACATTTGCCGAGTCAGCTAGTATAGTAAATAAAAATGTATTTGAGAAAATTCCAACCTATTCAAACTCGGTTAGTTATTAATTTCCCTTTTATAAAATGACAACTCATAGCCGGAACTTGGCTTTTTATTTATACTACACAATTCTGTACATTTAAATGCATTTTGCATTGTAATACAAATTGATACAATACTATTTATGTACCCATAACACGACACGTTTTGAGACGGCTATTCGTTTGGTACGGTACAAAAACTTTACTAAGAACAAAAGCGACCTTGGGGGACAATCGGCCTGAAAAAAATGTACTCTTTGAATGAACACTTTACGAAATATTTAATATTGGGCTGTAATATAATTTACAGGCGTTCATTGTACTTCGTTTAGTTAATGAAAGTAATTAAATAAAAATAAACTAAAAAAGTGAAACTGATGTTTATCTGCAAGTAAAAACAATTTTCAAAACTGAAAAAAGTTTCTAAACATTAATTTATGTTTATTTAATCATATTTAATGCAATATATTATGTGGTTATAATATATTACAGGACAGTAAGTACTCATTGGTCTACAAATCTCCTCTAGAATCAACTCTTCTCAATTTCAACTAATATTAAACTTGATTGCCTAAGTGATACGCTAATAAATACTACCAACATTGAAGTACAATGTCATAGAACAGACATCTCGAACAAAATTTGTGTCCCGCCCGGGAGGTTCTATTTTCAAAATTGAACACCGGTTCTCCTTTCAAAATGGAACAAATCCATTGAAGATTAAAGCCACGTGGCGCCAATGCATTGGGACATACATGGTGTACGAGGTGTCGGTTCTATACGCTAGTAATAATACTTCCATGACTACCTACTACTCCTTTATGTGACGCAAGCAGATCTGATTTTAACATGGTATGAATCAATGTCGCAACAGAAAATAATAATTAGAACGAGTTAAGTCGTTAATGTTATTCAGAAATTATCATTAATAAACACATTAATTAAACATTACATTATCTATGAATGTAACAAGCCACGTTTGAAAGGGCAAGAACGAAATTTACTCTCCATTACGAAAATAGCGTCTGCACACAGTGGAAATGATTTTAAAATGGCTGAACGTCGCGTACTTGTATATGTTACAAGGAGATACATTAGCGCAATGTACGGAAAAAATTATACGTTAGTCAAAATGTTACATCATTTATAATTAATTTCAAAAGTCAGAGGCGGATAAAAATAAATAACATAACTGAAATTTCATTAAGAAGCTAACTATTATAAAAAGTTATTATGACAGCAACTATAATTTAATACAACTGCAAAAAGTGGAAGGTGTATTAAACTAAGACATATAAAGTCACACACGAATACCGTATTCTGTTTCTTTGCTACGACATTTGACATAACGATCCGGATACCGGATTTAATTACAATACGTAATTGTCGCGAACCTTAGAAGTTACACTATTCTTCCTGAACAATTGTTTGAGAATATTATGTCAACTTACTCAACAGATACATTCATAACCAACATGTCACGTTTTTCTGTGTAAAAATCATGAGTTACAGTACAGTTGCTTACAAAACTATTATATCAGTTCAGAGTGTAGACTTTTAGTTCGAAAAGTAACCGCTGAGAGCGCTGTAAGGCTTTGATACTATTCTTATTTTATGCTATATTATTTTATTTCAGTAAGTAAGAAAGTACTTAATATCTTATCTTCCTATTATCCGCTGTTTCTGTTTCCCGCCATTATTTTCGTAATATCTGTCGTACCAATTTCACTGAACTTCTCATGAATATTGCGCTGCAAAGTATGGTAATATATAGTATTATATACAAAATAATATAATAAGGGAAAAAATCTTGTAATTAAAATAATCTCTCAGGTCAATGATACTATATTAGTATTAGTATTAGTATTAGTAGGAAGTCCTACTAAGTAATATTATAAATGTGAAAGTTTGTATGGATTCTCTTTGATACAAAACTACCGAACGGATTTTGATGAAATTTAGTACACCGGTGGGTCATGATCTGGAATAAGATAGAGGGTACTTACTATCCAGTATAAAACTTTAACAAAAACATAACCGACTTCAAATGAAGTACATCCAATAAAGAAATCATCGAAATCGGTTGGCGTGATATTGAGTTATTCGTCTATTTATCGCGCACATACTTAATGCAAATTTAAGACGTATATGCTTTTGACATGGATGCCATTGTCAGATCTCGCTCTTTATGTGGGACCACACGATAAGCACCAGCTTTCGAATAAAAAAATAATCATCCAAAGTTCTGAGGTAACAAACATAAAAAAAATACAGTCGAAATGAGAACCTCCTTCTTTTTTTGAAGTCTGTTAAAACGCGGGCAGAATACTAGTAAATCATAATCGAAATGAGGGTAAAAGTCCACTAAGTTATCTATACTACTCGTAATATTATAAAGCTGAAGAGTTTGGTTGAACGCGCTAATCTCAGGAACTACTGTTTCGAATTGAAAAATTATTTTTGTGTTTTATAGTCCATTTATCGAGGAAGGCATCATATACTTTAGTAGTTAGTTTTTTCTACAAATTAACGCGGGTGAAACCACGCGGCACAGCTAGTAGTAATATAAACGATATTAGCTTGCCCTCGCATTGATTCGGGAAACATGATCCATACATTCACAAATATTAACCACACTAGAAACAACTAAATATCTTGTTGTTGTAAGACATTCAATAAATTAATAGCAGTATCGATAAGTTTATATAAAGAATTTGTAAATTAAATATTGTTTTTACTATATAAGGATTACTCGAGTCTCGTCTTTAATATTAGTCCAGTCATTACGTCAGAAAAAACGGAAAAAACGAAAAAACCGGTTAGAAATGCATGTGAACCGAGAAGGCTAAATTTTGGATATAACGTGGGAGAAGTCCAGAAAAGCTTTACTTCAAATTGTCGACCAAGATTTCCTATTTGCATTTCCAAATGTAAATATATAATAACTCGACTTATAAAACTTCATCACTGGTAAGTTAATAACCGCAAAACCCAACTAGTGGGTAGTTAATGAAATTGCTAGGAATTTTATTTTATTTTAAACAATACAATAAAATATTCTTTACTGTGCACACTAAAGTACATAAAATATAACAATTTAAGTATTACAGACACAATAGGCAGTCTTATCGCTGTAATAGCGATTTCTACCAGACAACCTAAGGGTAGAGGACACAGTCGTTCAAGAAACGCGTAGGTAGAGGTAGGTAGAGGTTTATAATACAAATAATATAATATAATACAATGAAAGATAGTATTTTATAATAATATATTTCAATAGTTCTATGTACTTTTTAATCTGAAGTTCCGACACGAATGAAGAATGTAAAACGTTTTAAAACTTAGGTACTCTTTGTAGAATACAATCCACATACTTAAGGGCTTACCGAAAGGTTAACCGAAGTGAAACGACAAATTTTACTAGTACCTATATAACAAAACCAGAAACTGCTAACGCACCTACATAAACTTCGCACAATCCGAAAATACATTGTATTATTTTTTTGCGTTTAAGATTGTGTGTAGATATAGAATAGATACACATCTGGTAAGGTAAGAGTTAACAAATATCTAAATGTCTTTGTTCAAAGGCTGATTGTGCCATTTTAACATAGGTATAAGGAGAATGACAAAATAATATTATATTAAGTTTAATTCGACCCACTAATATGTAATTGGGCAGCCGTGGGTTACGCTCTAAAACCGCGTGTGGAGATGCCTTTTAAGGACAAGGTCATTGCACATAATGATGTTGCAATATATAATAAATATCTCTTTATTGTTTAAAATATTACTACACTTACACTATCTTTCACCATTTTTTTTTCTTACGCAGAAATATGAGATAATATAAATATGAGATATTTGTTCACTAATAAGTTAATGCTTGACTACAATCCCACCAAATGTGAAGTAACGGTGTAGTCTTGGGTGTTAAGACGCAGTTACTTGGCTTCAACCCATTAATGGGCCACTACAGTACTGGGCACGGGTCTCTCCTCTTGAAGAGGCGTAGAGCATACTCCACCACGCTGCTTAAGAGACACAGTAACTTAGTCAAATACAATTCACTCGTGCCTTAAAGACACAAACATTATTTTAAACATTTACCTACATATGTTTCAAAAGTTACACCGAAGTCGGTCCTAGTCTCTACGTACAAGAAACTCACTGAAACTGGTTTACGTAATAATTATAACAGACAAGTCGGATATTTAAATACCTTTGTTATTTATTGATGACCTGGGAGCTTAGTCAATCACTCATGCAAGTTTGATTTGGAACACACGCTAGAAACAAAAATCTTTATTCATGAGTAGTTGTCATAAATCATTAAATTTTTTAATATTATTATTTATTTCAATGAATAAATTTGCCATATAGATACATCCTTATAGAAGTGTTAACATAAATGTGTAAGCGTTTTTTTTAATTATAATCAAGTTTTAATTATGTAAGTCGGTATAAACTGGTCATATTGGTATAGGAAACAAGAAATATACCTAAAAGCGGAATTTCGCTTCTGGTCGTAACGCGTTGAACTCTTTTGCTCGGAATATAAAACCGGATTATTGCACTAAATATTATTGCGGAAATATCCGTAACGCAGTTGTTCCGATAAATAAATTGGGGTTGTCCTTTAAATATGCAGGATTTCACACAAGACCAGTACATAAATATCTTATTTCGTTCAACTCCAACATTTTTCAGTGCTATTCTGCAACATATTTTTTCCTTACGCCAAAAGCCACGATTACTCAAGGTTTAATTCTAATTTGTATTTATGTCATTTAACTCGAATATATATCATATACATATAATCAAATAATAGAGCACATTAAATTATAAATATAATAAGCATGAAATAAATTGATTTGATTTGATATATACAAACATTATAAGGCATTACAGCACACGTAAATAAAATCTCAATTTTGTTTGTGAAAGATTAATAACATTATACAATTTTCTCTCCGTTACGCAATATTTGGGATATGTTTCAACGCGGGGAAATCTGTTTTTTTATGTCAAATATCGACCAACCTGGCAAGCTCCCAAGCTGTAAATGTTGCTAATAGAGGACTGTGATTTATGTCTTGTTCGTGGTTAAAGAAACTTACCGAAATCATAATTTAGGTATACACATGTTACTATCCATCAGCCTTTTGAAGTCTACAGCTACCCAAAGGCCTCCCCTGACATCACTCTGACCAGTCTTGGGCCCTCTGAATCCAGCGGTTTGCCGCTATCTTCATCATGTCATCAGTACGCCTACTCGAGTGACTTAAGCTCACTTTACCATATTAGGATAACTTTGTATAATTAATTAAAGCTTCGATTAAATTATAAAACCAACACCACCTGCATTGAGAACTCTTATTCCTTGTCCTCTATGCACTTTGAAGAATATTGAATATAGAAAAAACTCCAAAATAAAATAAATTTTGGCCTGGAGATCTGTCTCGTTTGGACTCCAGACTCTCACAAAGCAATAACTTTACTTAGAACATAAGATAGATTTAATTAGTCCCAAGACTGTTTTTGTTTTGTGAAGAAAGGAATAAAATATATAATTATTAAAAAAAGGTCAGTATCCAGATCTATTCTGTATTTCAATGAATAGATAACACTGAAATAGAAACACTGTTACTAGGTAATTTTAATGACCTGTCATTGGAAAGGCACTGGTAATCTGTAACTACAGTGTGTAACTTAAGACGACTGTAAGATTAACCGCTTGCCTCTAGACCCTACTGTAAGACTGTGACACCGCATAGATTATAATAAGTTAGTTATTTAGTTAGTTATTAGTGTATATTATTATAAATTAATATACTGTTACTATAGAGGTTTCAATGAATCACAATGTTTGGGAATGTTATTGAAAATTTGAGGAACAAATGAATGATCATGTTATCATGTGAAATTACTTTAGAAATAATCAGTACCATCTCATAATATCCATCTTGATATCTTTCTGTATTTTTACATGTAAGTTTTCTAGTAAACTTATGTAATATTAAATCGTGTAGGAAAAACTTTGCACCCCTTTTAACGACAATTACGTGGACGTAGGATTATGTAAGGTACAATAAAATTAAAGTTTACATGGTATACAATTTAGTTGACCAAACCATGCATTTGACACTTACACAAATAATTAGACAGAAATGTCATTGTGAAGTAACCCCTACGGTAATAATACTTACGGTCGAATTTTAACCACAGAGCGGGGCTCTAGTTTAGTAATGAACAGACTAGTAACACATGTGACCGCCGCACTCAGAGTCACTTAACAGTTATTTAAATCGCTACTTAGTACTCTGAGAGTGGTTGTTATTCTATTACATCCAGCTAAGGCCCATCTAATGGTATTTTCAAAATGATTTAAGAATGACTCCGTATGTAAACCTTGAATCACTCCATAAAAATTAATAAACGTTTTTAACTAACGTCGTTCCTGCTAGTTACTCCTTTTATTTGGAGATTTATTCCGATACTTCTAACCTTTTATTGTCAATTACTTTATTGATCAGGAAACCCTTATGAAAATCCATGCCTATAATTGAATAATCGCGTTTCGATTGTCAAGAAACTTTGTTTTATTGTTTTGTATTTCTTAAGTTTCTCGGGTCTTAGATGTAAGTGGACCCGGTACTTTGGTAGGCTTGCGTGGGGACTCAGGCCCAATACGTACAGGCCCCTTTGAGAAAAATTAATAACGTGCGTGTGTGGACACACGGTGGATACTATCCTTGATTACACAATCTGATACATCCCAAGATAGTCCCCACCGTGTGCACAACAACTATTTTAGATGGACAAAAAAAACAATTTACATCAATACTGGAATATTGGGATAAAATTTGAGGGACTAGTTCATGGGTTATGGGAAACTATTGACACCTGCGGTTCAGACTGTTTTATTATTATTGTATTTATAATATGCGTTTTAAATTTTAGCTTAAAAAATATTGTGTTGGTACTTATTTTTTACATGTATGACCTACTATCTACCCTAAGGCTGTCTAATAAAAATCTCTGTTGTAGCGATAAGATCACCTGATAGGTAAAATTTTAGCAGGTATCTAAACTTAAGCATTTTTCATTCAGTCATAAAACAAATCCTAAGCTATTAAAATTTTAAGTCATCATCTTAGCCGTGCATACAAAATGTATACATATTACGATTTGTATAACATGTTTCGCCAAAATTTTAGAGGTCCTTTTCGAATGCTATTTAACTGAAGTCAAATAAATTTAAGTATTTTTTTATTAAAGGTGTTTTTATTTCAATTACTTTGTTGACATTAAAAAAATCACTTAATCATGGTGCCGAGACCGTTCTAACGCCATTTATCAATAGATATAACGTTGACGTAACATAATGCATTAATGCAGTTAATTTGAATATTGCGTTTTGAACTGACCAACTGGCCATGGTGTTACACCATACTGGCGAATTAAATTGTTTGGAATATATGGGATATTAACTGTATGATTGATATAAATACTTTTATATACCGATCGTTTTATATTACACTCCGTTTATAAATAAAATGAAAATTTCATTTGTTTGTTTGAACGTTTTACCCGATATTTTCTCCGAAGATCAAATAAAGTATTTGGTAGATTAATATTTGCATTTAGGCACATTGATTCATTTCTTGGTTATGATAGCATTACTACTTTTATCTTATATTTAATTTATCAAGATTTTAAAATAGTTAAACGATTCCAAAATAGGGAGTGAATTCCAAAGAACGTCTATAGAATTTAATCAACGGCATTTTTTAACTAAAACTAAAAGCAGTTTGCCGAAGTAATTGAGCCCGCAGATTATTTAAAACCTATGCACTCTGAACTTAATTTCACTATCCAATAATTACACTGTTTCAGGAACCGTTCGAATTGTCTAACAAAACCGGTCTGCATCTCAGTACTAACCCGATATGGAGCATTTTGGCTTTGCGCTTGAAACGATACCCCTCAAAAGCGAAAGTGTAACGTAGTCCTACGGAGCGGCGCCATTTTTTTTATTCGCTCGGCCGCTCATACCGCATATATATAGCGTAGCTGGCGACCACCACGCATCATTCGCATTCAGGACTTCGCTGCCTTCAGTGCAACCAACAAGCTCAGCATCATGAAGCTCACGGTGTGTTTCTTTGTGTTCTCGTGTCTGTGCGTGTGTCAGTGATCGGTTCCCTGGATTTCGCTCTCCTGTTCCAGTCGTTGCGCAACGCGGAAACATTACGCGTTCGCTTCGGCAATCCAAGGCGCTCATTAAAAGCCCGAAGCCTTTTACGAGCTTCTAACTTTCGATTCTCGACTTATCATAATTTTGATCATTGCAATCGGTCCACGATTGAGCAACCGTTTATCGTTAACTGCACTCCTTCTGTATCAGTCAATCTTCCTTAGCTTTAAAGTAACCGAACTTGATTTTGAACCTTTGATTTCAGCTCGTGGCCGCCAGTCTGGTGGCTCTTCTGGCCTTCTCTAATGCTGAGGAGGCTAAGAAAGCAGAAACGGAAGTGGCAGCAACCGACAACAAGGCGGAGGCCGCCGACACAGAAAAGAAACACGAAAAACGAGGGCTCTTCAACCTCGGTTACGGTGGACACGGGGGCTTTGACGGTGGATACGGCGGCGGATACGGTGGTGGATACGGTGGCGGGTACGAAGGGGGCTTCGGCGGGGGCTATGGAGGCCATGCCGAAACTCACAAGACCATCACGGTGGTTAAGAACGTCGCAGTTCCCTACCCAGTAGAGAAACATATACCCTACCCCGTGGAGAAACATGTCCCCTACCCCGTTAAGGTACCAGTACCTCAGCCCTACCCTGTCGTAAAACATGTGCCTTACACCGTCAAGGAGTTGGTCAAAGTACCAGTCCACGTACCTCAACCCTACCCCGTGGAGAAAAAGGTTCCCTACCCCGTGCATGTCCCAGTCGACAGACCCGTTCCCGTTAAGGTGTACGTACCTCAACCCTACCCAGTAGAGAAACATGTCCCCGTGCCGGTCAAGGTACACGTCCCCGCTCCCTACCCGGTTGAAAAGAAGGTTCCCTACCCGGTCAAGGTTCCAGTACATGTGCCAGCTCCCTACCCAGTCGTCAAGGAAGTGCCCTACCCCGTAAAGGTCCCAGTCGACAGGCCCTACCCCGTACATGTACCCAAACCTGTGCCTTACCCAGTAGAGAAGCCCGTCCCCTACCCGGTAGAGAAACCCGTGCCCTACCCCGTTAAGGTCCCAGTCGACAGGCCCTACCCCGTCCACGTTGAGAAGCCCGTGCCTTACCCCGTCAAGGTCCACGTGCCAGCGCCTTACCCCGTCGAGAAGCACATCCCCTACCCGGTGGAGAAACATGTGCCAGTCCCCGTGAAGGTTCCCGTCGACAGGCCCTACCCCGTGCACATCGAGAAGCATGTCCCCTACACCGTGGAGAAGCCCGTGCCTTACCCCGTGAAGGTTCCCGTCCCAGTTGTCGTCGGTCACGGCCACGAGTATGGTCATCATGGTAGCTACTAAGGGCTGCAGGAAGCAGACCGTCGAATGTGATATCTAATTCTAAGCTTAGCACTAAACACGCGCGCGGGCCCTCGGGTATCGCATCAGAGCGGACGATACGCCGACTGGGTCCTATGCCCGACGACCCGCGCGCGTACCGCACTGATTTAAACGTCTTTTATAATGTTTTTTGTTTGTTACCATTTTTATTTTGTGAAAGACCGGTGAATGTTGCGTTTTTAATTACTTGAGTTGATGTACCTGTTATTGTAGCGAAAAGTGTCTTCTGTGTAACGAATATCAGTATTTGTAAGAAATAAAAAACGTATGGTGACGCCGAGCCATGTCTGTCTGTTCATTTTACGCTCCATTGTCTAATGCGGTAATTAGGTGGTGTATCGTGTTGTTATTCGAATGGCGGGCGCGGGTGTTTGCGAAATAAGAAATAATATGGCCTAGATTAGTATCGCATCGCAAGCCACTCGGATCGCCGCTGCTTAGCGCTGACGAAACGTGGTCCGTTTGACAATAAACATGTATACCGAGTAGTACACGGCATTGTGTAATAAACTACATAATTATTCAATCTCCCGTTTTATTGGCATGTTTTCGTGAGCAGCACACGGCAAGGACTTAGGCTTCTCTGTAATAGTAATGGCACAATATAATAGTCATAGTCACACAACTGCTCGCTTTAAAGTACTGTAAGTTAAGGAGTTTGATCGAATATTGAAATTTTTTTTGTCAATTACAGCAAATGTTTTGTTCAATTTCACTACGTAACGTAAAATTCATTTAATGTGTATCTAAAAGGTTATTAAATTTTATAGCTTGCCATATTCCTAAAGATTAGTTAAGCAAACAATCCAAAGTAGCTAACGATAAAAGATAAAGATAAACATCACAATTATTAAGTGAGACAAATTATACTTTTACAATCATATATTACACCAATAATATAAATGTATTATTGTCTATTTAATAAGCTTCCAATGCGCAATAAAATGGATTTAAAACTGCTATTAGTCTTTCCAATTATTGTGTTTTGATGGATGGTGCTCGTCAGGATATTAAGAAACTATGTTGGCAAATAATTACTAGTACATGCGAAACGATTTCACCGTGCTCCCAGAAAGTTCCAGTTTTGCATAAGCCGTAATTTATAGTGAGTTAAATTATGAGTTACAAACTCTAGTAGATAGTTATTGTATTACTCAAGGATTACTTCATGTGACAAGCTGACTAAGTACGCGGTGAAATACGTCATATCCCACCTAATATTTTACGCATAGTTTATCTACAATTTGTTACTACAGAAATCTTTATATTTACGTTCTCATAATGTATTTTACTAAGATATGACCGATGCCAATATCCTTTTTTCAGAGAATTTATTTGCTCTGTCAAAGCGACACTCACTCAGTCAGTCGTTAAGAAATAACAGCCACTAATGCTTTACGATTATAACATAGTCTTGCTTCCAAACACTAGAAATACGCTCATAAAGTGAAGTGAATCGGACCTAAAATACAAAGTGACATGACGCAACATTGTGACAGTCGTGCAATACAT
Source organism: Thymelicus lineola (assembly GCA_963932265.1). Classification (NCBI taxonomy): domain Eukaryota; kingdom Metazoa; phylum Arthropoda; class Insecta; order Lepidoptera; family Hesperiidae; genus Thymelicus; species Thymelicus lineola. Next base: position 3,862,781 of record OZ010688.1, on the reverse strand, counting down.
AGTTGAGTATACACAAAAAGTATACTATTTGTTAGCCATCAGCTTGAGGTAGGGAAACTAGTTCACGTTGTGCTTCCTCATGGAGAGAAAATGCGAGATACATGTGTGTAATACGCATTTTTGAAGGCCTGAGCAAGTCATGATGAACAACAAAAGTAATCGTAGGTCGTAACAAGACTTCAAAAGTTTTAAGGCCTTCTGCACTACTGAACTAGCATGTAGGTAATAGGTAACCTAGTAGTGACTACCTGTCAAAGTAGTGACCTGTCAAACAAAACCTGTCAAAGCTTTGCTGCTGTTATTTGCTGGCTCAGGTGTTTGTGGCTGTGTCAGGTTTATGGCTCACCTTATCTGTTTGGATATCTAAATTGATTATTTCCGTGCCACTTGCAATACACATCCATTTACCTACTGATCAATACGTGTAATAAAAAGTCATAGTCAATAAGAAAAATGTAATTCTTATTTCAATGGATAGATTTTATTATCATGACAGAGAAAAAAGCTATTAATTACCGAAATTGTTGCTTTTAATCACTAAATACAGTAAAATAAACACCGTTACCATACAGGCTATCTGAACTGGGAACTAAAACAATACCTAAAACCATTAGAATACAAAAACCTAACAATACAAATGTCATCTGACGTATTCTGTCCGTAATGAAACGTATTCCAATAACCAGTATTGCACACTTCTCACGTAAGATTCAATGATTGCAATGAGTGCATCCACTGGACAAAAACGCATTCCAGCCGCGGTAATGCGTTGAGCTGTCGACCCGCAATCACTCAATGCTGTATTCATCGATGTTGAAATGTATTTAAAGGTTTTTTACACAGTCCTGAAAGTAAACATCTTCAGTCAGTCTTTAAATGGCTTATAAAGAATTTGCCGAATGATTCCCCCTTCGCCTTCTTAGATACTACTGTTTTATTTTTTAGCTAGTTGATCCGGTAGCCTAAATTTTTCCTTGTTACATCAGCTATCTGCCAGTGAAAGTCCCGTCAAAATCGGTCCAGCCATTTCAGAGATTAGCCGAAACAAACAGACAGACAGATAAAAATTGTAAGAAATGTTGTTTTGTACCGTGTATGCATCCAAATGCACTTAGTAAAAAGCGGTTATTTTAATATTACAAACTGACACTCCTATTTTATTTATTTGTACAGATTAAGTGCTGTTTTTTTTTTGTGGCGGACCGCGCTGCACTTGTCTAAGCTATAAGTATTATCATTTATGCTAAAATACATGGTATGTAATACATACTATGTATTGGCGTATTCATGGAAAGTAGATTTCCAATGAAAACTAATAACAATCAATCTATTATTTTGTGTTTATTGGGAAGAATAATAACATTAATATTATTCTGTTTGTTAATATAGAAAAGAAAGAAAGAAAGAAAGAAACATTTAATCCGATATAGGCACTGCAATAATGTTAGAAAACTATTACTTATAATAACAATTATAAATTAATTAATAATTAATTAATTAATTAATTAATTAATTATTAATTAATATAAGTATATAAATTAACCTATATAATCATATAAACTAGTATATACTCGACACTCGTATGTAACGTAAAAAAAAACGGACAGTGTATAGGGTTCTTTATTACTTTCTGACTCTTTTTGCAGTTTCCTCGAATGTGATTGCTGGTAATTGACTCTTATTGATATTGAACTAAATAAATTATTCTTATGTCATAAGGGTTTTATAATTGCTCTCTTGAGTAAGGTGCAAGCATAATATTCCTTTAATAATGTGAATGGATTCTGACGCGGTGTTTAATATAATATCTAGAAATTTCGGAAAAATCAAAGAGGTATTATATAATATGTATGTCTTAACTTCGGTCACATGGAGTCCGCGAAATTAAATGAAAATTAGTAATTAGTAATTAATAAATTAGAAATTAATAAGTAGCTACAACCAGAAGGAAAATAGAATTATGTTCTACCAGTTTTTTAACTCTATAAAATTAGCGAAGAGGTTATGTAAACGACGCGGTTATCAATAGCATCAAAATTTACATTGGCCTTAAGAATTCAAAATGCTCATAACTATTAAGCTAGTATCCATTGCTGATTTTCACAGAGATTCCCATCGAACATTCCATTCAAATCTGGCCTTGTACAGCATACTTCCTTCCGGACACGCAATCAGTTCCCCTCATTGTAGATAATGTCCAAGAGGAAATGAGTCGGTAATTATTTATTTTAATTGCCTATTTATGTATGATATGAACAGAGTATCTATATCTAATTAATTACTGATGTAACGATTCGCTAATTGTCTTATGTAAGTCCTAAAAGGTTTTACTCGTATTTTCGGTTTCATTTAAATTTTCATTTTTAGCCCTATAAATAAGATCGTACATGTATAAGAATAATATTATTATCAAAATATCATAAAATTAAGACAAGGACATTCATACGAGCCGAGAACGGAAATTCAAACTCATCATTTAAACCGCCTCGCTGGAAGTCCAACCTAAGTTCCTTGGTACGCGCGGAGGCGAGCTGCCTTTAGTAACCCTTACGCCAGCTAAGTCGTCATTACAAAACAACAAGTAACTTTTAGTTTTAACACATTTCCTTTATATTATGGTAATACTTAAGTAGTTATTACCATTGATTCGTGTAATTGATGAATTATGAACGCAGCCAGCTTCAAATAAAGAACACACAGCTGTCTATTGAAGATGACACAATATTTTCTCCATTGACTTTTACACAACTATTATGTATTTTGTACTCCACATACAATGTTTTCCTATACTTCACGCACCGTCTTTAATTAATAATCTCCCTATTCCCTATATATTAATTTCATTAGTAATAAAAACAAGGCTAGTATAAGGTATTAATTAACCTTTAAGTATTATTGCACTTCAAGTTACAAAATCTAATAAAGTTACACAAACAAGTACTAGCAATAAACATAAACTTGATCAGTTTGATTTAAATGACCTCAACTGACGATCAGACGACCACCCTTTCAACACCATGTAAATTAGATCCGCTCCAGATCCGGTCACAGTTATATTGCACGTTATACCTTGACCAGTTAACAAGACATGTCACACGCTATCACTGACGATGGTGTACAATGTACCTCCTGTTACTAATACGCACATAACGCACCTTCAGTGGACAAAATCATTAGTCATCTTACGTTGAATTTTAGTTATTAATATGGTTGGAAAGAAGGACAAAAGCTGCATATGCTCAATTTTTTTCAAATTTTTATCATTAATCTTACAAGATTATATAGACAAACATTGTGAATAATATTACTTAGTTTTAGTTAAATAGTTATCTTGTTATCTCTTTTGTTACCTTATGGGGGTGACATAGTCACAAAAGTGACAAAACCCCTTTCAGAAAATAAAGAATAAAAAAAATTGATCTTGACGGTTTTGTGCAAGAAATCGAAATGTAAATTCCTTTGACTACTTACTGACATTCTAACAGTTTTTTTCTCTCCTGTAAAATTGCAATTTTCATCTTATGCCTTTTTTCCACTGAGCGTGCGTTAAGACTCATGTCACACATAACTCTCACTCACGAAAATGTGTGTACGTGGTGTGTATTGGTGTAGGTACCTCTGCAGTGATTAGCAATCGATTAGTCGTTGTCCGTTCAAACGTTGCGTCAAGTAGAGTAAATCAACATCACTTTCCATGAATCTGTTAATAGCATGTAAGACCTTTAAATAGTTTATCTCTATCCAGTTTTTGATATACTGATAAACTGATGATAAACTCTCGCAACTCATTTCAACTTTTTAAAGTTTTTTTTATGTTTATTGTTTTACCTTAGATTTTTTACCGTGTCCTTTTTATGTATGTTTTTTCTTGTCATTCTTTTTAGTAAGTGTCCGCTGCTTTTTTTATTTAAAATTATTCTTTAATTAATTTCAAATTTCATTGACAACATCAATAAGGGAAACGAGAGGAAATGCATGTAACCCGAAGAGATATCAATATAGATGGGCAAAGGAGACGGGAATGACCAAAGAAAGGATGGATGGATCATGTGATATGAAAGATAAGAGTGTAAATAAAGAGATGACCGCTACTAAGGAAGAATGGAAGAGAATATTGCTCTAACCCCAAATAAAATTGTAAACCGGGCAGGATGATGATGATCTAATAAGGGCATTCAATGCCTAGATTTTGTACAATCTTCGTTTTACCATAGAACACATAATAGTCGTTTTACATATAAAGTAATTACGTATGATAATAAAAGTAGCTGCCACTATTTCGGCACCTGTCACATATAAATCACACATTACAAAATAATTTCGCGGCCGCTCGTTACATATTTGGTGTATGTTTTAAAACGGTTACTGAATTACATAAGTCGTACACGAAATACTGGTTCATAATAATAAGCAATACTTATGTTACTGTAATTTTGCGTGAATTAAAAAGTGAATGTCATTAGTCATGATGCAAATGAATTTAAAGTATTTAAAAGTTACCGAAACTAAGGATCGGTCTTTCTTTATTCAGGGTCACACTTCTGAAGAAGTATCATTTTATAAACAGATAGAACCTGATATAACTGGTATTCAGTACAAGGGAGTCTACTATCAACATTAGAATTTAATTCTGTTTATGAATGTAACAGTGTTTCATTGAATCGATTGTATTTTTTATGTAAATAGCCAACACACAAGCAGACGAACCAACTGATGGTAAGTGGTTCTTTGCACATGGATATCAGTTGCACCAACAGATTCAACAATGCGTTACCACTTAGAAATGAAGAGTGGAACCCAAATCATGCAAGACAAATAAGTACACATAATCCTATTGCTTCACTGTTAAAAACTGGAATTAACAAAACGGAACTTGTCACTCAAGCTTAAATGAAACTAGGGGTGTCATAGACATTTTGCAAATATAGGAGATAAACGGATAAAGATGATGAAATACAAAGAAATAAAAGGAGAAGGATTCTAGAAGGAGATTTATTGTAATTGCGCTAGTACAAAGAATATGCTAGCAACGAGACAAGGAATCATCAATAAATTTTATTTTCGTTTATTAACAGATACTTTCAAAACCTTTCAGGGTAAAGAAAATTGTAACAAATAAATATATTTCCGGATATCAAAACTGACGTGTATTTTTTTGGAGTTTACCTCCTAAGAATCGATTTTCATATATGTATAAGCCCGGGGTATGACAATTTTTAGGGAGTAAAATTTTCTCCGTTACCTTACATTTGTTGCACACCTACCAACCAAGAATCTAGATGGCGTTGTTACTGATTTGATGATAACGTTATGTTTAAAGTCAAAGTTGTCACAGTCATCTTGATTAATGTCAAAGTAGTCTATGATGCCAAAGTCAATTCACTAGTCAAAAATGTCAAAATTGTCAAACCAAATCTATATATTTTACAATCATGTCTTTAAATTAAAGTCTCAGTACGATTCAGATATTATTAAGAACAAAACAGAATTAAGTATTCCCACTGTCCAAAGGTTGACTGGGAGAGAATACTTTTAGCATTAAGTTCGCCTATTGTTCCTATATTATTTAAGATACAAAAAATATATTTATATGCAGTGCATATGGTTATACTCGTATTATCACTTTCAACTTCGAAAGATTTCAGAATCACTTCTAAGTTAAAGTCGTAAGCTCCGAGTAAATCTCAATTGCTCCACTGGCATTTATGATGATCGATCATCAGTGTTCTCGCGTGAAACTATATTTTGATGGATGGACCGAGTTCACAGTAAGCACCTCTACCACCTCTTGCTGCAACCGATGACTACTAATATCAGCTTGAGTTATCCTTATAATAATATTTGCTAAAACATAAAAGTTATATCATATTTTTAAACGTAAACTTCTTTTGGCGCGTTTGGAAAAAATATAGAGTAATATTTTTATGATACGCCCTTCCTAATTGTATTCGTAACGCAAGTACCTTAAATTCTTTTAAAAACCAGGTAAAAGCCCATTATCTCTCTAACTAATCAGTTTCTCTCCTTAATCCCTTCTCTCTTCTTCTTAATCTTGTTATCCATATTTATGGTAGTATTTTTTTTAATTAATATTTGTAATTTCCTCCTTACTATTCGTGCACCTTACCTCATTTAATCTTACTCTAATCTGCTCTCCGCATCTTAAGGTTGTCTGGAAGAGATCGCTGTGTAGCGATAAGACCGCCTTTTGTACCTCATATGTCTGCTTTGCTTGTTTACTAGTTGTTGTATTATTTTATTTGGTGTACAATAAAGAGTTAAATAAATAAATAAATAAATAAATAATACACGTGCACACCGACAGCCAAAACGTGACATGATGAAGTTACCTGATAACTGTCTCTCAAGTTTCTATTGATGCGCCACTGCCATCAATACCGCACACCGACAACCAAAACACGACATGATGAAGTTAGCTGATAACTGATTCCTTTTACATTGATTTGTGACATACAGGATGAAACCTTTAGCTATTTTTGACTTCTTTGGCGCGTGTATAACCAGACACACACGTTTTTTAACCCCAGACGCAAAAAGAATGATGGGTTGCACCAGTCAATAGCAGGTTAATGCTTTTAGCAAATACTCAAAACGTACTTCTTAACGTCACAATCCAACGCAACTGAATCTGATAAGCGAGGATTGGCTCACAACGACAATGTCGTCAACAACATCCGTCACAGATCGCCATGGGCTGTGACTCCGCAGTCCGGAGCAATGAGCGACCTTGTAGGGTCGCGTGCCAGAATGTTAATAACAGAAAAGAGAAAACGTTATAAGGCTTCTGTAATGATGCGGTTACATTAGCGGACAAATGTACTGCAACCGATCAATGTCAGTACTCAGTTGGTCCTTCATAGAAGATATTAATTTGAATAAAACTATGCTTCTATTTATAAACACAATACCTATGTCCTATACCTACAAGTGATTTTGAGTTTGTCTGCTTGTCGGTTTGTCGGTTTGTCAGTGTGTTTGTCCTTGCGAATCTAAGAAACGACTCAGCAGATTTCAATACGGTTTTTGGTTGGAAATCCGAATGGCTAAACAAAAGAAACAAAAGAAAAAATAACCACAGATAATACAGATCTTCAGTATAATTTTTATTTATTTATTTAATCTTTATTGAACCAAAGAAAAGTGGTACAATAGGCGGACTTAATGCTAAGTAGCATTCTCTAACAGTCAACCTTCAGGATGTGCAGAGAAAAGTTGAAGGCGGTACAATAACCATGGAGAACAAAAATTTATATATTAATATTGACGAATAGAGGGGAAATAATAAAAAGAAACAATGATAAATATTGACAGAGAAAAATAATGCTGAAAAGTGACACAAGATAAATATATAAATACTTACATTAATAACATAAAGATAAATAGATTACATAAAATGATTTTAATACGAGAGTTGCTTCAAAAAGAGAGCATGAATATTTTTTTTGAAAGAGAATTTAGAGCGCAATTGTCTAATATCCTTTGGAAGAGAGTTCCAAAGCCGAATAGCTTGGTAAGCAAAATAATTGGAAATAAAACAGGTGCGATGAGAGGGAAAAGCAAGAGTAAGGGAATCAGAGGAACGAAGGTTTAGCTCATGGGCGCCACCAAGATACTGAAATTTACTTTTAAGGTAGTCGGGAGCTACAGGATTAAAAAGAACTGAGAAGAGATAGTTAAGAATATGAGATTGTCTACGTTCACGAATAGGAAGCCATTTGAGCTGGCGACGATAGGATGATAAGTGATCAAATTTACGTAGACAGAAAATAAAGCGGATTGAGTAATTGATAAGGCGCTCCAGTTTATTGAGAAGGTCCTCATTCAGGTCAGAGTAGCACACATCACCATAATCTATGATAGGAAATACTAGAGTTTGAATCAAGTACATTTTTGTTGAAATAGGTAGAAAATTCCTATGGCGATTTAGTAAACGCAACACCGCAAATACTAACCTACTCACCTCATTTACCTGAACGGCTCAACTGAAAGTGGAATCCAGATAGATACCAAGATTTTTTACAGTAGAAGAGTAAGGAATGACTGTATTTCCAAGCGTGATAGGAGAGAGTGAACCAATATCCAATTTGGATAACTGCCGCGAGCTACCAATGATGATGGCCTGGCATTTGGTGGGGTTGACAGCGATGCCAAATCTCTGTGACCAAGACTCAATTTTGCGCAGGTTGTTATTCATTATGTCTATACCCATATCAATGCCACTGACATCAACCTGCGTGTATATTTGCAGATCATCGGCGTATAAATGGTAACAGCAGTCAAGAGAGAAAGTTATAAGATTAATGAAGATGGAAAATAACAAGGGAGATAGAATGCCACCTTGTGGTACGCCAGACATTAAAACAGACCAATTAGAAACCTCACGGTTGATTCGGACAGATTGCTGGCGACCACGAAGGTAAGAGGAGAACCAATTCAGTACTGTGGATGAAACTTTATTGTGTTCGAGGGCAGCTAAGAGAATGTCGTGGTCAACCATATTAAACGCATTTGAAAAATCAATAAGAACTAATATAGTGACCAACCTTTTCTCCATGCCTTCACGAATGTCTTCTGTTACCTTAAGTAAGGCTGTGGTGGTACTGTGCCCAGGTCGAAAGCCTGACTGCATAGGAGAAAGTAGCCCATTATCAATTAAAAAACTGGAGAATTGCCTATGTGCAGCGGCTTCCAGAACCTTGGACAGATATGGCAGGATAGAGATGGGTCTGTAGTGGTTAAGTTGACGGGGATCATGTATTTTCGGGAGCGGGGTGATAAAAGCTTTCCGCCACAGGGAAGGAAAGGATCCCGTCAACAAAGAGAAATTTACTATATGAGTAATAGATGGAACCAGGTGCTGCAGAATAGGGAGAACCATTGACCTACCTACCTCATCACATCCAACTGCCTTTGATTTAAGGGAAGACATAATCTTCTTTATCTCATCCACAGAAACTGAAGAAAAATAGAAAGGCTCAATTGAAGGTTTTGGCATGGAAGATATCTCCGAAATGGTTTTAGATTTCAAATGGAAATGTTTTTTCGAAATGGATTAAGATTGTTCCAAACCTATTTGTTCACACTATTCTATTAATATCATACATACAAATGTTTTGTTATACAATCAACATTACAACAAATTAGTAAACAATCAATTAATTCTGTCATACTGACACACATGCGAAGGTTAACGACCGGAGTCGGCATCTAAAGGTGAAGGTCACGGACGAAACCTAGCTTGTAAACTATTAAAAATTGGCATTAATAAATAATTTACATCTATAGGCTAAGAGATAACAGTTACAGCTTTTTTCTCCTCAGTGTGTCAAACAGTTTTCTTTTTGTTTTGTATGGTTCCTATTTTTAATTTTTATTCATTTAAAATTTAATTGTACTGGACTAGGGGAACAGTCACTGGTTACTAGAAATAAATAACAATGCAGGTTCCATTAAAGCCAATGAAAGAAGCTTTATTGCATTCGTGCAACCAAAAGCAAGAAAATCTTAAATATTTATACATATTTTTGATGTAACATTGCTGACTCGATTCATCGAATCGAAGATGCTGTTTTGATTCATTGTACAGATCATAAAGACGTCAAAGTTGTTATTGAGAGTATGTTGAATCTTTCGGAATTGTAAGCGTTAGAATAAAAACTATGCGTTAATAATTTTAATTACCCTTTTAATTAAGGTGCCTCATAAATAAAATCTTGTTTTAAAATATTACCACAGCACAATTAATTAAATTTCGATAGCAAGTGGTCGGCGGTGACCAAGATCAACCACACTGGCCCTATTCATAAAATACTTAGTAATAGTGAGCATATCATGCGCTCACTTATTAGTATGCGTACACTGCAAATTGACTCACAAATTCAATCGTAGCGTACAAAAGTATGAATGACTGAACGGTTTTTATAAGCGTGTTATTGTAATAAGAATTAATTAGTGTCATTCGATGAACAATGTTGTATAGGAATTATGTTCTGTTTACCATTTTTATGAACGGGAACATAACTACACTTAGCGATGAATGGAAACTTAACGATTCATTCATTCATCTACTAACTATTGTAGCGAGTACTGCGAATGATGATAATATAATGCGTAGCAAATAAAATTATTATATTATAATATAACATTAACAACAATACCAATGAACGCCGACACCATCGATACAATATAATAGGTTTCCTCTGAAACGGAGCATCATCAGAGTAAATTGATTCTATAAGTAGCAAAGATTATCTCAAATGATACTTACAAAATAACCGGTGCTTAAAATGCAAACAAAACTATGAACTCCAAATTTTATTATTTATTTATTTATTTATTTAACTCTTTATTGTACACCAAATAAAATAATACAACAACAAGTAAATAAGCAAAGCAGACATATGAGGTACAAAAGGCGGTCTTATCGCTACATAGCGATCTCTTCCAGACAACCTTAAGATGCGGAGAGCTGATTAGAATAAGATTAAATGAGGTAAGGTGCACGAATATTATGGAGGAAATTACAAATATAAATTAATTATTTATTAATTTAATTATTTATTTAAAAGTTTATTTTTAAATTTCAAAATTATCAGACATTATTATGATTAACATTCATTAAAATTCACAAATGCTACTCAAGAAAGTGTTATTCATTTTCAAACTGCATTTGATAATGACACACTCGCGTCTCCACTCTCACTATCACTTCACTTTCGTTTTCGCATATTATTTCACTCTCATTTTCGTTTGCTTGCTCTGCTGAACTTACTTTCATTGATTCCGTTTCATTGCGTGCTTTAAGTTCTTTACAGACGATATAAAGAAGCATCATTTAAACGCACGTCTTTCTTTTTCTCTTTTTAGAGATGGATTAATAAAAAAAGAAAATGTGTGCAATTCACACGTGGTAGAAGTGAAACTTTCCAAAATTTTGGTTTCAAGTGAGATGAAAAAGCAATAAATCGAATCTTAAAGCAATAAATCGAAGCGCCATCTATGAATACAACTTAGCACTTTTTAAAAATCTATCTAGCAATAAAACGAATGTTCTATCTTATTCCTCGCGCCATCTATGAATACAACTTACCATTTTTACTGTCATTAAGAAAGAATGAAATTCTTATTTTTTTTGTTGATAAATTCTTTGAAAATATTTAAAAGAGCATTTGAAAGTATTTAAAAACAGTATAAAAATAAAACTAAAAAAAAGAAATACTGAGACGCGAACCTGCGCATCAGGTATTGTGTATCTACGTCCTGATCATTGAGCTACGGAGAAGTTAAATTGAAATACGAAATTAGCGGTTATATTATCTTACCTGTCGTTGCATCCGGTTTCAAATCACTAACGATTCTAAAGAAGTTTCACTTCAAAAAAATCTAGGCTAAAACTAACCAAGTTTATTCAGATTATGGATGTTGCAATTAAATTTTAAATTCATACATGAAGCTTAACATGGATTAATACACCTATGGTAATCGGTTTTTAAAATGGAATAAAGGTCTGTATAAATTTGATTTGATATGTTTTTAATTAATTCAAGAAGTTGATATAAAAATAAATAAAATAATTATATTTTCTTACGAAAGACATAACAACTATACTTCTTTCATATTATAGAATCTAGTACATTATATTTTATAACATGAAATTTATTTATTTATTTATTTAATGTAATATTATACCAAAAATATCAAATTTAAACTCTATATGTGAACTTTAATCTCTGCAATTAATTAATGACTTAACGGTTCTGTTAATATAACGGTTAAATCGAAGTCATCCGCGTCTCAAACGCATCTGATCTGAACAACATCTTATTGCGCACGTGAATGAGGTTTGTATGTTACCACTGTTGGAATGTTGTTTGTATTTTGAGAATATTTCGCTTAATTTAGTTATTAATATGATTGGAAGGAGAGTCAAAAGCTCATTTTTGTCAATTTTCATCATTAATCTTGACGGTTTTTAGCAAGAAATCGTAATGTAAATTCCTTTGACTACTTACTGATATTTTAACAGTTTTTTTGCTCTCCTGTAAAATTGCAATTTTCATCTTATGCTTTTTTTCCAATGAAGGTGCGATTTATTGTTAAATGAATTACCCACTGAATGTAACAGAGCATCTGCAGGCTTCGTCCCAATGTCGAAGAGGCAATTTGATTGTTGTTAGCGTTTAATATAAATGTTAACACGTTTACATTAGTACCTACATAGTAGCAGCTTTACCTGCGTGGTTATCTGTCTAATTTTCAAGATTTCAAAGTCAAAGTCAAAATATTTTATTCATATAGGTATCAGTGATACACTTATGCACGTCATTTTTTGGCTTTTCGGAAGGTGCTTTGTCGTGGAGGAGAAGAAAAGCCTAAAGAAATATTAAAAAGTTTGGTTATTTGTACAATTTTTAATTTATAAACTTAATTTTATCAATTTCATGTAGTAGGTATCTTACTGATACCCGCAACTACTTCCCCTGAAGCAACGAAGATGAGAGAGAAGAAATGCCATCTCTGTATATGAAAAGTTTCCGTATAAACGCGTAAAATTACGGGTGGCGCTGCGGTGGAGTCTACAACAGCTATGTTCGAATATCTATTTAGCGGACACTAGCGCCATTGATTACGGGTGGCATAACTCAGCAAACTTCTTTCCGTCTACAACAGCCATGTTCATTTATCTATTTGTCACACACTAGCGCCATTCAGAAATGGCCATTATTGGAACCTCTATTTTCTGTAAACAGCTGGACACTTTTCAACTTTCCCTTCATATGAGAACGAACGAATTCCAAATTACAAGTAAATCTCTAAACTTACACAATCTTTTATCCCTATTTGTCTTAGGGGGATGAATTTTCAATCCCCCATATCGTAGAAAAGAGTTTCCTTTATAAAAGTTTAATGATTTTTATACCAGTCTTCAAATACACAGGTACCAAAATTCATAATTTATGTTAACGTTAAAAAATTTCATGCATATTGATTATCACCAGAAATGATAAATCCCATAAATTCTTGTAAATAATGTTGCGAATACTTAAATAAAAATTCAATGTTGTCAAGTCTAGGCCATAAACAGAATCTGAATATGGAATATGTTTTGTAACATCAATGATAACTTTTTCATTAGATACATAATGAATCGTATAATTAAACAATTCATTATTATTTATTTGCGATACCTATTGCTCTCATAACGTTTCAAACCATCTTCATGAATTCGAAACATGCTTCTATATTTAGAAGAAACATAAATAAATAACTATTCGTTATCTTAATTGATTTCTACTATTTTAAAACTAATTGGTCTGGCTGAGGTCGTTTTGTAATATCTAATGGTCAATATATTTATACATATATTTGAACAGTGACTGAGTGTTGAACAGTGAACTAGTCTATCAAAAATTTTGTAGAAAATCTTTGTAACAAGTAAATATTTCAAGTGTGTCCTTTCGCCCGAAAGAAATCCTGTTTCGGAAAGGTAATTGGTAACAAGGTATTAAGTATGGATTGTTTAAATGTTAATTGTTTCGCTTATAAGCTACACATAGAACGGGGCACCCGCACTAATCCGAAATGTTTTTGTTCGAATTTCATTTTACCGAAAACTATTGCCCGATATATTTTTTGCTATATATGCATGACTGTTGCATGTTTGCTTGCACGTTGCACGCCTGCTTGCATGCTGCATACTTGTTTGCATGCACCTCCAAAGGCTGATGGATGGATGGATAATGAATGTTCGGAAACATAATACTTCGAACAAATGTTATTTCAGCTAAGTGTAACGTCGGTAAAAAGTTTTTCGACTAAATAAAATATCGGAGTAACGAAAAAAATCGAATTGACAATAGGACAACTAATACAGTGGATACAGTGGTAGACGTGACATCGATGAAGTAAAAAAGAAACAATAATAGTTGAAAAGTTTTAGGTGAAATGAAATTCGGTCAAATATTTTTCGAACTAGGTACCAGTCCCGGATTTGTCAATAGGCCGTATAGGCCGTGGCCTAGGGGCGGCAGCGTCCTAGGGGCGGCACATTTCAGAAGATGATATTAAAGATGATTTTGTTTTGCTATCAAAAAGAGCCGTAAAAACTTGTAATTCTTGTTTTTTACGCACTTTCTTAGTCACTCATTCAGTGCCTATGAATTCAGTACTATGAATGGAAAATTATTATTTTAGAAAGGTACATGGGGTGGCGGAAATAAATTGGCCTACACTCATAAAAAATATAAATCTGACACTGCTAGGTACCCATATAGAACACAACAAGCAAACAGTCAAACTGTTCAAATGTTGGTAAACAAAGAACGTTCTTTACTTTAGAGCCAAATAACGCCATCTACCGAGGTATACTTCAGTAACTGATATCCGTTGCAAAAAATCAAAAATGCAAATGTGAAAGGATGGTCAGTATTGTTTTAAACTCTTGTGCATTGGCAGCATTGAATATACTATAATACCTTGAATTACTATAGTTCAATCTAAATTGTAACTATGTCCAAGGAACTTGCTCGCGCCATAGCGAAGTTTAAAAATCTTATTTCAAAGTCAAATTAAGTTCTTTACAAGGTCCGTTTTATACAATAGTAAAAAAAATATGTCTGTAGGTAGGTACTTTTGTAAGTACTTATGAAGTAATACTTACTTCTTTAGGGTAATTAAAAAAACATGTTTTGGCTTAATCAAATATTATTATGGAAACGACCTATAGACGAAATAATTGAAGAATAACTTACTTGTAATGATAGCGCCATCTAGTAAGATTATTGGAACTTGCGTGTAAGTGTTACTCGTAGTTTGCAAAAAACGCAAAAGTGAAAGAATGCTAACATACATGCACGAGAATGCTCTTTGTAGTTCTTAAGCCGACCGCATAGGTATATGGCAGCACTGAGCATCGGAAACAGCGCAAATTTTGAAAAATATATTTTTATGGTTATAGTTTTTTTTAACAGTTTTATTGACTAAAAAAATTATATTTAATACAATTTACATCATCTAGATACTTACCATCACGTTCATCCATTGCCAAAAACAGCCACTTACCTGTAAATAAAAAAAATATTTTAATATAACACACTACTATTAAGAGCTAATGCTTTGAAAATATCGACGTATCTATAATAATCACGAAATCTACAACTCTACTCCAGAAGGGACTCCTGCAAGTGTCAATGACCTAAACGTTTCCTTCCTTGAATTACCTTACTTCATACTTACCTCGCATCGGGAAAATCAAAGTCGTGATAGTCAAATTGAAGATAATAGGTACCTATGTGTGTGTGAAGTGCTCTGCTTCATGAGCCCACGCAATTCTAGACACATAAATCAAAGCCATGAAATCTTTACTCTCCCCATTGAATTATTATTACTAGCATATAGAACCGACACCGCGAATATATATCCCAATACATTGTCGCCACGTGACTTAAATCTTCAATGGATTCGTTCGATTTTGAATGGAGAACGGGGGCTCAATTTTAAAAATCGAACCTTCCAGGCGGGACACACATTTTGTTCGAGATGTCTGTTCTATGACATTATACTTCAATTACTCTCCCCAATATCTTTCTAGACCCGCTCTACAGTTGAAGTTCGACCGTAATTCAATTTGTCAAAGATTAGTTCCTGCATTTATAGCTCATAGTATAATATAAAAAAATCTTTCTGCACTTTTTCTCCATGTAAATTTTGACTAAGTAAACCAAATCTCAGACTTTTAGAATTCACGAAACAAAACATTAAGCATTATATTAAGGACTATACAATATGGACTATACAATATACATTTGCATACCACATAAATAACAATAAACACATATTTTCAAGTATTCAGGTCGATTCACTGCAGTTGCGTTAATAACAGCAATAATTTACTACTTAGTTATTTTTGAGTAATTAATTGTGCAAGTTGCCAAACATGTATCGTTTGATCGATGCATCTGATTGCTCCGTTAGTGCGTTTAATGATGTGTTGCCGATATAATTATATCAATCAAGGATTTGTTTTATATCTTACTGTCAATTTTTTAAATGACATTAAAATGATATGGTTAGCCATTGAAGAATAATGTCATAGAACAGACATCTCGTACAAAATGTGTGTCCCGCCCGGGAGGTTCGATTTTCAAAATTGAGCCCCCGTTTTCCTTTCAAAATCGAACGAATCCATTGAAGATTGAAGGTACGTGGCGCTAATGCATTGGGAGATACATCGTGTTCGCGGTGTCGGTTCTATACGCAATGATGTTTATTAAAGATACGTTATACCCTTATAAATCAAACGAAAAATCTGTTCCGAAAACAGCTACGACACACTGCGACCAATCAGCGCTTGTTAAATTATGTAAAAGGGATAGCATTACTAAACCATAAAAGTGAAAAAGACAGCTAGTGTTTGTCGCTCGCGTCACAAGTACCTTAAGTTCGGCTGGCGCCAAGCTGGCGCGCTGTCATGCCGCCATACTTATTTTGTTAGAGAATTATTGAAATGAAATAAAATGCAATAAATCATGATTCCTTACTTGTGGTATGTTATTCCATGAATTTTATTTTTTTTACGTAAGTAATTAGTGCATTTACGCATAACACACGAAGGCATTTTAACGCTGTATGTCAAATCTCCAGCACTTCTGACAAAAATAAAAGCGTATCCACAGAGTATTGAGAGGGCGACTGCGAGTAATGCGAGCAAGCGTGGTCAATTGACTACTCTTTCGCTCTTCGCCGTCGGCGCGCTAGTAACCCATCTACCTCTTTTATACATATAATATCATTGTCTATACGCCAGTAATAATACTTCAATGTGGTTAGCTGGTTTATTTGCAGGTAAAATGTTGTTGAACAAAATTCCGTAACTCACGAGTCACGATATGAATAGGAGCTAGCGAAAGAGCATGTAGATCCTCTGTTGGTAAATGAACACTGGCAAATCAAGGATTTTGTTTTGTTAGGACATGAACCAGTCGAAGAAATGAAAAGAAACTTATTTCTTTATTATCACGGATGGACAAAGGTGATTTTGGGTGGCTCAAGCCCCTTAATCTTGAGCCATTGGTCAACAGGATCTGAAAGGCGATGTTGGAATTGACTCAATATTAAAGGACCAACAATTAAGGGCCCTGGTACCATTGTGTGAATTTGTGTGATTAACAGGATCCATTACGTTGGATCATACTCAGTGAAATTCAAGTCTTTTAATTTTATAAGAAAATATACCTAAAATATTGTATCTGCTTGTTTACTTCATTTTTAACCGACTTCAAAAAAAGGTTTTTTTTATGTTTGTTACCTCGGAACTTTAGACTGGGTGAACCGATTTTGATGATTCTTTTTTTAATCGAAAGCTGGTGCTTGTCGTGTGGTCCGACATAAATTTGAGCGAGATCTGACAATGGCATTCATGTCAAAAGCATATAAATCTTAAATTTGAAGTCGGTTATTTTCTTGTTAAAATTTTAGATTATATACACCCTTGCTCTCAAGTTTTGTTATTAAACATAACTTATTAGTTAGACGACGAAGTATTGAATATAAGTCGAACAAAATAAACTGATTTACTGCCCTACTAGCGAGAAGTAGTCATGGGAACCTAAGCCATACTCCATTGGCTATAAAAATAGTATTTACTGGTTAAAAAATGTGTAAGTGCGGTGTAAGCAACGAGTTAACTCGCACAGTCGTGTAGCAAAGTGGTTCGTATTATGCAAATCGTTACAATTAATAACTCGCACGCATTATGAATTCGTGATTTAATATCGGGAAACATGTATATAGTAATATCACGTCTAGAATCACAACTTTCTTGGATAGTTATATTCATAAATAAAACTACTGAATTAAATTAGACTATAAGATTTTACTGTGGTGTATACTCAATTATAAAAATGACTAACTACTGGAATTTGCCATTATAAAATTAGGGGAATTACGTAATAAATATTATGTCGAAAGGATTTGCATGTTTGCAAGCAATAGACTTTCACATAATAACAAGTTTTGAAATGGTAATCCATTTTAATATGATTGACCATTACAATAACATTTTATAGTACTTAAACGTGTGATAAGAAATCAATGGGCTTCTATTACGACACTGCAGCAAGCGTTCCAGATTTGATTCCTGTTCATGACAAACATATGCCATTTTATATGTATTTGTTTTTCTACAGGTTTTTGCTTGTAACTTTATTATGTGTAAGTAATCCTCACACGAGAAGAACTTAATGTAAAAATATTTGTGTAAACATTAGTGTAAAAATAGTGATTTTTTTATTTCTACCTGCATCTAATGATTTATCATAGGCTCATCAAAGTAGAATGATTTAATTTACCTAGGTAAATTATACAAGTAATGTAATTTAAAAATGTGGATAAATAATTATCATATTAACACAAATCTGAATCCATTAATCAATTAACAATTATTTCTATTACTTTTCTCCCTGATGGTACAACTAGTACAAAGCAATTAAATTAAACGGAAGAAAGCGCGTGCGATCACATCGTTGAATCTCTTTACGCAATACTAGTGATGTACCCGTTTCTTATCGAATAGATAACATAATGTTGAAAGCTAGTTAATATTGAAAAAAATAATAATTTCAATGTAATAAAACGGAAAGAAACAGTCATACATTTAATTAAACAAGCATTTCAAAATTGTTTGTACAATGGTACAAACTTTTAGTATTTTTTTTAGGATTTCAGTTATTTTTCCTACAAATTAAAGCTTTAACATTATAACTTTTAATCAACAAAGTACATTATTGATACTAGATACCAAATGATACAATATTTATTGTGTCATCAATAAAATTTACATTTGTGCAATTTATAGGTAAACGCTAACAGCTATTCAAAATCTAAAACGAAAGGCGTTCTTGATATAGTTTTTCAAATAACAGCATTATCCGTCATCTAAGGAGTGTTCCTTAATTTTAATAAATAAAATTATAGATGGTTCATATTATAATTCTACCAGTTGTAAAATGGTTAAGGCAATGAAGCTTATTGGGATTAAACCTCAAAAGTTTGGTAACCATACTCCATGTGATTGTATAAGAAAAACGATATGGAATTTACCTTCCTGGTTAGCTGAAAGCCCCCCATTTTTCATGCCATTATAAAGCTTTATTGACAGGTTAAATAAATATGTACATGTTAAACATAGGAGTATTTTTTATGTAGTGATATTTGGTTTCTGATTCGGGCTCATAATAAGTTAATAATAAGTTTGTATATCGACCGTTTATCGACAATCGATAGGATGGCTTGATAGTTATCCCTACAACACTGAGGATTACGTAGTATTGATCGAGATGTTTCTTCTTATGCTAACAAACTTGTGATAAATTTATCCTTTGTGTGTTTATACGGAAACTGGTAACTAATATTTAGTGTTTTACACATAGTTCTGGCAAATGATGGAAGCATGCTAACAAGCTTTATGTAATACAGGATGCTTTTTTTAATATACAATATTAAACAACACAAATCATGACTCACTGTAGTAAAACGAAAGGTTTCAGGGTCGATTCTCGGTAGATATTTTAGTTGAAATAGATTTAGGTTTAGGTTATAGAAATGTTAGTTTTCGGGTATTTGAGGAGATTCTCAATTTGGTTGTATTTTTTAATGTTAGCTCAGAACTCTGTCATTTATGAACCGATTTGGAAAATCTTTTTTTTTGACAGAATATAAAAGTAAAATCAAAGTATTTAAAAACAGGCATTTTGATTCCGTAACATTAACTCTCATAATATTACAAGCAGCCAATCGTTGATAGATGTCTAAACGTAGGTTAGGGAAGTCTCCCTAAATTCTAACAGCATTCAGGAAAGCGCACTATGTATCTAATCGGTATACTATATCTATAAAAGGCAAAAGTGATTGACTGATGCTGACTGATGTATCAACGCACAGGCCAAATCCTAAAAATTTCGCACACGTATTCCTTTTATGACGTAGGAAGGATTTTTCAAAGTTCAACTCCCAAGGGGGTGAAATAGACCCCCCCTATTTCACACCCAATTTTACCTTTTCATAAAAATATGATAAACATAATTTTCGCGAGCAAAGTAGCGGGCAAGAGCTAGTATAAAATAAAAGTTTGTTAAATAAAAAATAAAAATCTATTTCCATCCTCATAAAATGTTAAAATCGAAACATCTATTTTAAACTTAACTCATAGTGAACTAAATAAATTTTACCCGTATTATACAAGTTCTCACTATTATAGTAAAAATCTCCTATTTTATTCTCTTAAATTCCTCGTATTTGTACCTTCAAAAATGGCCATTAAAATGTAAATAACGTTTAATAATATAAAAAAAACTTGAGAGGTGTCAAAGGACACCCGGATGGAACGAAGTTATTTCCTATTTTACTTATGTTAGCGCCAAAGAGTCTCAACAGCGTGATTCAGAAAGTTGTACAGCGCCTTCTAGTTTCAACTAGTTACAACTTTCTGAATCACGCTGTTGAGACTCTTTGGCGCTAACATAAGTAAAATAGGAAAAAAACATAGCGTGATTCAGAAAGTTGTACAGCGCTATCTCTGTAAAACTGTGAATCACTTCAAAAAAAGTGTCGGTCATTCGTAAAATCAAAAAGTGTCGAAATTTTCCGTCTAGCCCCCTTGCACAACGCGCGATAAGGAACTTCGTTTCAATATCTCTATTTTATTATGTAACCGATTAAAACCCTTCGAGTACCATAGGAAAGGTAGCGTGAGTTAAGCTTACGACATATCGAACAAAAGGGACAAGGAATTCAATTTACTTTGTTTATGACAGAGAAAGACTGTAACTAACGATGCTGATTGTATCAGACACTAAACGCTTAGTCAGTAGGTAAGAATTAAATAGTAATAGACTAGACTAAAATTTCTAGAGCGTTTCCGTAATTTGGAGGGCACATAAAGTCACTCCTATTGAATTGTATATATCATAGTGCACATACAGTCTCGTGCGGTGTGACCCCTTAATATTTGGCAAACGTCACTGTCACTTACGAAGTCGTCACGTACTTCGTGGTCACTGATATTGTAACGGCAAAGGCGGCTACGGAAAACAGTATTAGACTTAGCCTATCCTGTATAAGCTCGATCAATCTAGACTAGAATATGATGTTTTGTAACTAAATGTAATGTAAGAATATCGCATAACTTTATTTACTTTTGTCTGGACAACAGACATGTTAAACAAATATTACATTACATTATGAATAATACGGTCACTAAGAAATTTGCGAACGGTAGAATCGAAGGGCAACCTCACACTTCGGCCTTGAGTTCCCTGTAACTAAGGTACTGGCGATCTCGTAACCGACTAGAACATTCCGTGTGTGGTAACTGTAACACGCGTCTCACCGTCTAAGAGCGGTTTACAAGCGAGTAGCGAAGTAAAGCCCGTACGGATTTATTTCGAGTTACCAGCAACCTACTGCAATCTCTTTTAAAACGAGTAAAACGAAGCTGTATAAGAGAAAATTTGCGCGTGTATTAGTAAACCCATAGGTATACAAAAGTTTTTATAACAATTATAGTCTATATATCTAGTATATTATATTATGTGTAGTATATTATGACCACACGACAAGCACCAGCTTTTGATTAAAAAAGAATCATCAAAATCGGTTCACCCAGTCCAAAGTCCTCAGGTAACAAACATAAAAAAATACAGTCGAATTGAGAACCTCCTCCTTTGTTTGAAGTCCGTTAAAAATACTAAGTTGATTACGTTATAATGGCAGCAAATGACGTGTATAAGTTTACGTCTTTAGGACTGATATACTGACTTTTACTGACTGTCTTGATGACACTAGCTTAATTGGTAGTAAAAAATATGCTGAACGATCTATTCCCGAGCACTATTCTAATAAGGTTAAATATTAAGGTGTCAGATAAATATTTATTCTTGAACCTTATTTTCCTTCGCTTGTCTATAAGTGACCTTACTATCTGTATAGCGAATCCTATTACGAAGCGTAGCATTTTCCGATCGCTCGAGCAGTACAGTGAAACAAGCGGCTTATTGCAATTATGCAAAATACCAGTTGATGAGGGAAACATTGTTTATTGTTCTTGTTTGTGCGGTAACGCAGTGGAGGCGCTGCCGTTAGTGCCGTCGAAAATAGATGAATGCAGCTATTGTATCAGATGCTTATTGTGAGCCAGACACCGTTAAATTAACTTGTATCGTTATTCATACGCGCTGAGACAGCTGATATCAATAATTATGTCAAATAAAAATACATAGCTTTGCTTTTCTTAATGTAACATTTATTTATTTAAGCTTTATTGGTCCTGTAAATAATAGCAGGGATGTTCGATCAGATTCGATACTTGTGTGGATCGATACAATGGGATACGATAAAAAAAAACATAAGTGAAGAAGAAAAAGCTAAGTTGTAATTAGACCTAATGGCATTACTGAACAGCGGAAATCTGAATAGAGTTTCATTAGATTGGATTTTTTATTAGAATGCTTAGCCAAATTACAATCCTTGTTATTAGTTACTGTTGTTTTTAAAACAAATTAAAATAAATATCAAATAGCAATAGATTATTTTCTAAGTTGGAGTTCACAAAATATTTGAAATAAAAAATCTATACAATATTTTAAAAACCTGTTTCTTAAACACGATGCAAAATTTTGGGCAAAAGCAGTAACTTGTGCTTAAAATTGTGCCTAAAAAAAGAATCAGTGGATCCTATTAACTATATTCAAACATTAATATAATTCATTTAAAAAGTTGAGTTATCACTACTAACCCAGTTATTTCAAGTCATATTTCACATCTGTATCTATGATAATTATCGGTGTAACTAAATAAGAGTGGCTTTCGTTACATCACATCAGAGTGGAATTACACTATCGGCCGAGAAAATGATAGCATGGCTATGGCATAATACTTTAGTGTCGCGATTTCATAAATTTTAATAGACTCAGTGCTCTCACATTAGCGATTTGCTCAAGCAGCCGATAAAATGAATGCGGAGCGCAGAATTGTAGTACAGTTAATTCTAAGTTTACTATTCCATCGACAGACTCACTCCAATACAGTGAAGCAAATTATTCGATGAGAGGAAATTCGGCACGCATTCAATCTTCAAACGTAGATAGAAGTTGAATTTCACCATATTTTTGATTCACAGTGTGAATCGATCTACGCTAGAATTTCTATTGTAATAAAAAGCAACCGTTTTAGCACTATTTTAGAGACTTCTCAATAAACAAACGAAAAGAAACGATAGCCCTTTACAAAAGGACAAAAAGGCTTGAACATAAGTTTGACATACATAAATTAGAAAAAAAGTTCCGGTGGAAATGTATCTTCTTGATGTTACATTTACGTCATATTGAAAAAAACATCATAATGTAAAGTTTCGTAGCATAGCATGCATATGGGGTAGCTCCCCTAACGGTTATAAAATATCATAGAATGAGAGTTGCCCAAAGTGATTCCGCGTTCGTAACAATCTCAGTGCATTGTCCTGCGGTGTACCTAGCACCTATTGCGCTTTGGTTACCGTTTATCGATTCATTATAAACACTTACGTGCCCTGTAGAGTACGGAAGCTAGTTTTTATATTTGATTTATTAAAATTTTAACGTGTCTAACTACCAACCTGAGTTTGACCGTTTATTTAATCAGGTCAATATAGAGCATTAAACCATGTCATTTTAATAGAACCTATATTTATTAGACCAGATATTTATTAGTAGTCATGATGAATCAAATGAACACAAAATTATTATTACGGTAATTGATAACTACGTAAAAATTTTTAACATTGAGATAGATGACTTAGGTACATCACCATCAACCAACTGGATGCAGTCTTTCTCTTTCCGTATAGGTAGACTAACATAAATAATTTAATTTTCCATAAAAAAAATATCATCTAAATTGATAAAAGCCATAAATTATTTCGGGCGCGGGTTAAACTTCCTAAACCCAAACGAGGGACGCTACCTAATTTGTAAACAAAATAACAATGACGCAATGCACACTAGATAAATATAATTCTAGTAGCGAGTTAGATAACGTAAGTAGGCCAATCACGCATTGAATTGAATTTTAAAATCCTAAACTCATGTCACTTCCGCAACAAAACAAGATCATTGTTTCTCTTGACTCCACCGGGCACGTGATTCCCATTATAATATGTAATAAAACTTGGTTACATAGGAACTGGAGCTCATTCTTTTTGCTATCAGTTTCCTTTTATACATATACATATTATACAATAGCTGGGTAGACGATCTGACCACCTGAACCGTGAACGTTCTTTTGTAAATAGGAGAAGACAAGCCTCTCGATGGCGAGTGGTCATCGTCTCCCATCAGTATTATCATGGCATCATTGATGCATTACCGGCCAAGAAAAAAAAGAGAAGAAAGAAAGAAATTGTAAATGGTTACTGGCGCCTCATACTAACTCATACTCATACTAACGGGACAATTAACGCGATGCTGGCGTGACGTGATCAAGTTGTATTTTTTTTTCTATTTATTTTACACAAATAAGTATTGTATTAGATAACATGGAAGACGCCACACAGGGTCGTCGCGCTCGGCGTGACCTTAGGGGCCGCGTCATTACATTATAACTCATCGCGCCGCGTCACTGCTTCCTCCCGCCCGCCGCGCCGTGTAAGACCATAACACCAACGCCTGCCCAAATCAAAAACTCACGAACTTTTATTTTGTAGAGATGTCGAAAGGAACTTTTTTCGACTTCTTTACTACTAACAAAATGTTAGTAAGCTCATTAATATTTTATGAGATTTCAAATGTTTCATAAAATATTGGGCCCCTTAACTTTGTAATATTTAGATGTATGGATCTTTGTCTTTTCACGCGTTAATCGGGACATGTAAATAGGATTTATCCAAGTTTTCCAGTTTTATGTTCCCTGTAATGATTAGGCCATTTATACGTTTGTAATTTCGTTTTGTGAAAACACTCTTCTTATTACTGTAATTATTTTTTGTATTGTTTAACACTGAATTCAGGGGATCGACTACAGGTTCTTGATTATATGATTTTTTTCTTTTTCATTAAAAATTTAAGCATTACCTATTTAGGATAAATATAATAGGAGTCTTCAAGAGTAAAATTTTGATCGTCATCATTTATACGTACTATCAGATTGTCGTTGGGCATAAACTTTTGGCTTGCGAGCCAGTTGTTTCTTTCTTTTGTTTCTCTCTATCTGGGTCAGGTACGCATCAGTCATACCTTTGGGGCCGCTGATATCCAAGGAGACACTCAAGGGAGACAAGGGGGATAGCAAGTTATCATCAGGTGGATTGTCTGCTCTTTTGTCAAATTGACACAAAAATCTTAAACGTAAAATAATAAGGATGTATCTTTTTCCCTTAAATAAAGTTAATGTTTCTTTCAAAACGATGTAGGTTACTTGTGCGTACACATCATCAGCTTCAGTATCATAAAACCACAGAAGACATAATAGTACATAATAGTAAAACGTAATCTAAGTATGTGAACAAACGCCGGTCATTAAACTCTTACACAAAAGTTTTTACATCAACCGATGATTTTCAACTGATGTCTTTTAAACGAGATACGAGCACTAATCACAAGAATATGATTTTTTAATCTATACGACTACGATTTCAAAGTAGCATAGCCAATCTCATCACTCTAGATGATCATGAAAAATAGACCTGTTTTTACACAGTTACAATGAATGAATTTGGGAATTACAACAGCAATGTTTCTAACAATTTACTATTAAATACTGTTATTTATCCATGTTATAAATGCTGTTTTATTTTTACAACGAATGAGCTGGCGATGAATGAACCACAGGAACTGATAAAAATAACTCTCCCCTTCACTAAGGATTCAATGAAAGCATTACTCACATCTATACTATAATAAAACTGTGTCTGTTTGTCTGTCCGGGCATCACATAAAAACCCTTGAACGGATTTCGATGAAAATTGGTAAAGTTGTTACTGATACCCTGAGTCATATTTAAGAGAAATTTTCATCCCGGAAAATTAAAAGGTTTCCTGGGAAAACAGGATAAAAATTTGGAAAAAAAAATCCCTATGCAAAGCTGCGGGCAACAATTACTAATGAAAATAAGATAATTTAACCGATTTACCAGGATATGCTTTTTAAGAGGGAAAGATAATGGTTTTTATCAAACTGCAAATCCGTCCCGCGGTTGAAATTAAACCGTTATTCGTATTGTCACGTTAGACTAGTTCACAGTGACTATCATTAATAACGTAATGTTTTTTACAATAATATGTAGGTAATATTACCTATTAGATTATAATAAAACTACACCTGCTACCTATAGGGAAGGTACCCTGAAAAAAAATGTTTTACAATATTTTATTCAGCGATTCTGGACTTTTAATAAATATGTATCCATGCAAAACTATAGCTTTCTAGCACGGGCCTCGGCACTTTGCTTCGTAGAGACGGATGGACGGACTGACGGATAGACGGACGGATGGACAGAAATGACGAAACTATAAGTGTTCCGACTTAACTTCGGAACCCTAAAAAGGGGTACAGAAATATAAGCTCGTTATGTGAATTTCAACATTATTATGTAAGATATTGTTTTATTTAAATCGTATTATAAATGATATATAAATTCGATATTTATTGTACCTTCATCGACGACTTCAGTCGTAAGTCGTGTCGTTACATAAAAGACTTCCAGAGCGTAACGTGTCGCCAGCTGTATAGACCTATTTCTCTGAGATTACTTGATTACAAATTACAATGTTACGTTTTCTTATTAACGATATTATATAAAATAAATCAAAAACGCATTAAGACAAAATTTCTGAAATCCTAAGAATAGTACTATAACGCACATGTGCTCGTAGTCCACTTTAGTCCTCTTAAAAGTCCTGCCCTCAAGCAGTTCACTGATGATACGGTTTTTTCGTAGGTAAATGAAAAGACATGAAAAATAATATAAAATATAAAAACATATTATACTGCTTCAGTGTGGATGAAAACCTAGTGTGGTTGTTAGCTGCGTTATATAAATAGCCGATGAACCAGAGGACGAGTCACCTGATGGTAAGTGGGTACTGTGGGCATTCATAACGCCAAAGAGGGCGAGGAGGAATCAATGGATCCGATTCTTGAAAGTTCCCATTATCTTAGCTTCGTGGGAATACTGCTGGTCATAATATGCACAACAACATGTGTCTACAGTTTACGTGTAAACCAGATTTTCAAGTCAAGCTTCAGAACTTCGTACTAATTTTAGGACATCTCATGTAGTCCAGTACTTATTTCCGAAGAGTTTAATATCCACGTTTGACCACGTTTGCAATATAAGTACGGCCCTAGGAAAGATGATGTTTCATATTTACGTAAATAGCAGACAAAAGAGTAAACGAGTCATCTCATGATAAAATGATGGTGACAGTGTCAAAGTGCCTATTATAATTTAAATCGGTCTTATTTTTTTTTATTATCAGCCAAACTACTGAGCCTAAAATTCAATGTTCTAAAATTTTAAGTCCTTATTTAAAAAAAAAACTACTAATAAAAAATATTCAATATAATAATAATAATATAGCTATTAAGATGAATACTAAATACTTTGTCCCCTAAGAAAGACGAAATTGAGTGTTTTAGGTTTCGACTAAGTTAGGGTTAGTAGGTTCGAGAAAATCTTCATACCACAGCACTGTTTTATGTAAGAGGTGAATGACTCGTATTGATTCGCGATATTGCTACTAACGTGGACCAATGATATATTTTTTATTTCTTCATCATTAGTATTACTTACTTACGCTTTCGTCCCTCAAAGGGTATGTTATGACGTCAGTCTGTTTGTTGTCATTAGATAGCTGTCGCTAATGTGTTTTGGTGGTTTCTAATAGCATAATGAACATGTGATATTTGAAGTTTTGATGTATTTCGTATTCGTTTATGTTCTCTTTTATCTTAGTCTTCAAGGCATGGGTGATGATTTTATTGTTGCTATAATTATATTCATAGAATTTATTATAATATTGTAATTGTTTCACATAATAATAAAAACAATGTTTGTCAAAATGATAACATATTATTAACCTGATATCTTTTAGTTTTTATTTTTTGGGCCTTAATCTACGTACCTACGATAAACAATGGTTATTGTTTCAATCATTGAAATATCCACGTTACTGCAGTGCATCATATATGTTTGCAGATGCACATGTTGAGGATTTTTATGCAATTATGCGGAAGAAAACTACATCCGTTAATCAGCATGTGCGAGGTAGCAGCAATGGAATCCTTAAGATGATATCTGATAGAATGGACTCAACCTTCTTCAGAAGGCTCCTGCATTTGCACGTGCAGTCGCGCAACTCTGCCTAAGGGATATTTAGGAATGTGATATAATTAAAGTTATATAATTAAATAACGGACACAAATTTTGGCATAATTAATTAATGAATATAATGTAGTTTTAAATTGAATTAAATTAAATTAAAATATAATAAATTAAATTAAATTAAATTAAATTGTATTCTACTAACATAGTTTATAAGTAATTTGTTACTAATTTTTATGGGCTACAATTGCCTGAAAATTTTTATTTATTTAATATCCCAAAAACATATTTAAACTTTTTAACCATCGACGACACATAAAAAGAGAGATGTTATAGGTTTGACGATACTGTATGTGTGTGTCTGTCTGTGTGTGTGAGTCAGTGTGTGGGTGTGTGTGTGTGTGTGCCTGTGGCATCCTAGCTACTAAACGAATAGGTAGACTGATTTTGATGCAGTTTACTTGAGACGTGTTTGAGATGGTTGTTATCTATATTTTTTGAAAATAAAATTGTCGGAGGTATTTTAATTTAAACTTTTATATTTATGAGCTTACCTATCGAGTATAAGAAATAGACAAACTAAACTTTAAGAATTATCCTCTAGGAGTTCCTGTATTGTATCTGCATTTAATATTGATGAAATGTTTTGAAAAACTTCAATCTAGTTATCTTTTTTAAGATTAATTCCCCTTAGTGTATCAATCAATCAATGCTCAAAAATTTAACAATATTGGAGACGCAAAAAATATTTTGATTAATATTTTAAGCAAAAATTGGAGTACCAAATTTGGAGTAAATTAAATAATTTCCAGAAATATTACTACTTAAAACGAAAAGTAGAACAAATAAGTTCATTCACTGTTTCTTCTTTTTTAAGACGAATAATCTTGCCTAAATTACCTGACGCTTAAAGTTATCCCACTTTAATCAATGCAACTTATTAATATACAAATTTTGATTATTACTTTCAAGTCACGATTGAAATTTATCCAAAATCTAGCACAAGACTAGACTGACCTAGCTACTCGTAGATTTAAGGTACGTTTCCTTTTTAAATTAATATGAATAATCATCGTAGCATGTAAATAAATATATGAATCAAAACGACACTTAAATATTATATCATCAACAAAAAACACATGCAAATTGTCGCAACAACCAATGCACGCACTAATTAATTGATCTCCGATCAGCTCATTGCGCTTGAGCAAGGTGCATCATTTTTTTGTATAAAAATATATAACATATTAACACACAGTAACAAGAGCGGGCGAAAGTACGAACATTATCTATGAAACCACACTCGGTATAAAACGGACCCGCGTGTGGGAGCCACCACACTCAGCTGTCGACTTCGCTACCACTAGCAAGCGAACATGAAGTTATTGGTTAGTATATTGTTTTACCTTAATGGAATAAAGACATTAAAATTATTCAAATATTTTCGTGATTAAATGGAAATGAGAGTTTTTAATGAGAGTAACCAAGATATAATTTTATTATGTGTTCGAAAAAATTCTTTCTCCTGACTTGTTTAACATAAAAAATTCGAAGTAATTAAAAATAACTTATAAACTTAGCTTAACATTTGGTGACAGTGGTGTGTTAATAATATAATATTTTTATCATTACAGAGGTCTTCCTTAATCCTGGCCGTGGCTATAAGCCTGGCCACGGCAGAGGAAAAGGCAGAGAAGGACACAAAGGCTGAAGAGAAACCTGTAGAAGAATCTAAAAAACAAGACAAGAGGGGACTTTCAGAGTTCTACGGACACCACGGTGGATTCGAAGGTCACGGAAGCTTCGGCGGAGATTTCGGAGGCCACGGAGAGCACGGCCATGAAGTTCACGAGAAAACTATCACTGTCGTGAAAAATGTCGCCGTGCCTTACCCAGTGGAGAAACACATTCCATACCCAGTGGAGAAACATGTGCCATATCCCGTAAAAGTGCACGTTCCCCAGCCATACCCCGTCGTAAAAACCGTTCACTTCCCGGTCAAGGAAACCATCAAAGTCCCAGAATACATCCCCAAGCCTTATCCAGTTGAAAAAGAGGTCCCGGTACCAGTAAAAGTGCATGTTGACAGGCCCGTCCCAGTAAAGGTCTACGAAAAAGTACCCTACCCAGTGGAGAAACACATTCCATATCCAGTGAAGGTGCATGTACCTCACCCGTATCCAGTTGAAAAGACCGTCCATTTCCCTGTCAAGGTACCCGTCAAAGTGCATGTTCCCTACCCAGTGGAGAAGATTGTCCATTACCCAGTGAAGGTGCACGTCGACAACCCTGTGCCAGTTCATGTAGAGAAGCCCGTCCCGGTGCCCGTGGAGAAACCAGTGCCTTACCCCGTGGAGAAACCTGTGCCCTACCCCGTGAAGGTGCATGTTGATAACCCTGTGCCTGTGCATGTCGAAAAACCAGTGCCGTACCCCGTTAAGGTACATGTACCAGCGCCGTATCCCGTGGAGAAGGTCATCCCGTACCCCGTGGAGAAGAAGGTCCCGATCCCTGTACATATTCCAGTTGATCACCCAAGGCCCGTGCACATTGAGAAGCATGTGCCCTACCCGGTAGAGAAGCACGTTCCTTACCCAGTCAAGGTCCCCGTTCCAATAATCCATGAGGAGAAACATGAAATTTCCCATGGTCATGGAGGTTCGGAAGGAGGTTTTGAAGGTCACTATGGAGGCTTCGAAGGACACGGAGGGCTAGAAAGCCATGGAGGTTTCGAGAGCCATGGAGGCTACGAAGGCCACGAAGGTTTCGAGGGCCATGAACTGAGCCACCACTAATAGTAATGATCTCTTGTTTTCTTTTTTAGCTTTAAATGTTGTCTTGTGTTTAGTTCTCTTGTAAGTATTTTTATTTTAGCGACTGAATCAGCGTTGAAATAAGATAAGGTAGATAATACCGAAAGTATTAAAATATACAAATTTTATAAGTTTATATTTATTTTATTTTTCCTATTAATTGTTCTTTAATTTCAGTTTATTTGTTTCGTTTTTATTTTTCACTTAGCTAACATCACAATGATCAAGTCTAACAAAGTGCTATCGTAATAACCGAACATCTTCAAAAATGAAGATTTGCAAAAATAAATTTGTAATTAACAAAATTAACAAATAAACAAAATCATCATTTATTTTCGATAACTCACGAAATAAATAAAATTATTGTTACGTTATGTACAATACATTCCTGGCCAAATCTAGGCTTCAAATTTTTGCAATAATACGAAGTTGATCTTAGATATTTCTTAGCAGACAAATTATCTTGGGAAGAGGTTTTTTTATCTATATCTTTTCATAACACAAAATAATAGTAGTAGGTTTTAATTTGTCAATTTTAGCTTAGAGAAAACTATTAATATTCCAGCATGTTGTTTATTTATGGGTTGTCCCAATAAATTCAACTGTAGCATATTATTTACATTATTAAAAAAAAATTACAAGTGTCTCATAAATGTATTCTCATTAACATAAGCGTAATTACATAAAACTTAAATTTCAACATACTTATATTTATTAGCACACCAGATCTTACCACTTTCACATCTTGGTTACAAATGAAACTGTAATAATATACTCTTACGAGAATAATATAGACGATCCGCTGCCGTATATTCATTCTTTAGTTTCAGAAAATCAGAATTTCTTATTTATACGATAAAAGTTTAATAGGAACCTCTTCTTAGGCATACTGACCGCATTATTATTAAGTGTATTTGGAAAAATTCTTCTTATGGAGAAGAAGTGCAGTACAACTTAGTTAATTTTAATAAAATAATAGTCCAACAGTATATACTTTTAACTTATTTGTAGATAGAAACATGTTGAATTTTTTTTATTATTATGTTACAAATATAATTTATTAATGTTCATTGTTTCCGTTCTCATAATATTAAAATTTATAGTAGCTAGTAGGTAATTTCGATTATGTAAAATTACCATTGGACTTACATTGTGCTTCAGTCTGTCAATAATTTAGAACCAACCCAAGCCTAAGGCACCATAAGCGCTCACGGTTTACGATTAGCCAACGCAATAAACTTACGAAAACCCCTTCATCATCATAAATGGAGATCGCCATTACTTCTTTACATGTTTGGGCAATAAGCCGCTTAGGACTGCGTTGAAAATCTCATTAAATAATTTGATCATTATATTCAACTGTTATGCGATTTGTCATAATATCGAATTCATTCACATGTCAATTTTATATAGTGTATTATTAATTAAATAAAGTGACTATAGCTTTTATTAAACACCATAACAAAGCGAAGCAAATATTTTCCAGTGGATATTTTTAACTCGTATTTTTTGGAACTAATAAGTACATTTTAATATATTTACAATAAAAATAAAATGACGGAAACGACTGCTTTTACGTATTCGTATAATAGCACGGCTCGATGGCTTACGAAAATCTCGAAGTGTCGACCATTTTTACAAAAGCATTGTGAAAATAGACCATCATGCGTCGATCCGTTTAATGTGGTCATTGCCAAAAAGGTGTTTTAATGATAGCTAGCCATTGTCTATAACTGGTACAATATACACACGGACAAACAATAAGTTATTAGTATTACATTATTGCGAAGCAGTGTTGAAATCTGTATACCGCTTGCATAAACTTTACGTAATACGTAAACTAGATAGTGGAGTTAATCCGAGACGCCATTACCGAGATACATGCTATAGTTTTAATAACCGGTTAAGTTAAACTCGTTCATTGCTAGATGTGTCAAAATCTATAAAAACCCGTTAGAATTAACAGAAATGCCATACTGTTTTAAAACACATGTCAAAGGTATACTCATGAAGAAAGCATTTATTACAATGTTGATGAGTATTTAAATGACAAGACTGCTTGGACATGAGGTTTTTTCATATTAAATATTGCCATATGTAGTATTAAGTGCTGTCTGTAACTGTGAGTAGGAAAAAATAACCCTGGTAGTTTCTTGCTACTTCTTCTCCCGGGACCACTCACGGTATGGATTTGTTGAAGCGATGGCGTTGAGTGACTTTTGAAAAGCGTTTATAACAAACCTACTTCGAATAAAACTTATTTCATTTCATTTCATTTCAAACTATTTTAAATGGGTGAGAGAACAACGTTAAACAAAACGGTTTTCGTCGGGATCCTATTTCACGCGAGTTCAACTGGAATTTGGACGGGTTTATGTTTAATATTAAATGCCATCTGTGACTGTC
Organism: Thymelicus lineola; assembly: GCA_963932265.1. Classification (NCBI taxonomy): domain Eukaryota; kingdom Metazoa; phylum Arthropoda; class Insecta; order Lepidoptera; family Hesperiidae; genus Thymelicus; species Thymelicus lineola. Next base: position 3,829,191 of record OZ010688.1, on the reverse strand, counting down.
AAGTTTTATCGGACAATATGTAGTCCAATTTAGTACTTGATTTGGACGCCCAAGAGATTTATAGCCAAACATTATAGATAGGTACTGAAATACTGACTGAAATTGTAATACCGTCCTAGGAAAACTTATTCAATGTGATGAACATAAATATGATACCAATACCAAGTAAACAAGCTGAACATTTTGACAACTAGTACACCTAAACATTGATTGATTTTTGGGTAACACCTATGATTTGGACATATCTATTGGTAAGCTTTTAAAAGGTAGTGTAAGACTTCCGTTTGGGCAAGCCTGCTCTACTCCGATATCAACTGATAAGCCTTGTTGAAGTCTTCAGATTTAATTGGTACTTTAAGCAATTGGTTTTGAAACTGATTGGGATATATTCTGTTATCAGCTAAGTAACTAGAAATCGTCAGACCGACTATGGCGTAAATAAGTAATCATTGGCTCATGAGCTAAGATTACTTATGTTGCTGGCAAATATTCTAACATAATACACAACATAATACGTCGCAAACAATCGCAATACGATAAAAAAAAATTTTTACCCCAAAATGTTTTTGTGTGTTACATATTATTATGAACATTCACACTTCACATTTAAGTTTGTGTGTATATTGTGTGTGTGTGTGCCAAATGTATGGTAGTATGTGAAATGTTTATTTTTGTGTTCCTAATGCATAATATACAAAAAAAATTATAATAGCTTTCAGCATGTAAATTAAATGTAATGTAATTTTAACTGTGCCAAATTTCGTTTACTTTTCCGTAAAAAAAGAAAATTTTATCTTATTTGATGAAATAAGCAATTAAGCATGTTTCCAAAGTCCGATGCAGAGATAAAGAAAAACAAGATATTTATTGTAAAAAATGAAGAACAATATGTTTTTTGGAACAAATAGATAGTGAGGCAACGGAACAAAATTTTCAGATATATCAACTAGGTCTATTCTATTCGATTCTCTCAGACTCTGAAGTGTTGTTGAATGTTGTTCTTACTAGTCAAACCGGAACGTTATATCAAAGAACGTGGAAGTAATAACCCCTGCATAGTTTAACAAATCAAGTAGATTATAGAACACTGAGAGCGATTGGAATGCTCGTGTTAGGAAAGTGATGGCGGATTCTCTTCCGTTAATTCCAGAAAGTAAGGCTAATTAGAGTGATAAGTATGTGATCAAGGTAAGTTTGAATAATAAAGTAAAGATAAAACTCCTGACAGCAATAATTGTGTACTTTACAATTTCAGTCTCTTAATTACAATGTAATAATAATGTAATAATCGAAATCATGAGTTTCAGGATAAGACTATGCTATGGAACATTTTTTTTCTCTACTACATTATTTGATTATTATTGATTATACTAAATGAATCTGAGGCTACACACAAAAATACTACAGTGTTTTATTTATAAGTTATATATATAAAAACACTGTATTAGCTCGATTAACTTTATTCTGTGTTACATCTGTTCATGAAATGTTTTTTCTATTCGGAATTATTCATATTAAAAGTACATAGTAACATAGTAAAAGAAAAGAACATAGTAAAAGAAGTTAAAAATTTATAATATATAAATAAAAGTAGTAATGAGGTAAGATCATGACAATTGTACAAAAATTCAAACTTCAGACAAAAATAAATGTAAAACCTTATTTACTATTTTTTTTGTATTCTTAAATTTTACTTTATAACCTTTTTTATTTTTAATACCTTTCTTACCACGTTTTTGGAATTCTGTAAAGTCATTCAGCGTTCTTCACTATACCTTCCATAGTTTTTGCAAGTCAAATTCAAGTACTAATCTTACACACAGTTACACAAATTTAAAAATTATCTTGCAATATTATTGCACATTACTGCACATTATGAAATTTAATTCAGCATTATCATTGTGAATTGTTGGTTTAGGTGACTTGTATTTTCATAATTTGACGACCCGTGTGGCGCAATGGTTACCATGCCGGAACGCCGCGCCATGGGTCCTGGGTTCGATTCCCAGCGAGGCGGAAATTTGAATGATGAGTTTGAATTTCTGTTCTCGGTCTGGGTATGAATGTCCTTGTCTTGTGTGTTGTCCATGGCACCCACGACACAGGGAATCCTAGTGTGGGGCTATGAGTGTGAAGCGTTATTTATTTATTTATTTATAATTCTTTGCACATTGATTTCGTTGGCGTCACTCACCTTATGTATGGAATGTTGGCTGGTACGTGGTACTTGGAGCAGGGTCGAAGTCCAACTCTGAACGTAGCACTGGAGGTTTGATGCCTTGGTACTGCTCCCTGTGGGTAACAAAATTCAAGATTCAAGTCTCGGACTTACGTAGGGAAGTTTGGAATATTACCTGTAATTACGGGTTTTTCATATAACTTTGTATTTAAATACACATTACACATTGTATTTAAAATTAAAAAAAATCCCCGACTTTAAAGATCTTGATCACGCCAACTTTAAAAAACTTCATTATAATCGGTCCATCCGTTTAGTAGCTACGATTACTGATACAGAAACAAGGACACGTCAAACTTATATTACTACACCTCTTTTCACGTCGGGGATTAGAAATGATATGCCAATTTTTTTTAATGTAAATACCCGGCACACATGAGACCAGCATCATGATCTCAAGTCCACCGTCATCCATGGATCTCATGGCAATACAACATAGGTTGCATGCATTTCAAGTCTAGTTAAAAATAGAATTGTCTCTCAAGCCCTCAGTCGGAAAACGACGAGCCATAATATTTTAATATGGCGTCAGACTCAAACAAGAGGGTAGTCAGTGACTAGGCAGGCCAGACCTTATGTAACGGTAATAATGCCAGTAATGCAACCAAGCAAGGGGCCCGGCTTCTGTCACCTGTTACAACACCCACGCTGACACTTCTAAAATTAATCAATTTCACTTTGAATATATTTAGCGTACCTCATACCATATGTTGTAATAGATATTAGAATAATTATAGTCTTTGAGCCTCTCTGTGATAGTCGAGCGGTTTGAACCTTGGTCTCGTGAATCATGGGTCTTGAATTCGGATTCTGTATACGTCTCTTACTTTCAAAGTTATGTGCATATTAGAAATAATTTGTCATTGGCTTCGGTAATGGAAAATTTCTTGAGAAAACCTGGGAAGACTCCATAATGTTCTCAAAAGTGTGGAAAGGTGCGTTCTCTGTGTTTGCAAAGTTTAAGCATTAGCAAGAGTAACCAGCCATACTCTTTGGAGTAATACCATGGTTTACCTTGAAGTCATAGTCTAGCTTTAGAACCTTAATATATAATTATCAAATTGTAATTATAATAATTAATATATTTTAAATTCTTCCTGCATTGATCTTTGTCAATAGAATACTTTGTGATGCAAATATATTTGAATAAATAATATACGAACATAATTTTATCGTTATGAATTGTACATACAAGTTTATTCTATACCAGACCGCTTGGCTAATCTTGAGTTTACGTTACATAATGATCCATTAAATTCAAAAACGCACTGTTACACGCTAAAATGGCCACAGCAGACGCGAGAAATACAAACACCAATATCTAGGGTTGACAAATTTTGTAACTTAAAACTAAAATGAATGTTTTGTCTCATTTTATATTCTACACAAAAAAATACCAGAAAACCGACTTTAACAAAATAGAATTTGATAAGGAACATTAAAATTATCGCCAAAAAAAAAATCGCTTGTATAAAAATCGATGTATAAAAATCGCTTTATGAAGAGTTCCCTCAATTCCTTATGCAACCCATCATCAGAATTGAATTATGATAAATACAGGGCCAATCTAGAAGTACATCCTTCCGAGTAAGAAATAATCAAAATTGGTATCATATCATCATAAACAGCGGAGTTCTGAGGAAACTGCGAGTAATATAAAAAAAATACAAACGAATCTCTTTTTTCGAAGTCCGTAAAACCCTTATATGTTAATATTAATTGAAAAGTCGAGATACAATACTACTACGATACTGTTTTATCTATCCTTATACCAATATTTATCTTCCTTCTGAAACTGAGCTATAGCAAAACAGTTCCTCCTTAGCTCGGTTGTTAGGCTCTATAACTTCGACAATAGCCATACATGGATAAAGAAATCAACCATGAATTTTTTTGCGTGTTTCATTTGGATTATCGAGGTCACCTCTTCCTTCTTGGCCGCGGCTACGTCGGTAGTGTCTACGGCGTAGACTACGGCTGTAGGTGTTATGGAGCTATGAATATTATGGGGCTACGCCATGGGGGCATGTCCAAAACCACATTACAACAGTAATGAAAACATACTTTCAAGCATCTAAAACTACTCTTTAACACCCATAACAGACTGCTGGGGTCAAATTTTAATAAACGTAATTATCTTGTCTTCTTCTTCTACAAATAGGCAGCCCTGATTAAAACAGCGTGATCAGCTGCTGAATATTCAAAGGTAAGGATTTCCGCGCAAACAGCTTACACGGTACTTTAACACCGTATATATTTGTATTCAATCTACTAGAATATTCATTTATTTTGGATATTCACTAGACCAAAACGTACGACGGGACTTAATAAGCAATCGCAATATTTGGCGCGCGATCGCTTGCGGAGATATTTGTGAAGATTTGAGACTTCTCAATCGATTTTTGTGTTGCTAAAAATTGGGATAAAAATTATTTTGCAGATCATCCATCAGTCTTTACAAGTCCACTACTGGACATCCTCTCCTAACTTGCGCCACTCTGGCCGGTTCTGAGTTTTCTCAATCTTAGGATTTACTCCGGTTTACTCGAAACATGGAATTTACAATAGAAATAAAACTAAAACATATTTCAAACTTTTGAAAATTCATTTCCTTGACCGATAAATAGGGGTCCAAGCCACGCGTCTCAGTAAAAGTTTTCTTCTCGAAATACGTACACCATACATTATACGCGTACAGCACACATTTAACTACATATATGCACCTTCTCCGATCACTCTTACTCATGCATCTACTTTTGCTTTCGATTGGAACCAGTTACTGACCAGTCAAGGCCGAGTGTTGACCCCAGCGCTATCACGAACTAGATCGCTATGGAAGTGTGAAAGGCGAACAAGGTTTATAGAGATGTTCCGTTTTAGATAAACCAATTATATTAACATAGATAGATAAACCCAATATATTTCTGAAACCTTACAACCTATATCGGTGTTATTGAAGTAGATGTAGGTTTTATGGTAACCCTTCCTGGGTTTAAGGAGCTCGGGTGTCCGCTAAGCCAACAGAAACAGTTTGGGACTGAGAACAATCTCTGTCTATGAGATGTTGGGTTAGTTACCTCTCAGTTTAATAATGCACTCCAACTTAGGGGTTTGAGGAAGACCTCTAATTATTCAGTTTGGAACTTTTATTACATGCGAGTGATCAGATTGACGCAAAAAACTTTATAGCATTATTCAAGCCTATCATGAGGTCTAGGTGGCGTATAGTACAAATTCACCATTAATTTAGGGGCATTTTATATCGACATAGCCGGCAAAAGGACTGACGATTCACCTGATGGTAAGTGGCTATCGTCACCATGGACATCAGTAACACCAAAAGCATCACTGATTCGTTGCCAGCCAAGAAAGAGAGAATGAAAAGTAAGAAAAAGTAAGATTACCCTACGCCCAGCACTTTGCATCAGGTGGATGCCATACAAGTTTAGTCTACCAGTAAGTTACATACGAGGGAAGCCGTCGGTACCGCATCAGGTACTAATTACCCAGAGGAATGAAGTAACGCTCAGTGACCTAGTACGACGCTGCCGGAGCGTGCGGTAAGCATTACGTTATAATTGGCGTTATCTAATAACTGTGATCGCATGGTATGCTAACGTATTCATTTTAATATCTTTTGTTTAAAAAGTCATCTTTGGGTATAAGATAACCACACCACCATTATTATTGACACTAAGTGTACAGTTAATCCTATAAAATATGTACCTAAACAATATCAGTACTGCGAAAAAAATTAATTCAGTAATTTTAACATGAATTATAATATTAAAAAAAATGACGTGCATAAGTGTATCAGTGATACCTATATGAATAAAATATTTTGACTTTGACTTTGACTTTGAAACAATTCCTTATTCCCTCTGTATTGACCAGAATTTTTGATCAATAAAGTATCACATAAAAAAGGGTAAATTTGGAAAACCATTAAGGACAAGAAATTGTCTCAAACCCTGAACGTTAGCTGTTACAGCCAAAAAACGTGTCACGATTTGTTTTCTTTTTCTTCTCTTTTTTAACCGGCAACTCATCAGCCTTTGGTATGGCCAATGTCCATGGCCGACGATAGCCACTTAACATCAGATAGATCGTCAGCTCGTTTGCCGGCTGTTTCTATAAAAAATTAAGATCTTGAATAACAACTCACCGTAAACGCCACCAGTGGCAATTGTACTGCTCTTTCCTCACGTCTCCTGCGAAGATGTCCCAGCGCCATCTATCCATTACTAGCGCAAACGGTAAGAAGGCCAACTTATCCATAGCTTGGGTGAAGAGGAAGTTGATGTCATGGGCTGTATCGTCTATTGAACGCTGCACCAGGCCGAGGGTTTGAAGATGGCGAGGGGTGGCGATGGACAGAGCAATTGCCTCGCCGATAGCTTCATGGAATCCTACATGGAACAGAAAACATTGATTAAGTCTTTTGTGACATGGTTGGAATTATTCGACTTTCTTTCCTTAACTATTTAGCATACAAAATATACATGACTGCAAGAAAAACCTTACAATGTACGTACGTATAAATCGTACAATTGAATGTAAGCACAGTTACACTCGTATAATACGCATTGTTTCTCCCTAAAAACAAAGGTCAAAACAAAGTAACTGCTACTAGGAAGAATCAGTAACAGCAGTAACTTAACATGTTAATGGTTATATTTGGGAAGCAAACGAATCACTAAAATAGTAGACCCTGAACAGTAGCATACATGAATAGGTAACTCAGTAACACTAGTGTTAGTTACGTATTGCAGACCAAGAAAGCAGAAATGTAGCCGCATTTTAACTGAATTTAACATTTGCAACTAAAAACATTAGATAAAAAAGCATTTGTGTCAAAAGCAAAAGCACAAGAGGATATCGGGGAGAGATTCAGTCTTTATAATATATTATACTAGGAAATCGCCCTCGCTTCGCTTCGGGAAAAATAGTTAAAACAAATATAACATAGCTTATGTCACCCGGGGATAGTGTAGATTCCGAAAAGTGAAAGAATTTTTCAAATCGGTTCGGTTTCGGAGCCTATTCAATGCAAACAAACAATCAAATCTTTGCTCTTTATACTCGTAATATTAAGTAGGTATAGATAAAAGGCAAAAGTGAATGACTCATGTATGGTCAAACACTTAGGGCTAGAAACTTAAAATTTCGCACACGTATTTCTCTTATAACGTAGGCATCCATTAAGGAAGGATTTTTCAAAATTCAACCCCAAGGGCAATAGGGGATAAAAGTTTATATATTACAGAACAACGTCTGCCGGGTTAGCTAGTAGTCAATACTAGCGCAGAGAAAGTGAATCGTACGGAAGTGGTACGAGTTACTACTCCCGATTGATAACCGCATGGGGATCGGCTGTCGGAAACCAGTGCCACTACTTTACACTCTAATCTACTATTTGTACTTAGTTTGTGTTTTAATGTATCAATAGCATAGTTGGTGAGTACAATAAAGAGTAATCTATCTATCTATCTACATATCTATCTATATATATATATATATATATATCTCTATCTATCTATCTATTTGTACTTAATTTTTACTGTAACTGCCTTCCACTATGTGTTAGATTCTATTATCAATACGATTCGCGATTAATTATATTAAGTCTATTGTAGGAGTTACGAGTTTAAGCTTAAATGCTAGTTAAGTCGTATGAACGTCGAATAAATCATCAAAAACAAAACTATCATCCAATGAAATCCTGTATCGTCTTTATGGAAAACAAATTGCCAATTAATACTGCTCTAAATTCAAACAAATATAATTAACTATTATTCGTAATCTGTTTTTCACTTTTACGCTTTCTACGCTCATCTTATGTATTCAGTTCTTAAAACAAAAGAATATCGCGTCGGTCTCGAAGCCGCGTTATATAACTCATTGATTAAATAAAGTGTCTAGCGAAGTCCCGCATGCCGGAAAACGTCTCGATTGGACTAGTATCAGGCTGACATTTTTCCCAGGTAAAGAATCATTTCCTCAGGCTGAAACGACGGTAAAGAAATACAACAGAACATACGAGAACTTTCTGAGGAGAGTATAATTTAACAAACTTGGTGTTTCAACATTTCAATCCTTTTATTTGTCGTAGATTTTGTAAAAAATCGCATGTTATGAAAGATAGTCTTATAATAGCTGCAAAAAGATAATATAAGTGTAAGTAAATAACATAAATATCGTTCATTTAAATAATGAGACAGCTTATGAACAATGATGTCTCTTTTACTTATAATATCATTGCTTATGAATATAATGGTAATACTCTCTAACGTAAAGATAAGCTAATTAAGTAGTTAGAGATATTGCATTGTGTTAGAAATAAATACCACATAGAAACATTGAAGTCATTATTAGGAAAACCTATTACTTATTTTATATTTTTAAATATTTATTCTACTCACTGTTGCTGTGGCAATGTAACCAATATTTTATAATACATTTAAACAAATGCGACTGAAGAGTTTTGTAACATTTATTTTATTAAAAAACAAAATTATTAGGCCTCGATTTAAATAAATATAATATATTTACACTTACAAAATTACTTAATAAATTAACAAAAGCATTTAAATATGTATCTTATTTACACAACCAAAAAACGAAAGCGTAATCTATCTATAGAAATGTTCCATTTGTATTTTAACCAACAATAGGTAACCAAACTACAAGACAAAGGACTAACATCAAGATAAAATATCTGCAATAGAATCGTAGTATACGATACAAATCTGAAGTTAACAAAGAGTTTGTAAACAAAAGAATAGTCAGATATGAACAGTTTATTACGACCCAAATAAAGTCCGTTACGAGATAAACTTGACCTCCTTGCAAACCTCAGTGACGGACAAAAAAGTGCATACGGATATAGAGGAAATAGTAAACTGGATGAGACTTTAGCGTACTAATGTTATCATATTGAGCGTAGTTTGAGATATTTTAGATTTCCTAAGTCTTTAGGAGTCATATGGATATTAATTTATTTACGACAGGTTATACAGCTTATTGGACACCTTGTACTTGAAACTATTATATAATACTGCTTAAATTATGTAAAAGGTTTCTGAAACATCGAACTTTTTATACAATCATAGCAAGTTTATATTCCGTAATCCCATTATTAAAATGCTTTTCAAGTGAACTGCGATGTTTCTTCCCGGTATCTCATCAAAGGTAAAGGAACATAACAACATAAACGTGATGACAGAAGAGTTACCGGACAATATTGCGAGTGCGGGTAGGGATTTGTCGAAGCGCTAGTGTTGAGTGACTTTCGAAAAGTGTTTGTAACAAACCTACTTCGAATAAAACTTATTTCAATTTCAATTTCAGTGAAGTAATCTCGTCCGATATCTCTTCCATCGTCTCTAAGGCAGCGACGCGCACGGCTGAGATGCGCGTGAGTTGCGTAACGTTATACCGTAATACTTAGTATTAATTTCCGTGAATTTTCTTACATATGATGCATTGTAGTGCGCTTAGGTTTTATAATGATACTATGCAATTCATATTACAGATGTACCTGACGTTGAAGATACAGTTGACGTTGTTTACAAGTGTATTAGATGGGGTATGTGTGTATGGGTATTATAATGTAAGGGTAAAAGTGTGTATGGTAGATATGTAGTAGTAAATGATAGAGAAAAATCTACTGAACAAATGAAATTAAAATTTGGTAAATTCATTGCAAATAGATTGCATCTTTTTTACTTACAGCAAAAAATGCGTCTGGTCTGCATTTGTTAAATATTCGACGTAGTATTTAGTTAATTTTCTATATGATTATGCACGATTTATTTTTCTATAGAATCTTTGGAATTAAATCCATAGTAACTCTAAAGCGTAAGACAATAAACAGCAATATTATACAAATTTTTAAGTAAATAAACGATGAGATTTTTACTTGAATAAATAAAATAAAACAAGCATGTAGGTGTATACATTGTACATAGGATAGGATGAATAAAAGTCTGAAAACGAGCACTCTAATTGGCCGTATGCACTAGTAATGTAACTCGAAGCTTAAGTGCCTCGACACGCATCGTTCTAATTTCGTAACACGGGGAACCTGCGTTTCGGTTTTAATTATGTAAATGTAAGATAAGCTCCCTTTCAATGTTTCTGCTTTAAGTATCAAGTTTTGTTTATGTGAGAAATGGTCGCAAGATAACCTTAATGTGTATAAATATTGAGCATTGTCATGCATTTAATAGCAGCATTGTGGTATTTGCGATGCATTAAACTGCCACTAGATGGAGCTGTTTGTACAATAGCTGTAGTGGTTTGAACAAGACTAATTTTTTTTACCGACTTCAAAAAAAGGAGGTTCTGAATTCGACTGTTTTTTTTTTGTTATGTTTGTTACCTCAGAACTTCGAACTAGGTGAACGGATTTTGATGATTCTTTTTTAATCGAAAGCTGATGCTTGTCGTGTGGTCCCACACAAATTTGAGCGAGATCTGACAATGGCATCCATGTCAAAAGCATATAACTCTTAAATTGGCATTAAGTATGTGCGCGATAAATGGATGAATAAATATCACGCCAACCGATTTCGATGATTCTTTTTTTTATTGGATGTACTTCATTTCAAGTCGGTTCTTTTTTGTTAAAATGTTATAACTTCTTTGCTGTTTCTTTTCTTTTTTGAATCAATCGTTTTTGTTTACACAGAACTACATTTAAGCTCATATACGGCATAAACGGCAACTATGAACCTGAAAAGATTCCCAGAATCTGGACAGGAGATAGGTACACTTATACGATAAACCTGATATTTTTTCTGGGGTATTTGCGGTGGGTAATTTTGTCCATGTAATCCACAAAACACGTAATACAAGTCCGGGGTAAGTGTGTGAATATTTTAATATTTTTTTCTTTTTCACACAAAAAGATTCAATGCTCGTGCCACCATCAATACAATAATATAATTTATAAATATTGAATAGCTCTCAGTTGTAATGCGAATTTCCCATTGCCTTGCGCACGCATCAGAAACTGCAATTAGCCATGCCTGCACTTTCACTATAATAACATTACCGCGACGCCAATAAACCGTAGGATTCAAACATGATCTCATAACATGCGGTGCTTCCTGAATTAACATCTTCTAACTACACGATCAATCAATCGTCGCGGAAAACTACGAATACTGCACTATGTGATAGATTTAAACAGAATAAAGCATATTTATATTACATACATAGTATTATATATTTACATAAACTACAATAACTATCGGCAACGAGGTCAGCTCTATGCACTATAACTTTCAATTTTAAATTCTACAAACTTCTTATTATTATTTTTGCCTGTCTGCCAACTTAAAAATACTAACCACTAACTTTGAATTCGTAAAAGACTGGCAATTAGGTGTCTTTTTAAGTTATGAATTATGTACAAAATAAATGGAACAAATGAAAAATCGAGGTCATTATGTTAGTTTCGCTTGGGCATCTAGGTGTCGCTGCTATCTTTTTCTATGGCTTTAGTTACCTTTACCTTATAGCATTGATACTGTAAGGCATAATTCCTTCACAAGCGAAGATATTCGCTCTTTAATTTTCAGATAGGTAACAAAAATCAGAAAATAATTAGTGAATGCTGGACGTACAATTTCACCTGACTATATTATTTGGTAAAAGAGATATTTCTCTTAACCGAGTTAATTAGAATAACGCGTGTAAATTGATACATAATTAAAATTTAATTTTTTCAGCCAGATCTAACCTTTCTCGACCAAGCCCTTTGCTCAAGTGACAGCGTAAATATTTCTAAACCGAAAGACCAAGATATTAACGTTATGTGACTCAATAGACCTAGTTGACAAAAAATAAAAAGTAACACGGATTTAACAAGGAAATAAATATTTATTTTTATAGACATATTGATAAATTCTTTGAAAAGGTGACTATTCAGCGATCGCATGAATCACTATGACTGGTTATATTTTTTAAGACAGGCGTAACTAATTTTAAAAATTAAAGACTAAATTACAAGGAAATTAGCCTTTTAATGTGTTCTGTAAATTAAACTTTAAGTTATACGATATAAGAATGAAACTAGATGAACGGAGTGAAGGTTCTTTGACTGTCCTTGAAATATTTTGTAACTAAACAGTCTTTGGTGCTTGTCGCAGTTCCTAATCGATTAAGTTATCAAATCCTCTTGGGGTTTATTGATCTAAGGATGAATAGAATGCTGCTTTTCTAACTTTATATCCGGGAATGGTTCATTATTTCACTTAGCATCTCAACTTTGCCAACAAAGAACAATGCCCAAAAATTATTTTTTATTTTTTGTAGCGTCTTATAACGTCAGTTATACTGAAGCAATTCAATTTTTTTTTAAATTAATACCTGTACCCGTATTACCCAGCGTGAAATAATTTTATTAATAAGTGATGAATTGACTATAATAACAATGATGTCAACAATGTCCATTTTCATTCGGTAAAAAATGTTAGGTCATTTCATATTATTGACGTTGACGTTTACCCTGGGAATACACGTCCGATTTTGTTTCCGATTGTCTGATCAGACTATCTGATCGTATTTACTCGATACACGTCCGATTTTTGCGTCAGACTTTTTCTGAACACAGTCGTTCTCGAGCTGTGAGAGCGGTAAGTGCTTGCTTGCCACTCTTGCCAGAAAGAAAAGATGGATGGCGAATGAAAATTATGGTTACTTATTGCATATTTGCTCGTGTTAGCGCGAAAGAAGAAATAACGTCGCTATTGGATTCAATATTCAATTTCAGTGTATCAATCTGACAAGACTTACCGAGAGTAATTTCTACTTAAAACATCCAAAACTACTGAGATACCCTGAAAAGTTTTTTGATTGTTATAGAATGAGTAGGTATAAGCTCTTTTAACGTACTTTTGTACTTGAATCATTCTGAACAACAAAATAACTTACTTCAATATAAGGGATGAATCAAAAACTACTCGTCAGATCTCGCTCAAATTTAAGGTGCTTGTCATGTGGTCCCACCACATGAAAAGCACCAGCTTTCGAGCGAGAACTTTCTAGCGTCGATAGTTTCGGAAATAAGCCCCTCCCTCCCTTTCCCCGCACGAGTGATCCTATAAGGGTTCCGTTTTTCGTTTTTTTGTGCGAAACCCTAAAATTACAGTCAAATTGAGAACCTCCACCTTTTTTTGAAGTCGGTTAAAAATTGGAATAGTTAGCAGCGTGTAGGTACAGATAGCAGAGCATAAAAATAAAAATTTTGAAAAACCCTCCGTATCAGGCTACTGCAGCGCCCTCTGGTGGCCTACTGCCATAAAATATATAATTTTAAGCCCGCTCTTTAGTGATACCTTTTGGATGCAAAAAACTGCATCGAAATCGGCCCAGTAGTTTTCATAAAAACGGTAATATACATACATACAAACTAACAAACAAACAACCTCTAACCCCTAATGCATATACCGCCTTCGTTTCGTTCCGTCCATCGTGGGTAAAAATTAAAATGAAAAAAGGGATAGATACCATATAGGAATAAAATAAGGCACAATGTATGGAGTATGAGTATTGGTAGAAATTATTATACATTTTAAGAATTAAACATTAAAATAATAAAAATAAATTAAAATATTCATAATAATATCTTAAATTAAAATAAATCTTGCATGTCCTTTGGTTTCCTAAAAACTAATGATCAACAACGCAAAGAAGTTTACGACTTCCTCGGGACCTACTTAATTACTTAACCATTTTAGTAAATTTTAATTAAATTTTAAGTAAAAAGTGCCCGTGATAAGCCCCGCCCACCTACTTAACAGAAAAATTTCTAAATTACTTATTTACTTATGTACTAAATTACTTATCTACTTAACTACTAAAATGACATAACAATGCGACGCGTGCGTTCACTGTCACGCTAGAGAGTAAACTGGCAAGTCGGAAGGAGGAATCGGACGTGTATTGGTCTCTGTAGAAAAGTATGCAGACCGCACCTTCAGACAATCGGATCGGCCATAAAATCGTAGACTTCTTGGCGCTGTTTCCGACTCGGACGTCCGATCCTACAATCTGATCGGACGTGTATTGTGTATTCAAACAAATGTATGGCACGAGGGCCTTCAGATTGTCTGATCAGACTATCTGATCAGACAATCGGAGAGAAAAATCGGACGTGTATTCCCAGGCTTAGTGATCACATCACATCACATACTCATCCGGCATTGTTGTTGTGTTGTGTATGTTTGGCTTACGTTTCGCTGTTTTGTCAAATTTCCATTTCCGGTTGTCAATCAAAAAAAAAAGTCAGAATAAAATAAAAATAAATTAGTATGGTAAAAATTACAGGCAACCCTAAGTCTCCCCTACTCTATGACTCAATGGTTATAAGAATTCAATCTGAAAATACTTTGGTTCTGGGGTGTGTCTGCTGAAAATTCTTATATATCTAAGCTCAGAAATTAAAGCGGCGATTTTTAGATTTTTTTTTATTTTAAGACGCGAAAATTGAAAATGAAATAAAACGATTTATGGCAGTTGGGCATTGTTCTTTACTTGCGTTCATCATTTCGTCACAATTAACTTCATCGTTTAGAGCTTCACAGCTTTAGACTTTTTAGGGACTGAATGTTTTGATCGGTTTTAAAATGTTTCTCTGTGTCCAGATTATAAATAATGCCCTTATTGGTTAATCATCTTTTCTTTTCTTGTTTTAACGGTAAGCGATTTGAACTTGTCATCAAAGTTTTTATATTTAGTTATTCATAAATAATCTCTGCGTTGGAATAGCTTCTATTGCGATTACTCTTGTGATCATAACATATAATCTATACAATTTTTTATATAATAACATTGTTTTAATATGATAACCTGGCTATATTATTGATTTTATTCAAGTGAGCCCGATAGTCCCAGTTGAGCGTTCGAAGTTTCATCTACTGCTCATGACAAGATACTTTTTTTATGGAAATAGCCAGCAAACGAGCTGACGATCCACCTGAAGGTAAGTGGCTATCGTCGCCCATGGACATCAGCAACACCAAAGGCATCACTGATACGTTGCTAGCCAAGAAAGAGAGAAGAAAAAGAAAGAAAGAACTAGCTCTCAAGCCCTCAGCCGGAACACGACAGTTTTATTTTTAGCTAAGATCTCTATCACGTCAGCTTTTAAACAAAAAACCGCATAAAAATCGGTCCATTCGTTTAGAAGCTAAGATGCCACAGACAGACAAACAGATACATAGGCACACAGGCGTTAAACTTATACCCCTATTTTTGCGTCGCAGGTTAAAAATATATACTATTCAATCAATATCAAGAGCACACCATATCGCTATAAGTGGATCACAAACCCCGATAATCAAATTACGTTTCTTCAATACCGTCATAATTCAAAGTATTCAGTGCAATAGTGAAACAAAGCAGCATTTTGTGGCTTGTTTCTTAAAAATATTTATAATGAGTTCAGTAAAAAGTTCTGTTATTTTAACATTTATTTTTACTTCTATTATATCTTTTAAATATGGTAAGTGTATTTTAACTTTTCATGATATAAAAATTATTATAGTTTGATTTTTATTTTCCTCTATGTAGAAAAATAAAAGATTTGATAATTAGGAGAGCTATTTTACAGTGTACTTTTATGTTTATATGTCCCAAAAAAAGGAGAAAAATTGTTTGACAGCTGATAGTTCAGAGTTTCTAAAACTGGAGATGAACAAGCACTCATTTTTAAATTGTATTGATATGATGAATTTCGTAGCGGTTACATTAAAAAAGGTCATTAAAAATGATTCGAAATAAACATTAACTAATGATTATACCTACTTAGATTGATAACTATTTTTTATTTTGATGGCAGTTTAGAATTTTGTATATCAATATGAATAAGTATTACTATATTTATTGGTATAAGGTAGTAGAAATTTTACGACAAAGTTTATTTTATTCTTGATTATATTTTATACTTAATTAAGAATTTTTAATTTTCAAAGTGATTGATTTTTCTCACTTATTTGTTACTAGCTATTGCCCGCAGCTTTGCATACGGAAATTATGTTTTAACTTGTTCAAACTTTTATCCTGTTTTCCCAGGAAACCTTTTAATTTTCTGGGATAAAAAGTTGTCTAAAATATGACCCAGGGTCACACACAGACAAACAGACACTTTGAGTTGTATTATAATAACAGAAGATTAAACTTCACATCACATCTAATCTAATGCTTGTTACACCTACTGTTTTGTTTATTAGAAAAAAAAATTCAAGGAGTATAGTTGTTTTGTATTTGCGTTTGTCTTCTATAAGGACAGTGCTTATAGTATTCTTTATTTTTTAATTAACTTATGGAGAAAGTTTTATTTAATTATAGAATGCTTTCTCTAGGTTGACCAAATTATAATTTTAAAATATGTTAATGGCAATGTATTATAACTAAATTAATTCATACATTGTAGTCGTCTTATGGTGGTTAATGGCGATTCAGCAATTACACTAAGAAAAAATATGAAGGTAAATATGGCGTTAACAGGTAATTGGCCAAGTGATCTACTTTCAAAGTGAATGTAGGGCAAGTAGAGATATTATTATGTGAAACCATACTACTCCGAATTATTACCAACGCTGAATTGGATTAGCGTGTTTGGTCGAACTTGATATGTATGTACAAACTTCATTGCTTACTTTTTCTTTAAATTAAGCAAGAATGTGGCAAAGGCAGTTTAAAGTGTATAATATAATTATACGAAAAAAAAACAATTTGTTGCAAAATGATGCTGATGTAGACGTGATAATTATATATGGGGCAATAGATAATTAAACAATTCGTCAGTTTTATGCATGGTATTTTAAAAAGTGCAAAATGTCCCTTGACATTAATCCTTCCGCCATACATATTAGAAACACATGACCAATAGTACAAAAACGTATGATTGTTGCTTTCATCATGTTTCTTTGATATTAATACACCTATACAATAAAATTAACCTATTACACCTAACCTATATTCAGAACTACAAGAGGGTATTTAAAATTTCAACATTTACGTCAATTCATGGATGGACCGCCATCTTTTATCGGACAATGAAATAGCTTCATTTAAAACTAACGTTATTTTCATTTTTTTTACAGTATCTTCAATCTTCTGCTACGACTGCAACAGTGCATTCGATCCGCGGTGTGGACCAGACTTCGACCCCTTCAGTCTGGGCGTCATTAACTGCTCTCTGAAGGATCCCCCTGAGCACATAAACACAGTCGAGCCCACATTTTGTCGTGTCATTAAAATGGAAAGTAAGTCACGAAAATATTTTCTTCAATTCTCTCTTGTAATCGTTTCTCTCAATTGTCTCTTGTATACTTTAAGATTTTAGAAGTCAATAACTTAAAAGTAATACTATAAGCGATTAAAAAACTTGGTCGATCATCTAAGATCGACACTACCCGCGAGGAATTATCAATTTTTTGGCACGAATATTGTATGGTTTTTTCTGTAATGATTGAACGATTAGTGTACCTACATGACCCACGACTTTTTACTTTTTTAGTTAGTGAGTGATTTTACTTTTTTAGTCTATGGCGTAGTCCGTGTGGTACGCTCCTGTGGCTACATACAAGATGAACCCAGTAACCATACCTGCAAGCGATCTACCGGAGTGGGAGAAGTTTACGTCACATACTGCAACTGTGATACGGATCTATGTAACGGAGTTTCATCCGTTCACTACGAGATGGCGTTGTTACCAATAATTGCAGCGTTCAGTGTGTGTTATTTAATGAATACTATTTAGATTTATATTAATGTTATTTTAGATGAAAATGCACTCTGGGCTACAGAAAAGTTCACTATTATTCTCCCCATGAAACTGCCTAAATATTTTGTTCCTGCTTTTTGTATTGTATTAGGTACTTACTGCTTTTATAGCTATGGTTTAATCTCGAATTTTGTTGAAATTTGGTTCTAATTGTATTAAAATGATGATTCTTTATCTTTAACATTACCGAAAAAGTTGGTATTCTGATTAACATGAATGTTACAGTCAGTGCCGGGGAGCGCGATGGGGCAACGGCCCAGGGCGCCTTTGGAGGGGATGGAAGAAAAAAAGGAAAGATTAAAGTCTTAATATACTAGTATGTTCACGTTGGTTAAGCAAAAAATTAACACTTCATTTTGACTTCCTTATGTGGGCGCCACAATAATCTTGCCCAGAGTGTCAGTGGCTCTACCGCCGACAGTGTTTACAGTCTTTACACTTAGGTCACTGTACATGAAAACAGTCAATCCTCCCATATTACTGGCTTGGCCTCGAACGTTGACAAAGCCTTACACAGCGAAATGATGTATTGTAGAATAAATCGTTTGCTATGTTTACTATATCGTGTGAATGATATAAGGATAAGGAGTAATATTGTAACTACTAATTATGTTTGATTCTGTGAGCCGTAACAGATATTATATTTTATAAATAAAATAGATAAGTAGAAATAAAACATAGTATATTACTATCACAATTTCTCAAGTGCTTACCTTCATCTATCCTAAATGAAATACCATCAATATTTTTATACCTCTGCTGAGCTTGAATCACCAATCATATTACTCATATTCTTCATATAACTCTGAATACATATATAAGGAAAACTCTTAGGTATACGTACGTTTTCTTCGGACAGTCCTTTACAAGAAATAAATAATAATAATTTAACAAAAACACAAAAAACCCGACTGCGTAAAAAAAACTCTGATGATGAGATTAGTATCTCATCTTATGTTAGAAGTCTGAATCGATTTAACTATTTTTTAATGTTCATGGTGGCCAAAGATCAGAAATGAAAACGGAAAGAAGGGGAAGAAAAATCGAAGTTCAGGATTTGGTGACATGGAATATGAAAGTATCCATTTGGCTATCAGCCAAACTATTAAAGCAGGCACTAAAATGCCGTCGTAGCAAAAGTTATTCTATGTGATGAGTAAGTATTTACAAAAGAAAGATGAAAATTGATAGTCTTACGCCCCAACCCAGAGTCACTAACAGTTATTTAAATCGCTTCCTAATACAGAATTTGTATGGTGATTTTTTCACTTTACTAAAGAGCGATTAAAGTAAACGTTAGTGACTCTGAGTTGGGGCGTAAGGTACATACCTGACCAGAAACACTACGGGATAAGCCAAATCATTAAGGATATTTGAAATGCCGTCGTAGTAAAAATGAACGTCTGGAATACCGGAATATTAGCCCCTAGTATTCGCTGGACCCCTCCAGCGACACTGTTACAGATATTAAAATGCAGCATGTCAATGTAGATACCTATTTCCTGCTTACTTTGTTATCCTTTCCCAATGAAAATACTTATGAAAAATATTGTCAGAGCAGAGTCTTTTAGGCTTTTAATTGGTTATGTTACTTTTCTTATTATACCTAGTCTGGCCATAAATACTGTTACATAAAAACTTTTCTTTTTTTTCAGCTTTTTAATTATTTTGAATTTGGAACACGTATATTATTTTAAAAACTTCTTTCTATTTCGCGCCATTTCACATACTTTTTCGTGTTCATTATCAAATTACAATATGGAATGGGGTGTTAAAGAAAATAGGATTGCAGTGATCGCCTTGTACAAAGTGGGTATGGAGCCGTCGGCGTCGGTCATATTCCAGACACTTCAAAAGCTTGGTATCAGCCGTATGTTCGTATATCGTACAATCAACAGATACAACAACACTTCGTCTGTCGAAGACCAGAAAAGATCGGGGCGGCCGCGTACTGTTAGAACTACAAAGGCTGTTAATGCTGTTAAAGCCAGAATTCGTCAAAACCCCATTAGGAAGCAAAAAATCTTATCGCGAGAAATGAAGATTCCCGCTAGGACTCTGTCGCGTATTATAAAACAAGACCTGAAGCTCGGTGCTTATCGTCGATATACAGGAGATGCCCTAAATCAATCTTTACAATTAAAGAGAGTGGATCGATCAAAACGCCTTCTGTCGCGATACGCAGGTGAAAGGCACTGAAATATCCTCTTTACCGATGAAAAAATTTTCACGATTGAAGAACACTACAATAAGCAAAATGATAAAGTGTACGCTCACAGTTCTAAAGAAGCTGCTCAAGTGGTCGGGAAGGTACAACGTGGTCATCATCTGCGTCAGTGATGGTTTGGTGGGGCGTGTCTTATCAAGGAGTCACAAAACTGCATTTTTGTGAAAAAGGAGTGAAAACTTCAGACAAAGTGTATCAAGATACAGTCTTGGATCATGTTGTGAAACCTCTCACCAATACCTGGTCACAAGGCACGAACTACCCAAGCCTGGCTTGAAACCAATGTTCCGGACTTTATAAGAGCTGAAGACTGGCCCTCATCTAGCCCAGACCTCAACCCTTTAGACAACGCCAACAAGCAGTGGCGAAATTTCCCTTGGAAACAGTGCGTGAATCCATAGATTCGTGGCCAAACAGATTAAAGGCCTGTATAAAAGCCAAAGGTGGCCATTTCGAATAGAATATTTTTTTATTTTTTGCTGAGACTTTAATAAATATGTAGGTATAAATATTAATATTACTTTACTTCATTTAAGAAAAAGCATTTTCATTTGTAACAGAACTTATGGCTGGACTAGTTAGTTACTTTAATATTTTTTGCTCTTACCTGGATTAGCTCCATCACGGAATACTTTGGGTTGGTTCCTGTACGCTAGGAAATACTCGATGTGCGCCATCTCGTGGTGAGCGGTGATCAAGTCCTTCATGTCAGGATGCGTGCACATCTTGATACTGAAATACAAATCCAAGTTAAGGGTAGTGTAATTAAAAACAATTAAAAAGAGATGTCACCTTGGAACACAGTTTGAAAAACAATTCCTGATTGAAAACAAGTTTGAAAGGATTTAATTGGAATTACTATTCAATTCTAAGTACAAATTAACTAGAGTTTTTGTTACAGTGTGAAAATTGAACCAAAATAGTAGTAATTTTATTAGATGACAGACTATTTCTCTGAGAATGGTAACAAAAGTTTTAGTTTTTTAAGTTTGAAAAAACATTTATTTGTTTTCGTTACTTCACACTTCCGCCTTAGACAATAGACGATTTCTCCTATTTCACTCCAACCGTTTCAACCAGTAAAAATAAGTTAGACTTGCGCAAATAAATATGGGTTTTGGAGACATTTTTGTGGTGATTAATCACTAAATTGTTTTCAAAGTACCTATTTTGATATCACATAAGTAAATTAATGTTCTTCTCCTGTTTCTGTCTATCATCTCTTTCACTTTCATATGGCTTTCTTGTTCTATAGCTTTCTATATCTTTGTAATGTACTTTCTCGCTCCCTTATTTTGAAGTTCTTAAAGTACTTAGCTCTTAAGGTCGATTAAAATTAATTTATTGACTTACCGATAGTCATGTCTGTTACAAAAGTCCCAAGCAGAAGGTTGGCAGTGGACATGTCTGTCCCCAGGCTGCTCGAACACACTCAGCGCCCAGAAGTCAGGCGGCATGCTGGACATGTTCAACGACACGAAGAACTCTTCAGCCAGTTGGAACATGGTAAGGGGAGTGTAGCCCTGAAGAGGAGAGGGGAGATATAAGTATTCAGTTTTGTTATTTTAAAGAAAACATCATGAGGAAATCTGAAGAGTTTTCTTTGACGTTTTTAAAGTTGTGTGAAGTCTGTTAGTCTCAAATTTACCAGAATGATTGATTGAGTCGAAAGAATCTCTTCAGCTCAAAAAATGAAACAGACCTGTCGCACCATCTCCGGAGTGACGTCGACTAAAGTTTTCCCTGGGTAAGGAAGCGTGAAGGGGACAATACCAGCCCAGCTCTGTCCCCACATGTCGCCCAGTACGTGGGCTGGGATCGGCGCTGACCGGGAGATACGTTCGGGGCCGTACGCTTCCCGGAGCCGACGACGGACGTACGCGTGGAGGAGGTCATAGATCGGTTTCACCTGGAAACGTATGCAATTTACAATGATTAATCGATGACATGTTACGATTAAGAAT
The DNA here is from genome assembly GCA_963932265.1 of Thymelicus lineola. Lineage (NCBI taxonomy): Eukaryota > Metazoa > Arthropoda > Insecta > Lepidoptera > Hesperiidae > Thymelicus > Thymelicus lineola. The sequence goes on along the minus strand of OZ010688.1, from coordinate 3,806,962 downwards.
CCGATGTTAGGGCACAGAATACATAATATTATAATATCTATTATATACAGAAAAATTGGTAACAATATTTTGTTAACATTTTTGATATAATCGATTGTGAGGCATAAGAATGTTTTCAATTGTTTACGTAACAAAGCTGCATCAGTAATTCTACACCCATTTCAATAATCAGTACAATAAAGTATTGATAGTAAATCCATGTAAGGTTAAATTTTTGCATCAGTGCATCTTCTTCTACTAATAAATTAACGTAATAATTACCTCCTCCCACACTTCATCAACTTCTTGCCGCATATTGAGAGTCTCATACGGGAACATCCAGTAAGCTGAAGCATCAGTGAAATCTGTAAATAGAGAAAATACATATTAATTTTTAACAAGTAAAGACACCTCGTAAACGCCTTGCATGATATGGAAATCATTGCTAACGTAATCAATCAGGCGTTTGGAACTGTATAGTTTTGGTATCTGACTCGGTTCGGTAAACACCAAGGGCGGACCCAAGGGGGGTCATGGGGGTCATGACCACCTGACTGATGACTGGTCTGGGTCCAGGACCCAGGTTACACATTAATTAAAATTGTTAAACATAATGTTTTTACATATTTTTTATTATTTAAATATAGGTAGATTTTTTTAAGTAAAGTACTTAGATTTATTAATAAAATACCTTTTTTTACTTGTATCTATTATTATCAGAATCAAATTATAACTTCTTGAGATTTGCCCACGACGATGTGACCCTCCCTGGCGCTAAAGCTGGATCCGCTCTTGGTAAACATATTATGCACAATCCACTTAATTATTGTACTGTAAATTATAACCATACACAGATACATGATAAGAGCGATAAGCTACAGAAACATAAGAGGTGATTCAATTAATTTTAACAGAATATAAGGTCTTTTGAAGCTCACACGTCAAAATCAAGTCTAATGGATGCACACTAAAGTAAAGAAACAATATTTCTGATTGTTCTGGTACTTTAGTAGCAAAATATTTATCTTCTTTTGATATAAATTATATAAAGTTCTTTACTGCAGAGGAGTTTCCATAAGTCTCATGTTATCTGTCATTTGAGAGTATCGTTGATTTCCATCGTTAATTTCCATATCGTTGTATCATTAATTTCCACTCTCATCCAAAGCTCATCCAATTATTCAGACAGGTAATTGGTAAAAAATTGGTAAAAGACAATGTAACCAACATAGCCAAGAATTGATTAGTAACCACAAAACAACTTACTGTTAAGCCTAGCTCCTTGGTTTGTGAGATCAACCAGTTGCTCGTACAGATCCCTTAGTCGTCTGCCTGTGTTCCTTCTCCACTCAGTCCAGACATGGGTCAGCTCGTCCCAATCCCTCGAATGAGACATGATGAACTGCAGGTCTGGTTGTAAGTGGAGTCCACATTTGAAGGGCTCGTTGTACGCGCAGATCTCAGCGTTGTTGTAAACGGCCAGCATGTCGTTGATGATGCGGTTGTACTGGAATATTGTAAAGTTGTTGTTGTTAGTTTGAATGACAAAGACCAAAATGACAAAGACGCATGGAAATAATTAGCTCTGCAACCAGTTCCGCACAGATAAGTACATATTTTTCTAACAAATACATTAAGTAATTTTAATTTTTAAAAAGGAGCTGAGGAGTTTTTTCTCTCTCTCTTACGGCATATTTCTTTTCCTCCGCGACAAAGCACCTTTACAAAATGCTGGTAAATTAAAAAAAATACGTGCTTAAATGTATCAGTGATACTTAAATGAATAATGATTTTGAAAGAGAATGAAAATTAAGTACGGGAATTATCCCGTAATGGCTTGGGACTTCTTTAGAAAAATTAATATGATATGCAAGAGTTTAAGGATTAAACCACTACGGAATAAACTCAACTATCTGTTAATGGCTACTTAAGGAATATTTTAAGAGGTACACTTACTCTATCTAGCTGGTCAGGCGGCAGGGCAGCGGGTCCAATGATAGAGAGCATCCTCAGCTGCCGGAAGGTGGGTATGTCTCTGATGACGCCTCGAGGTACCTGTTGTGCAGTCTCCCACAAACCTCGTTGGAACAGCGTGTACCGTTGCTGTGCGTCCAACTGAAATAGGAAAATGCGATATGTTTACATGACACTTCACACCAAGTTCACATGATTCTCAAAACCAATGCAAAGTTAACAAACCGGGAAGAAACTAGTCGAAATGCAGTATTACAAGCTCAAGTATTACCAAATAGGACACACTGAAAATCAGCGCCGTGGTCAATACTACGGCACAATGTTGAGTGTGCTCCTTTTTCTAGCTCACTGGACACATTTGAGCGTAATCTAGTAATAATTTTGTAAGAAGCTGCATGTTTTAGTTTTATTTTTAATTTCCTATTCTGTTTTTTCTTTTTTTCTGTTTTTTGTATGTGTTCGTGGCCTTGTAAATAAACGTTAATTCTATTCTATTCTATTCTATTCTATTCTATTCTATTCTATTCTATTCTATTCTATTCTATTCTATTCTATTCTATTCTATTCTATTCTATTCTATTCTATTCTATTCTATTCTATTCTATTCTATTCTATTCTATTCTATTCTATTCTATTCTATTCTATTCTATTCTATTCTATTCTATTCTATTCTATTCTATTCTATTAAATTGTGTATTCTTATGTGTGTGATTTTGTGTTATGTCCATGGCACCCACGACGCAGGAAATCTTTGTGTAGGATTAGGCTGCCCGCACTTTGGATACGTTTTCGTACGAATTTTACTCGTCAGTACACGTACGAACACGTACGAGCGATCCCAACATTCCGAGTACTATGGGAGTGCGCACACTGGGCGCGAGTTAGTCGTGCGTATACGTACGTGTAGATCCGACGTCCGAAATCAATCCGAACTTGTTGGGATTTTAAAACTTATTCGTACGTCCAAACTTAAAAAATGGATGTAGTATGGTTTACGGACATAAATGTTTGTAGGACAGTGTGTGGTCATTATACAGGTTGTCCAGCGATCAACTGGCGATATTTTAAGGGCATCAAATATACCTAATTACCGACAAAAATACCTATATATGGGGGTCTAGCCCTCTTCCTTTCGGAACGGCCGCTATTTTAATTTTTTTAAAGAACATTATTTTGTAAAGAAGACTTTACTAATGCAATGTCACTAAAACACTACTTATTTGACGGAGAAAAACGTATTCACTGTGCGCACTCAATTCGTACGACCACGATCGTAAGTATACGTACGATATGAATTCGTGTCCAAAGTGCGCGCGGCCTTATGAGTGTGTAGCGTTATTTATTTTATTTACCTTGCAATGTTTTTTTGGGTCAAATTTTTGCTGAGTTAGAACTACTTCCTCTTACTCAGTTACCCTGACTTAAACAAAAACTAATTTCTAAAAATTGAATTTTTACATATTGCTTTAATTCGGATGCATTTTATGATACGAAATAATTAGGATCGTTCAGCGGCCGCGAATTCCTCAAGAGTAACATCACAGACATGGTTTATGTGAGTTCAGATAAAATTATCCTTCTTTTAAACTCTGTCATAAACTCACTACCATGTCCAAGAAAGGTACCATAAGAGAATCTCTTCATTAGTCAAATGCCTACACATAATTTTTTAAGATTGAAGAGTGACATTTTTGGGTTTTTATTACGGTCTACCCTATAAGCATTTTAGGTGCAGTTATCAGAGCCCATTATTGACTTTCTTAATAAATGAGTTGCGAATTGACTTCGTACTTAATTAATATACCTGGATATATTATCTACTGGAAATTGATACTCGAACTAATTGTCCTGTTTATTTTTAAACCCACTATTCGCAATCTCCGATACGTTTTTGGCAAATCAAAGTCACGCCGTTAAGTTGTGTACGTCAATGTCATCCATTCTTTCTTCATTCATGCCAAATGCGTAGTGGACGTGTTAATTGTTTAATGGATCATTTAGACTGTACCTAGATGGCCGGCCAAGGTAAAAATAATATGACGCAGACACATAGAAATATATTATGCTAAAAGTTTGACATAGACTTCTACCCTCCAAAATCTATACACGTGAGTGAAATAAGCATGCTAATTTAGCACACGTTCATATATTTTAACATATGCACAAGCCTACACACTCCGAGAAAGTCTCCTTTTGATCCACGCCTCATGCAGCGCATATCGTTGCTCGTGCTAGTGCGCTAGTTACTATATAGGCCTCCTCAAGAGGAGAGATCTGTGCCCAGTAGTGCGCCATTAATGGGTTGAAGCCACATGTGTATCTCAAACCATACATTGGGAAACTAAAGATGGGAGCAAAGCCAAAATCACGCCAGACCTGAATCACGCTATCGTAGTTTTTTCAACGTTCGCATGTTATAAAAATTCTGAATGTGAACACAATCGCTTCTCAAGCGTGATTACTTAGCTCACGGGAAGTATCAACTATACTGATTTCAAAAGACTTAATGTAACCGAAACAACATAAAACATTCAGGCACTATTGTGTCTCTTTCACTGAACTAGTACCTCAACAGTGGGAATAAAGGGTTAATTTAATCTGTAGTTCAACAAGATGCACTTCAATCAAAATAGGTTGCCTTGACCTCAAGGATGAATGGTATCGCCTACAACTTGAATCTAATCCAGACGGCTAAAAGTAAACTTGTAATTATAGACTCTTTAACTTTGTAATTATAGACCAATCTGCTTTGCATATACGTAGAGTGTGGACTAAGCTCTAGTCCTCTTCGGTTGTAAGGAGAAACTTGTACCCTGGGCCAGTAATGCATCGATTATACAGATGCAGTTGTTAAGATGCATGATTTGTACTAACAGAAACTCAAAATTTGTAGGAAGTTAGTGAACGAATACTATATTTTAGTTCATTGTAGGAAGTGGTATAAAATCAATGACGTCTCATACATCTTGATTTATTTATAAGACAGGTTTATAACAATGAAAATGACCGATTTTTTTATACGAATGCAAAGTAATAATTAAGTCTGAGTCAGTATTCTTTGCTAGCGCGATATAAATGATGACAGTGATTTGTCACGAAATATGACTCATGGGATAGATGACTCCGATGGTAATTATACCACGGATCATAATTAAGAACTTCGCGTTTTTGAATAATAATTGCAATTCCATTTGTCGGAAGAGAACATAAGCCGGGCCCCTAGGTGGTGGTGGGGCTTCTTAATTTTATCTTAGAATAATTTTACTGCATCCTATTTCATATTCTTGTTGTAATCATTGCCTGAATCCGATAGTCTACCTTGCGTATGATAAAAATCTATTAAAGTGTCTGTTCATTCGTCAACGTAAGAACTATTTAATTCATTACCGCGACCTCACCAGATAATCGCAGAAAATCCACACAATTGTTTTAACACGGCCAAGTTCAAAATAACCATTTCATTAAGAATGACGTTCATTTTTAATTGTTATTTAACTAGTTCTTGCTGGTTTTGGTCACGGTATTTTTTTTCAAATCTATTCATCTGCTTTGATATCCGTTGCATTGTCCCTTGTTTTGTTGTTTGTGTGTCTTATTATTTGTGTCATGACGAAATTTACTGAATCCTATTGAATATTGTAATATTTTTGTGCATATTTGGTAGATATGAGAATAGGTTGTAAAGTATATTTCATACCACTAAGTGATTAAGGTGTCGCTATTCAGAATTTTTTTTACAGAACAGCGTTTGCGGGGTCAGCTAGTATTTTTATAATATGTTTTGATATATACCCATAGTCTAACGTATGGATAGTTGGATACTAATTTCCATCAAATTCTAATTTTGGGATTTAATTGTAGTATTGAGTATTTATATTCATTTATACTAATCGCCGCGCCAAGGGTCCTGGGTTCGATTCCCAGCGAGGCGGAAATTTGAATGATGAGTTTGAATTTCTGTTCTCGGTCTGGGTGTGAATGTCCTTGTCTTGTGTGTTGTCCATGGCACCCACGACACAGGGAATCCTAGTGTGGGGCTATGAGTGTGAAGCGTTATTTATTTATTTATACTAATATTATAAAGAGGAAAGATTTGTTTGTTTGTTTGCATTGAATAGGATCCGAAACAACCGAACCGATTTGAAAAAATTTTCACTGTTGGGAAGCTACACTATCCCCGGTATTATTTTTTTTTACTATTTTTCCCGAAACGAAGCGAGGGCGATTTCGTAGTCGTTTATAAGTTGAAAAGTGCATCTAAGATATATTTATCGTATGACATCAAACAGATCGTTATAATCGATATATGTCATTGTATAAGATATTTGCATGAACGCCAATGAATTACAATAGCATTTAAGTAAGTAATTTTAATATGATTTAATAATTATGAGTTATGAATCCTGGGACCGGTTTTTATTCTCACGGTACCGGCGTACTTGAATCTTGCAATACATAACGTGTTAGTTTACCTACAAATTAATGTTATTGTGCCTCATTTACCTGTAGTTTCTTAGTCATCGTGCTATAGTTCTTGCTTCCTGTACATGTTATATTGTTAAATGGTTAAATACGTATAAAAGATTGGAACATACTGTAATCGTTCAGTATTCCCTGCTTGATAGACGTTTTATTACTCTTATAAATTTCGACTCTTTTTTGAAAGCAAGGGATCTGTTAAAAGACCCTTTTGTCTTTGGCTAATATTTAGGTTGTGATATTGATATTTGATTAGATTAAGATAATATCCTTAGCCTTATTAACTTAAACTTAAAATAAAACAAATAAACTCTAGACGTAAAAAGAGCGTCCATACCAAAATCATAGAGCGACTTTCCATATTTAAGCTTTATTACATTTTTCTAAATTCAGAGTACCTATCTAATATTACAAAAAACTTATTTTGTTTTGTGATTTACACAGCTATAAGGAATTAGTCGAATATTGTTCCTTAAATAAGGAAAATCTAGGTAAAAAACGGATCAAAGAAAAACTACCTTAATATTCATCCGTCTTTGAAAATCCAGAAATAAACGAGCCATCTAAGTGGTACTGAGTTTTGTTTCTATTTTATGGAGCAGGAATTCTTTAGACGTCGTTAAAACACCTTCAGGACATCTGACTATACAGGGACTAGCGAGAAGCTTAACGTACCATCTAAAACGAATAGAAGTATTCAAAAATCTCTTTTTCACGTAGGGCTTTGAGCACTTTGGAAAAGATACATAAGTTTTACTTGCAGCTTCAACAAATTAATACCCCTTTACAGGGCACAGGCACAGGGCGTCTTTCCAGCTGAAGTCTAGAGTATACTCCACCACGCTTCAATCTGTATTACTGGTCAGTACTCAAATGCCGAGTACAATCCTCGCTATTACACCATCATTAAAAAAGATAATAAAGAATTGTTAATGATTCCCGGTAAACCAGCAGTAGTTGACAGTCCATAAGCTTCTATTCTATTACTTAACATACGTAACTCAATGCCACGCAATGAGACGAACACTGTCGGTTCACACGGCACGCCATTGTAGCGAGGACGTTCTCACACGCGACAACGTTTCGCAATTATATCGTGACGTGTGCCGCTGACGACGGTAGCTGGGGATGGTGGTGGAAGATAGGTCGATGGAAGAAGTATTAATAACGCTAAAATAAATAAATGATAAGGCTAACACACTTCAGCCTCGGATCTACGATTTTTTAGAACTGGGGCAAAAACTTGATCGTGGCGCTCTTCTCTCCAGCGTTTGAGATAAATTACTTGAATAAACTCACAAATATATTGTATCATGGTTGGTATTTTTCGTGAATGGGACATAAATAAAGTATGCTAGGCGTTTTGTGGTGCAAGTTTTATTTTAAATCATACTTTATTATGATTTTGGCGCCTCCTTAAAACTGCTGCCTGGGGAAAGAGCCCCGGCTTGGCCCCCTCCGATCCGGGGCTGACACACTTATACCGCCACAGTAGGTTTCCCTGAGTCGCGGGTGGCATGGACAACACATTTAAAACATCACTACAACACTCATAACCCGAGTACAAATATTTACCCAGCCGTGATTCGAACACGATACCCCTCGCTTCGCAAGCAGGGTCACTACCAACTAGGCTTCAGGGTCGTCAATAACGCTACACAGTCATAGCCTCACACTAGGATTCCCTGTGTTGTTGATGCCATGGGCAACACACATAGTACACGGCCATACGCCCACACCCCATGTTTTTCGGGCTGGCCAACTCCGAGAAAATTCCAGATTGTACTAGGGTTGCCAACATTTCTTCAGCGAAATATAGTATTTTTCAGACGAAGCTATAAAAAATATAGTACACTTCAAAAAAATATAGTATTTTACGGAAAACGCAAAAAGTAGACGAAGATATAATATTTGTTACTTATTGTATAAAAAGTATAACTGTTTGCACTTCTTGCATTTTTTAACAATTTTTTTGTCCAATATAAAAGTCTCATATGTTTTATCACATAGTTTAATGTTTAAATTAATGTAAATGTAATGAGATATTACATCTGTTTCTTTCTTCTCGCCATTTCGAATTCATAATCGAAAATATCCTTTCTGTAAATGCTGAAGTAGCGGAAATAGAGAGCAGTAATGAAATGACTTAAAATAAATTTGTTAAATTTTGTTCGGCCTGTTATTTTGGAAATATACCAAAATCCCTAAACAAAAATATTGCAGACTATAATGACCAAACATGCGTTTGAATCTGTCTTTGTCGTAAGATTGATACGTTCGGATACACTACACGCTCAAAAGTTAATGAAAAGGCACGCTGATAAATTTTTAAATTAAAAGATTGGTTTGTTAGATTTCGGTGTTGAAAATATAGTATTTTTGCGTACTATATATTTCTTCAACAGTATATAGTACGCAGACCCGAAATATAGTACAATACTATATATTATAGTACGGTTGGCAACCCTAGATTGTACACAAAAATGCATGTACACGCACTATAATTGAGAATCGAACGCGGGTTCATTCGTACAATTATTAACTCTTTGCACTCAAGAGGTGAGTCTCGCTCACCACATGATTTATTGCCACAACTCGAGAGGTGATTCGCTCACCACTTTGTTTGGTGCGTTTGGAAATTCGATGATCAATTACCAAATAAAGAAACATGTGGTGAGCGAGACTCGCCTCTCGAGTGCAAAGGGTTAATATTGTTTTAGCATTTTTACATAACCAAAATATGTTCCATTCATAAATTTCTAAATGAGTTCAAGTTTACACACAAATGCAAACTCGTACGCACGTGTCAAAATTTACAAGTTCAAATATCGTTCAATGAATGGCACAACTCTTTCTTTATCTTACTAATTTACACAAAATACAAAGTATCAAAGTCAAGTTTTGTGCATGCGATTTTCAGCTTTACTACAACGTTCTAAGATTACATGAGCAACACTAGAATAATGAATCAGGTCAAAGGTAAGAATTTATGTTGGTGTTAAGGTCAGGATATCAGCAAAAATTAGCAGAGAGCTAAGAAAGATTGGTCCAAGATAACAGTAGCTACTGTACGTATTAGTTTTATGTTGTCCAAAAATGCTTCTTGTCCACTGTTGAACGGGTGAAGATTATAATCGAATATATTTTTATGAAATTTAACGTATACTAACTACTACGTGTATTAGTTTCATATAAAATTGACTTCGTAGTTTACTTCTTAGGTTTTTTGTTAATAAACTAATATCGTTTTTTGGATGTAAAAATAGATTTTCGTGTAAGATATCCCGAACATTGGAATTAGATCTGCTGTAAATTGTGTGCAATAAGTTTTATCTAATTCTATTCCCTTCATAACAGACTGTCCGCAATAGGCCGTAAATAAGCGAAATGTTTACTTCCTCTTCACTATCGACACGCCATCGAACAGCCATTAACAATTGCTTTTGGTTTCGGTTTGCTACAATGAGAAACCAATTTGTCGTGACGTCAGAGCTGTGACAACACAGCGGCCATGAGAAGTGGATCATACAAGGTGAAGTGCAAAGTGTAACAGTTGTACTGTGTGACATTTATGTGGAAGGGACGAAATAGGATTGAAGCAATTTGTTAAAAAAATCCGCTTTAAATTTGCAGTATCGCCCTAATTTATTTAAGTGGCTTTACAGGCAGTATAAGTAGTGAAAATACGGTAGAAACAACCATATACGTAGGTACTGCTATTTTACAGATTACATCACAAAATACACAGCTAGTGTAATTCGATATGGCGTAGTAAATCCCAGTGTAGCAGAGGCTTATCTAGGTTGTTTTTTCTATTCTTTGTATTATATTGTATTGGAGCCAAGCCAGCAAAAAGCATAAATAGTGACTTTAACGTAAGCTGACTAATTCCCCTAAAACCTTCATCCTTACGTGTCAATAGTACGATAATACGTGTCTTGCTGACCGCACGTCAAATAGTTTTTGGGTTCTGTTCCATAAATTTTAAAGCGTCAACTGCACAATGCGAGACTTTTTTAATGTAGAAAACCTCTAGACTTGTATTGAATAGTATGTAATAGATGTATTTGTATTATTTGTATGGAATAGAATAGAAACTCAAGTTTTAGTAAAAAAGTATGTACGAGTAAAACTATGTCGTAAACCTAAAGAATATAATTATATTCCCAGTAATAATTGCATACATTTTATTTTTTGTTAGTATTAGTTCCATTTTTTTTTGTTTGTTAGTGTACGTGACATAAGTTATGACCAATACTGATGATTGCATGCACAAAATAAGTTACGTGCAAAAACAGTAACTGAACCTCATATAGATAGGTATTATATAAATTTGTTTGTGAGGATCTCTTTCAAGAAAAAATAACTGAACGAATTTTCATGAAATACAGCAGACGTACACAATAAGACCATGATCTCGAATAATACATATGGTACCCCGGAAGATGCGGGCTAAGACGCTGGCAGACCGCTATTGCGAATATTATCATGAAAGGAGACTGCGAGTTTTTGGTTACCGACTTAAATACATAGTCTGGCTATTTACAGATAATTAATTCTTTACTTCATCTATTCATACCAAGAACATTATGGTTACATTTATATGTTTTTTTTTGCTTTTTCAATTCAGATAAAGGTTGTGTGTATACTATAATTTAATATTAAAAAAGATTCGTTTTCGTGGATTTTTTGTGACGATCAATATAATATGGTATCTGACTTGACCTAGATACTTGGCCTGGTTTCATTGATTTAACCTCATGAATAGAAAGCCCTAGGTTTTATGTCATATTTTATTTTAAATACATCCAATCCGATTAATATCTGGATAAATCACCATTTTCATTCATGGTACTTTGAGTACATAATATACTTTTTTGATTTTTATATAAGTAAGTATAAGGTAAGGTAAACACTTACACAAAATCTTAACAGAATTTCCTTCATATCTTTAATTTGCTCATGTAGATATATAACTATGGATGGTTCAATGTTTATACATATATGACATTTTCATAGACATGGGTGTGTGTAACATACAAGAAAAATAAGAAATATTTTATAATACAAAAGACTACAAATTCATAAACCGAATGATGTTAAGAAAATATTATATTGTTTCAGCTTAAATAAAGTTTAAATTATAAATTTATAACTATAGCGTCATTTGTATTCTGATCAAATAAAATCGTAACCTCCTGCATCAAAATAAGGATAAGATTCACAACACTTAAATATAGTCACATAAATCCAATTTAATAAGCTCAAGAGTCTTAATCGACTCGGTAGTAACCAAACACAATGCGAGGCCTTGGAGTAATGAATTATCTTATTGTCTAACGTCTCCAGGCCTTTTAGGTCACCAACCCAGCTAGCATCGTTGACAATAAGAACGGTCGAGGTCGATTTCAGTTCGAACGGACGACATACGACATCTGGAATAGTCGCCATTTGCCGCCATTTTAAATCATGCGCCATATTGGTCAGCCATTTTGTGTCCTTGTTGTTGATAGATGATGTGTGAAGTTACAATGAAAGATGAGTAGGTTATTTTTGACAAATGGTTTGACTGAGTTTATAAATAGTATTGTGAAAGGAAAAACTATGGCGAATCGAATTATGTACGCAATACCTACTGTGTAGATTCAATTCTAGGAAACAGACATTGTACCTGTTGTTGACGAACAAACAGCTATCATTAAATTAGCTTTAAGTCATATAATGTCAGTAACATTAGATGACAGACTATACAATCGTGGTGGTAGGGTATTTTGATATCCTGGAAAGGGGGTAGCCATAACTTTCTTCAAATTCTTCTTAGACATGAAATGTTTCAATAGGCTATCAAAATTTTTCATAATTAATCATTGTAGAACTCAACACTAAATATTAGTAACTCGAGAATAAAAATTTGTTATTTCTATTTGCGCCTACACATATTCGGTCATCAATTTGCCTTTTATATTTTAAATACATTATGTACGATATAATAGACGTATTTTTCCATTTATATAACAATGTTAACTGGCAACTTATAGTTAGGAATCGCTAGGTGGTAGAACCTCTTTACGGTTCGCCAGGGGCCGGGCTGTACCGGAGTTTCACCTAATTCTGTCGGTTAAAAATTGTCCATAGGTGGCAAGGGATGGAGGAACTGCAAGCTCGTTTGCATTGAATAAAAGATGGAATCACACAAAACCAAATCCATATTATAGTATAATATATTATTTAATTTCTAAATATTTCCTGCAATATAAATAAAATGTCACTTTTTCATCCAATAATATTTTCTAACAATGGTGTTCCAATTATTATAAGTCACGGTCTACTGAAAATAATCTCAGATATTATAAGGCTAAAGCGGAAGGATTAGTCATAACCAAAGACCGACATCAAATAAAAGTCCTATTTGAATACGGAAGAGGCAAAAGGGCATACGTTTTTGCTACGGAATTATTGGACGGACAAACAAGTAGCCCTCCTGCTGTTAAGTATCTAATTACACTATTGCAGTATATAGAGGTTTATAAATTAAATACTGATAAAAGATTAATCTATGATTAATTTGACTTCTATCGTCAGAGTCCAAAAAAATTGCACTGTCTGTTTTTAAAAACGTATATTGTTTAAGGCTGCAGTCTTATTTGAGGGTCCCTGCAAGGCCTATTTACTCTTAAGAGGCATACAGATTACTCCGTTCGTTGCTTTAATGCTAATTAGTATTAGAGACAGCTAAATGTGGGATATTATTCCGTCAGAAGGTTTCCAAGACGATTTGGTCCAACCGCTATAAGTGGTCTACGGCATTAAGGCCTACCCATGGAATAAGGCCATTAAAGGCTTTATGATAAATGACTAATAATTCGTACAGCATTACGTCTCTCTAAATCACATTAGTGCTCAATAAAAGTTGCTACTAATGGGCACCAATCAAACTTAGTTACTTGACCCATCAAACTTATAACACTTATAATTGTCAAAAGCTTTAAGACCATATTCTTAATAAAACAATTTGTCATAGATTATTGCTGTAGTATGCATAAAGGCACCAAGAAGCGAACTTAAGAACCTATTTGATTACTACATTCAAAACAGCACGTTGTAATACGACAACAATAATTACAGGTTTAACGCCCAAACTCAGAGTCACTAACGGTTACTTAAATTGCTCCTTTGTATTGTACATAAATTTTACGGTGATTCTTTACTAAGCAGGGATTAAAGTAACCGTTAGTGAATCTTGAGTTGGGGCGTAAGAGTACGTTCAATTACATAAAAACGGGGACTATGGAACAAGGCGTCTTACTAGGAAGAGACTATACTATATTGAAGCAATATTAAAGCTGGTAAACTGAAACAATTTAGTATCGAGATTAAATATTTTTTCATCTCAAATGTTTTTTTACAAAAATCTTAGTGAGTCAGAGATTTTAAGATTTTAATTGTCAATCAAGATAGATTTCGATTGGTTAGTATTTAAAATTTAATTACGATTTTATTTTTTGCATTTGCAATTTACAATTTTTTGTACTGTACTGTACTTACTGTGTAAGCGGTCACGTGACACTTTTTAGCCAATCATACGTCGATCAAAGCCCGCTAAATGAATTGCCTGGAACATGAATTGTTTTCTAAATGTTCATAATAATAGTAATGTTGGCACTAGTGGCCTATGAAAAGGACAGAAGTTAATATAGTCGCCTAGTCGGGTGCTAAGGTATTAGGCATCCAGAAGCAAGAAGAAGGGATATAATAATATAAGAAGGGAAATTTCTAGGTATCATAATTATAATCTATATATTATTATGTAAAACACAAAAAAGTTGGTACGGATGTCCTTTATAGATTTGAAACCATCCAACCGATGTGCACCAAAATGGTTTGAGACTACTAAAAAAATGACGTGCATAAGTGTATCAATGATACCTATATGAATAAAATATTTTGACTTTGACTTTGACTTTGACTTTGACTTTGACTAAAACAATTGGCACAACCAGTCCAATCATGAAGTCGATTTTCGACTTAGTCATACAAAAATTTTCACGAATTCATGTCTTTCCTTTTTTAACGTAGTACCTAACACACACCGGGCATCCACTAGTAAAATTATAAGAGTGTCAAGAATAGTATACAATCCATCAAGTTCATGGAAAATGATAATTGGAGTATGTAATAATTGTAAAACAATTGAAGGATAATTAATAGGTATAATTATACAAAAACAAAGAGTTCATCGACTGGTTCAATATGACCAAAACGATTTTCTTACTTCCTGCATTGGAGCTTTGCTGTAAAAAAACAAATACCTGGAGCCCAATAATGATTCAAGATTTGCCAATATTGATAACAACGTGGGAAACAAACGCATTACTTTAGCGATCGTGTCTGATTAAGTCACTGTTTTTGTACAAATGACCTCAACTGATACACTTGACGTACGGACAAATCGAACTGGCTATTAAGTATTAATATGATTTGTTTAGTAAAGGTGTCCTTGACTATACAGGACTATAGGACTAGTACACTCCGTTTTTAGGGTTTCGTACGGAAAAACGAAAAACGGAACCCTCTCCAAGCGAGCGTGACTTGCACTTGTCAAGTTTATTTTAAACGAGACTTTAAACAATTTTGGTTGTCTTTATTGAAATATTTAAATAAGTTAAAAACAATCTTAGTAAACAGAAATTATTTTTGTCTTTAAATACTTTGTATTTTCTGTCTACTTTAAACTTACAAATTACTACGAGCATAAAAAGACTAAGTTTGTTTACCAAATAGAACTCCTCAAAAAATTTACTTTAATAGCGACTAAAATACCCTGGCGGGTCGAACGTTGGTCTTCAGATCGGGGGAGCTAAGTTCGAATCCTGCTTTATAAAGTTATACGTATCAGAGTCCAGAGATTTTTTATGACGTACTAATGCTCGTGACCCTCATTTTCCGGGATAATCGGATGATTATGTCCACTGCTGGACATAGGCCTCCCCTAACCAGTCCTGAGCGGGATAATAAGTATGGCATATAACAGATTATGATCTATCTATGTTCTAAATTTCATGAACCTCCTCAAAAACTGGAAAGTGTGCACAGGAATTGTTTGAGATAATTCTCCAATCTCCGTTTCTCCATCGAACGACACGACGCACGGCGGCTATCCATCCTTGAATTGCTTTTTTCCTATTGGGTGTCGTGAACATCCCGTCGGTACGGACGACGCGGTTTGCCTCATCATTCATTATATGTACACGTTAACTTATTTGTGTAAAAAAAAACAGTTTTTTCCCATATTGATAATATTAGAAGGAATTCGGAAAAGAAAACCTGCCCAGCTAAGAGTTCTTCATATTTTTTTCAAAAGTGAGCGTCTGCCAATCGTCATGTGGTTGTTTTCATGTGGTTGCCACACTTGGCCAACCTGGTATGGCCAATTATACATAAAGGTATGTGAGATACAAGTGGTTTAGCCCAGAAGTGTGGCAATTGTGTACTGTTCCTGTATTTCTGTACGTAGGTACATACGAGTACCTAATTTAGGCGAGATTTTTTAACACGGTTACAGCAATCTTGAAAAAATATATTTTTGAAATAAGCTGCAATTAGCGTTCAAATGCTCTTTCGGTTTTATATAATAAAAAATATTAGGTAGTAAATGAGCAGGCCATCAGGTGACAAAATTAATTGTAAAAGGCGGGCCGCCTTAAAAATTAGTAACGATAGAGTTGTTAGGTAAGCTAGGCTTTACCTTTTGCATTTTGAGCCATCTCTAAAGTAAATAAAATATGTCACAATATTGAAGGTTAAGTTTTTTATGTAGGTTGGCAGCTCAAATACTTTAAAGTGGCTTCGGGGTTAACTCGAGTTGTACCGTAGTTAGGCTGGGATGTTAGGTTGGACTCAACTATAAATAGAGCCTAAACCTACTCAGTTTTAAACAAGTTCATTCATTTCCATAGAAAGTCTCCATCGCGTTGTGGGAACTGACAACAATACGATCTCTATAGATACCGGTAAGTTTCTACGCCATTTGAAATCACTGAGATTTACGATTACTCTAGATACATACGACCTTTCTTTTCATCTTTATTCTTTACTTTGTTAACCCTGTAGTGTTGAACTTAGTACTCGTAATGTAATGTATATATTGTGTCAAGGGTCGCGGCTTCTTCTTCCAAATAGGGTATATAAATACCTATTTACATGATAGACATTTATATTACAAAGGAACTCAATTAGTTTAAATATATCACAATCTATACGTACATGCCTACCCCTGGGTACGGTCCTATTTGTAATCAACACATTTGTAATTAATCTGTATATTTGTTACACAGAGTCATTGAGTAATAACAATGATAAAATACTTCAACATGTATAATACTATTAGGCAATAAATATTTAAATTACAGAAATAACTACAATTTTGCGTTGCGGCGCTATGCGTATGCTATGAATTTGCTGTGAAAACCACATTATCTAACTAAGTATAACCGGGAAGTTAAATACAACATAAAAATTAATTCCGGTAATTGATTTATTCATTACCTATACAAATTCTTGTAACTAAAGCGGTATCGCGTGTGGAAGGTAATAAAACCTAATTCGACACAATATTCATAATGAACTCACATAAAACTTTAATTTCCAAAATGAAGTCTCAGAAAAAACTACAATAACGAACAAAAGAACAAAAACGCTATTTTCTCAAGCTCCGCCCGTTTATTTTCCGTAGTTAAGCATTCATACATTGTTTATTTGATAAGCATCTGAGTACCGCCGGTTATTACATTATCGAATGAACGGGTAAATAAATGTATGAAAATATGAATAAAATATACACTCACACATTCCCTCGCATTCATTTTTTTTGTGTCGGGAATATATACCATTAATACAAAAAATCACACGTAAGTATATATAAAAGGCAAAAGTGACTAACTGATGTATCAACTCACAGGCCAAACCCTTAGGGCTAGAAACTTAAAATTTCGCACACGTATTATGACGTAGGCATCCACTAAGCAAGGATTTTTAAAAATTCAACCCCCAAGGGGGTGAAATAGGGTATAAATATGATAAGCATAATTTAGGCGTGCGAAGCTACGGACAACAGCAGCTAGTCTCTTATAAAAATGTCTGCCTCAGCAGGGAATCAAACCTATCAACTTCATTACATGGTAGGCGGAGTGACGCGAGTAATTAATAGCTTAATATTATACATATTTGACTACTCAGTATGTTTAAAGTATTCTGCCTTTTATGGGATAAAATAATTCAACCCACACTTAGTTTACGTGAAATAAGATTTCGTATTGTTATTTTATGCAGGAATATTAATATCTCGTTACTGTGAATATTAAAAATTCCAAGATTTTTCGTAGATTGCACGATGTAGAGAAGATGACGGTCCATAGTCAGAATCATAATCATGTCTTTAATTGAGCTTTTAAAAGCTTTTGAGGTGAGTTTCACACACTCACTGCCTCGCTCTACGAATTTGTGTGTTTCAAGTAGCTTGAACACATACTACTAATAGTTATCGCTAACACCAAGCACACGATACATGCGGACCCGGCAATAGCCCTTAACTTGGCTACAGGCGAGACAAGCTGTCATTTATCATGAAAAATTATATGAAACGCATAAATTACCATTATTTTTAATCCTATTAAAACAATTCAGTTTCAAAGTCCAGTATCTACGACATTATCCTGCAATCACCAATACGAGTAAGTCAACAACAATGAACCGAAACTAAACAAAAACCGTTACATTTAGCGACTTCCTGAGAAACAATACAAATGCATTAGTACTCACGGCGGCATGCTGAGTTGCGTCATTTACGTCCGTTTCGAAATTCCACTGAGCGGCGACGTTGTTGGTGCACTCCTTCGACGCTTGTTCATCCGCCCTGATGAGGAACTCGCGGACTTGCTGCAGATTCACTTGCTTAAACCTATCGTCTATGTGATTGTTTACATCCCCGTTTATGTTCTGCGTTCCAACGTAGCTAGGATCGTTCCTGACGAAGTTTGGATCGTTCCTCCTGAAATTTGGATCGTTGTTTATATCGATCCTGTCGTCATGTGTCCCATCATTGTAGGGCCGCAATGTCGAACTAGGAGTCCTGCCGTTTCCATAGTCCAGACTAGGGTATCCATTGTTACTGATATCCGGACTCAATCGATTGCTAAAAGGTGTCGTGGACACCGGAAACACTCCAGGCGTACTCGATAACTGACTCGGTCTTTGGTTATCGAACTGGAAGTTACGGTTGTTGATATCAAACTGATTGCCTGGAGAGTTGATCGATGGAGTACTAGAGTAACCATAGTTGCTGTAAGGGTTGCGTTGAGTTGAGACCGGTAAAGGCGGCAAGTCAAGTTGCGGTTCCGCTAAGCACAGCAGCGGGAGCAGGAGCGTGAACCATAGTTCGATAAGTCTTCTTTCTTGAGCACAGGCCATGGTTGACCGGTTATGACAATGGCAACCAATGGTGCGTGGTGTTCGGTTGCGCTCGCGACACCAACTGATACCAACTATCGGAGTGGTACGAGCCGTGTGAATCGACTCCGTTGTCTTCGGCTAAGGGCCTTGTTGATGTTAAACCAAGGATTCTTGAAGTCCGCAGCGTACTGCGTCACTGGTTAACGCCATGCTAATTCATTACGGTTTTGGAGATGCAATTTTTTTTGAAGCAATAAATTCGAATCATGTTTTTTGGGTTACCTGATTAAAGGTGTCATTAAACCAATTTATAAACTGACTAGGAAATCGTCCTCGCTTCGCTTCGGGAAAAATAGTAAAAATAAAAAATAAAAATATAGCCTATGTCACCCGGGGATAGTGTAGCTTCCCAACAGTAAAAAAAATTTCAAGGTGGTTCGGTAGTTTTGGAGCCTATTCAATGCAAACAAACAATCAAATCTTTCGTCTTTATAATATTAGTATAGATAAAATGTACCATAGGCTCTATCGAATAAATTTGATTAAATAATGGCATGAAAGAGTTTCCACTAAAAGTACCAATAGGTACTATTAAGTGTTCTGTGATAAAAGGTTAAATTTTTGTACCGTGAAGTCCTATTATCTCAAACAGATCGACTACATAAAGCTGTAGAATCAGACAATTTACAAAATTAATACAAATAATACATTAAACAGGCAAAACAATTGATTCACAATACAAAAATAAACTTAATTATGTGTATCTCAGCGTGATGAATCAAAGATTTGTATCTCGCCTCCTTGGAAGCAATTACTGCTGGTAATGGAGGGTTGGAGATAATTAAGCAGTAATGGACAATCTCTGTTTGTAACTTGAATGTTTAAGCACATAATAAGCATTTGTTATCTTAAGTCATCGTGGTGTGTGCTTATTACGAGTACCTACTTACGTATATTTTTACTTATTTATGTATATTCGTACCATATGCATATCTCGTGTCACGGTGTTTGTAATCGCACTTCTCCGAAACGGTTAGACTGATTTAAATGAAACTCTTTGTGTATATTTGGTAGATATGAGAATAGGTAGTAAAGTATAATTCATATCGCTAGGTGATTAGGGTGTCCCTATCCAGAAATTATTTGGCAGAACAACATATTTTGCCGTGTCAGCTAATTTTGTTATTAAAATAATTTGTTCTGTGTGGTGCGATGGTTACCATGCCGGATCGCCGCGACAATGGTCCTGGGATCGATTCCCAGCGAGGCAGAAACTTGAATGATGAGTTTGAATTTCTGTTCTCGGTCTGGGTGTAAATGTCCTTGTCTTGTGTGTTGTCCATGGCACCCACGACACAGGGAATCCTAGTGTGGGGCTATGAGTGTGAATCGTTTATTTATTTATTATTTTATTATTTTTAGTTTATTTTACGCAGTTGGGTTCTTTGTTTTTATAATTTTTATATATTTTTTAGACGAATTATAATAATGTAGAATATGAATAATGTAGTCTTCCTAATGAATGTGGTACCTACTGTACATTGTAAATATTTTTAAATCATTCATCATCGACTGGCAGTTCCAGTTATTGTTCACGTTCAAACAATAAAAAACATTGGCTTTATTAAATTAAGTACAGATGATAAAAAATCAGGGCACAAATAACAAACTTAATGCGTCATAATTATATCTCGAGCAGGTAAGTATTAAACAATAAAATCCCCAATTATTTAAGCATTTTTAAAACAAGCATGACGAAGTAACTTTCCGAAATGCTGGTTGAGATTATCTACTTTAAAAATGAAAGTGGGGGCACGTTATATCGCACCTCCAGTGGAAAAAGGCATAATATGAAAATTGCAATTTTACAGGACAGCAAAAAAACTGTTAAAATATCAGTCAAAGGAATTAACGATTTCTTGCACAAAACCGTCAAGATTAATGATACAAATTTGAAAAAAATTGAACATATGCAGCTTTTGTCCCTCTTTCCGATCATATTAATAACTAAAATTCAACGTAACATGACTTATGCTTTTTTATCTGAGGATGCGATATTATTAGTGTTACAATTAGGCGTAAGTGGCAATCCCTAGGAAACATAGATGGGGTGATAGACATGCTATTATCATAAAGATTTTCTCGCGTACTCTTTAGTTAAGGTGTGGGTAAGGTCCATTATTGAGTTCACCGGTTACGTAACGTAGACAGACGTACACCATTTGACAATTAGTGAGAGTAAAACAAGAGCATTTGGAAATGGATTTTACCTTAAAAGGTTATGTGTTGAGTTTTGTAACTGTAAGATGTGTCAATTTGTTACAAACCTAGCAGGTAGGTCAATTTGTCACAAAACCGAGTAAAACCAAATTAGTCAATTGTTAAAGTTAAGAGACTCCGTGATATTATCAGTTTACTTTACGACATATCTGAAAACAATGCTATGATATTCCTGATGGACCTTCAAGAAACGGGTCCATCGCTTCCTTATCAGCCGCAGCGCATTGGTCCACCAGAGGCTCCAGCCTCTGGTGTTGGGAGTGTCCATGGGCGACGGAGACTGTTTACCATCAGGTTGCCCATTTGCTTGCTTCCTGTACTTTACTTGGAGCTTCAACCCATTAATGGCCCACTACTGGGCACAGGTCTCTCCTCTTAAGGAGATACTTTACTTACTGCAGGGTTAATTCGTTACTAGTAAATAAATAGTCCAGAGTCTCCTAGACTCTTTCCGACCGGGTTCCTTGACGATGATGTCCAATAGCACCAAGTATATTTGACATCATACCGATAGCAGGCTTCCGGTGCAGACGACAGTCCCTTTGACCCACTTCGTGATGTTATCGCTGCTTTCGATTCGTTATCGCTTTCTTTCACGCCTCCGACTAACAACTTAAGTGACATGTTAGTGTACAGTATTATTTACGAAACACTTACCTAATAACTTATTTAGTAACTTAGATCGCTCGAGCTTGTCTTCGGAAAACTAATAGCTAGTTTTAGTACCCCTCCTTGAAAAGTTTAGACAGGATTCAGTAAATTTCATTTTTTTTATTGCACCGGTGAATATTAAATAAACTAAAAGTTACCTCAAGTGTACTAAGATCGTAGTGAAAACTACATCCAAACTGGCTAAACCATTTCTCAGATCAGAGAACAAACGCACAGACGAACAGACAACCAGGGAATTATTGCGTAAATATTGTTGTATACTGCCACAAATATAATAGTTTTTACTGAAGTTATAACAAACAGGGAATCAATACTATTTCAAAATAGTTTCTTATTAGTTGTACTTGTATAGTACGTGTTAAAAGATGGAGGAGTAAAAACCATCGGTAGGCGCGATTGTTTACACACCCATGCATCATACGAACTCACGTTAAATAAGTGGAAAAACCTTTACCTACATAGAGTTGTTGCAACGTCTAAAAAGCGTTATAGTTTTTTTAAACGCTTTTATTTAGCTTCACTTCGGAGCATCAAAGCATCAAATCTTGTAACGTTAATTTGAATGACTTCCCTTTAATGAAAATTGATGAAATTTGGCAGACATGTGTATTTCCGATGACAATACACGAAAATCATATTTTAAACTAATTTTCATTGTTTATTTGTTGTTAAATTAAAAAAAACGATTTTCAGACTTTAGACGCATAATTCTCTATGTTCTATTTTACGTAGAGACTTGAAATTTTCACAACTTGTAGCTAATTTTATAAACTAAACATTATTGAAATAAAAGCGTTTAAAAAAAAAAATTTTTTTAGGATTCAACTTATTTTTATTTCAGTAAAAATATTTTATAACTATTAATGTAATGTATGGAACGTTTGAGAGTTCCGTATTTTTAGGTTAGTTTAGGTTCCTTCTACTAATACTAGGTGATATTTACCTCCCCCCCGGGGGCCGCCACCTTGTCGTGGTGGGGGGGCTTGCGTGTCCCGATGATCTCCAAGGCTATACCGTACAGGGCTTCCCATAACGGACAGGCTTGGGAGGAGGGGCCAGACCAAGAGCGGCTCACAGTTGGGTCTCTCCGCTTAGTGCGGATGAGACCATGGGGTGGGGTCTCTCCACGTGTCCCTCTGACTTATCAGAGGGCACTGTGGATGAGACCAGGGTGGGAAAAACCCTTGAGGTTTACCCACCCAAATGCGGGGGCGACGGGCTGTCAGTCACGGCAGCATGGCCTAGGCCACCGTCGGCCAACTCGCTCCCTGACCCGTAGGCGTCAGGGGTGAGGGCTGCCACTTCGGTGGGAGCCGCGAGGAAGAAAACCTCTCTAAAAAATTACCCCAATCCGGTGTCTCTCCACGTGCCCCTCTGCTCAGGTAGAGGGCACTGCGGATGAGACCACGCGGTGGGGTCTCTCCACGTATCCCTCTGCTCAAGCAGAGGATAGTGCGGATGAGACCACGTGGTGGGGTCCCTCCACGTGTTCCTCTGATTTAGCAGAGGGCACTGTGGATGGGACCAAGATGGGAACCCATGAGGGTTGCTCAGGATGGGGCGACGGGCTGTCGGTCGCGAGACTGGCAGCATGGCTTAGGCCACCGTCGGCCAACTCGCTCCCTGACCCGTGGGCGTCAGGGGTGAGGGCCGCCACTCCGGTGGGGGCCGCGAGGAAGAAAACCTCTCTAAAAAATTACCCTAATCCCAAGTTGTCTCGGCGAGGGGATGAATGGTTGGGGGGTACCCAATCCCTAGGGACCGGGGAGGTCACCCCGTTAAAAAAGGACAACAAAAAAATTATGGAAAGTCTGAAAAACAATAAACTACCCCAGGAGGGTACCGGCATCTCTGATGCCGGAGAATCCCTCACCGGGCCTAGCCCGGTCTGCCCCTCGTATTCTGGGGGGGGCACAAACTTTCCGGCGAGCGACAGCTCGCATGCCGCGAAGCGGCCGACAGAGGAGACCCAGGAGGTCGCGGAGGAGTCTGACTCCTCTGTGGTGACACTGGTGACGGTGCCGTCTGGGGACGACACGTCGGGACGCTTCTGGCGCAGTGCGCGGAAGCGGTCCCTGAAAGGGGACGAGGTCGAAGCATCGGAGATGGTCGGAGATTCCAAAAAGAAAGCTCCCACTCCGGTGCCCGCAAGACGAGGGAGAGGGCGACCGCCCACAACCGGAGAGTACGTCGGCCTAGCTAAGGCGAAGCTGGCGTACCTCAAGGCGCAAAGGGAGGAAGAGAAGCTCCAGGCAGAGAGGGAGCTGGCCGAGATGGCCCGAGACGTCCGATCTCGATCTCCCTCTCGGTCGAGGTGTCTGTCCGCCTCGTCGTCGCTGTCACGCGGCGAAGACGGACCCTCGACACTGGAGCTTCGCAAAAAGGCGGAGGACAGCGTGCGCCTCATCCAGGCTGTTGCGACAAAATCGCGCAACCTAAAGGGCACGATGGTGAGGGACCTCAAGGAGGCCTCTACAAGCTTGATGGGGGTCGTAGCGGAGCTGGCAGAGCGGTCCGCTACGGACGAGACGGCTCGGCTCGAAAGGGCCAATGCTCGCCTGCAAAGCGAGGTCGCCGAACTCCGCAAGGAGATCGCGGAATTGCGGGCGAGCCTCGTCAGGCCTGCCGAGCCGAGCGGAGTCGATCGCGACGACTCGCTGAGGCGTTCTATCGTGGTGGAAGTGGGGACCATGATGGACGCAAAGCTCGAGGCGCTCGCGATGCGGCTCCCCCCCGAGCCACGCCTCCGGCCGCCTTTGGCCGCCGACAGGGCGAGGGCTAAAGCTGCGCCTCCCGCTCCCGAGCCGCCCCTCCGGCCGCCTTTGGCTGCCGACAGGGCGAGGGTTGAGGCTGCGTCTCCCGCTCCCGCTCCCGCGGCCGGGAAGAAGACCCAGAAAGGGAAAGCGCCTTCCAAGGCGTACTCGGAGGTGGCAGCGCCGACGCCTGGCGCTCCGAAGCCCCCGACGACGGCCGTGTCCCAGCAGTGGACTGAGGCCGCCAAGCGGGGCAAGCGGGGCAAGCGGGGGAAGAAGAAGGGCAGCGCACCGGCGGACAAGCCCCCGCCCAAGAAGAACTCGGCGGCGAAGCTTCGCGCCCCGCGCTCGGCTGCGGTGGCCATCACAATCCAGCCGGGCGCCACGGTCGAGGGCAAGGAGCTGTCCTATAAGGATGTGCTCGACGGCGCGAAGCGGAGGATCGACCTGGAAGGCTTAGGCCTGAAGGGTCTCCGATTCCGCACCGCCGTAACGGGGGCCCGGATGCTCGAGATCCCCGGGGCTGACAGCGGCGAGAAGGCGGACCTGCTGGCGGGCAAACTGCGGGAGGTCCTTCCCGCGGACCTGGTCCGCGTCTCCAGACCCGTGAAGTGCGCAGACCTGCGCATCAGCGAGCTGGATGACGCGGTGTCCCCGGAGGAGGTGGCGGCCGCGGTGGCCCGCTACGGGGAATGCCCCCCCGAGCAGGTGAAGTGCGGGGAGATCCGCCGCTTCTCCGCCGACAGCCCCGGCACGGCTTGGGTGCGCTGCCCGGTTTCGGCTGCAAAAAAGGTCGCCTCCAGCGGGCGGCTACTGGTGGGGTGGGTATCGGCCCGGGTCAGCCTCCTTGAGGCCAGACCCCTGCGGTGCTACCGGTGCCTCGATTCGGGGCACGTTCGGAGTAAATGCACCGCCGAGGTGGACCGCAGCGATGTCTGCTATCGCTGCGGTCAACCGGGCCACAAGGCGGCTGGCTGTTCCGCAGCCCCACGCTGCCCGCTGTGCGAGGCGAAGCAGAAGCCGGCGGACCATAGAGCGGGTAGCGGAGCATGTGCCGCTTCCGCCCCCGCCAAGTCCGCCGGCAAGAAGAAAAAGAAGAAGAAGCCCGCCGGGAAAGGCCCAACAGCCCACCCCCGGCCGGCCCGCCCGTCCGCCGCTGACGCGGAGCGCGCCGAGAGGGTCGCAGACATGGTCGTAGATTAAGTATGGCCATGTCTCTCCTCCAGGCGAACCTCAACCACTCGGCCAGAGCTCAGGACCTTTTGTACCAGAGCCTGGCCGAGTGGTCGATCCAGGCGGCAGTGGTGGCGGAGCCTTACCTCGTCCCCGCCAGGGACAACTGGGTTGGTGACCGGGAGGACACGGTGGCGATCACAGACATGTATACCTAGAGTAGATGCCGCATGTTCATACATTTCACGTGTAACAGAAAGGATTTTAAATCCTATTTGAGCGCCGTGTCATTTAGTTGGCGTTTTACTGCTATTGGCAATAGATGTCAACTGAAATAACGAAAAATGCCTAATTGTAACGTTTTAAACTGTAGGAATTCTACAAATACAGTTAGCAGAGGTAAAAGAAATATTTCTTTTCATCGTTAAGTAATTTATTTATAAAATTGTGTAGTAATTTATTTTAAAATAATTTTTTTTCATATTTATTGCATTTCTACCACGTTTTACAACGAAAAGCACTAACTTACTGTGTACTGCATACTACTCAATACATTGCTGATTTTGGTAGCAAAATTTATACGGCTTGTTTACTGGAACACGCAATGAAAGTAAAACAATCGTTACTATAAATCGTCGCTTAGCTTCGTAGTACGGTGAATATTGTCGTGTTTCTGTAAAATATAGCATATAGTGTTGTTCATTTACTCGGTGTGGTCTCGATGTTAATCGATTTTGAAAACCAATGAATAATAATATTTACATAGAGACAGTTTTTAACAGGCAAATTATTTTTCATTACAATATTAATGTTTTGTATAGTGATTTTATTCATGATAACATTATAATTAAAGGTTTTCAAGTGACCCCAATATTAAAGCAAAATGAATTATAGCGACGGGGCATAGATATTGGTTTCCAACAAAACATAGCCGTATATGTTCTATTCATTTCAATGATGACTGTTTTACGGATTCGAAAAAGCATGAGAGGTGTCAAGGGACACCCGGATGGAACGAAGTTCCTTGCGATTTAAGTTTTGTTGTACAGCGCCATCTCTGTACAACTTTCTGAATCACGCTAGCGCCATGTATACATTATACAGAGCATACAGTACAGCGCCATGAGTTTTACAGAGATGGCGCTGTACTGTAAAACTCTCTGAATCACGCTAGCGTGATTCAGTCGAACCTCCTCGTCGCTCATGATGTCCTAGTACTTCATTAAAAATTTGTATGAAGTTAAAATTCTTCACAAAAATTTTAATGAAGTTACTAGGACATCACGAGCGACTAGGAGGTTCGACTAAATGCGACTGTTTTCAGTGAATACGTTCAGTCGAACCTCCTAGTCGCTCATGATGTCCTAGTACTTCATTAAAAATTTGTGTGAAGTTAAAATTCCTCACAAAAATTTTAAATAAGTTACTAGGACATCACGAGCGACTAGGAGGTTCGATTAAATGCGACTGTGTTCAGTGAATACGTTCAGTCGAACCTCCTAGTCGCTCATGATGTCCTAGTACTTCATTAAAAATTTGTGTAAAGTTAAAATTCTTCACAAAAAAAAATAGCGTGATTCAGAAAGTTGTACAGTACAGCGCCATCTCTGTAAAACTTACTGAATCACTTCAAAAAAAGTGTCGTCATTCGTAAAATCAAAAAGTGTCGAAATTTTCCGTCTAGCCCCCTTTCAGAACGCGCGATAAGGAACTTCGTTCCAAAAAGAAACGAAGGCTGATTTCAAGCGCAATACCGAATATTGATGTACTGTTTTTTTATTTTGAATTTTTAATTAGAAAAAAATATTCGTTTAACTTTAGGTAAGTTTAAAAAAAATAAAAAAAATAAAAAATAAAAAAAAAATTGTCCATATGATGTTTTGATTTACATAAAAGAAATGTTTATAAATATTTTTTTTAATTTTCATTTATTTAATTTGATGTAATTTGCTTGTGTTTATAATTAACAAATAATCAAGTTAAATAAAACACAAAACTATTTATTCGGTCATATTCAAGCACTATACTATATTATTATGTACAACCAACCAAAGGCATTTTTTATGTTTTACATATTCTACGCCTACAAACGATCATACGATTTTCTATTTACCTAATTATTATCGGTAATCGATTTTGAGAATCATTAATCGTTGTCGAGAATCGGTAACGAATCAGTTTCGAATTGATATCGCTAGGATGGGGAATTTCAGCACTAAATATTCTTGTGACAGCACAATGTGTCAAAAAAAAGTGACACGCTTGGTTTTCATACAATTCGAGGTACATGCGTCGTCTATTCTTGATATATGTCTGTGGTGGCGATCGTCGCGCAGACGGCCGCCGGCTCCCCGCCCTTCGACAAATCAGCGAAGGGCCACGGATGCGTCGCGGTCACCCTTATGGGCGTGACGATCGTCGGCGTGTACTTCTCGCCGAACCGGAGCCTGGCCGCATTCGAGCAATTCCTGCTCGAGGTCGGTGCTCTGGTCGGCCAGAGTCACCCAATCCCGGTGCTGGTCGCCGGGGACTTCAACGCCAAGTCGACGGCTTGGGGTTCCCCGGCCACCGATGCGCGGGGCGAGGTACTGGAGGAGTG
The DNA here is from genome assembly GCA_963932265.1 of Thymelicus lineola. Lineage (NCBI taxonomy): Eukaryota > Metazoa > Arthropoda > Insecta > Lepidoptera > Hesperiidae > Thymelicus > Thymelicus lineola. The sequence continues at coordinate 3,778,606 of OZ010688.1, read as the reverse complement.
GGTTGCCACGTCGGGCTTAGTTCTTCTAAACCGGGGGTCGGTAGACACGTGCGTGCGGCACAACGGGGGTTCCATCGTGGACCTAACGTTCGCGACCCCGTGTCTTGCGCGCCGTGTCCGAAACTGGAGGGTGCTCGGGGAGGCGGAGACGCTCTCGGACCACCGGTATATCCGGTACGAGGTCGCCGCCAACCCTGGAGCTCCCCAGAGCCGGCCCCCGCGTGGGGATGGACCGCGCTGGGCCCTCAAGACCATGGACGGTGACGTCATCATCGAGGCGTCCATCGTCCAGGCTTGGCTACCGGCGCCGGAGGGCCCGGCGGCCGACGTGGACGGGCGAGCGGAGCGGTTGAGCGAGTCGATGGCGCAGGTGTGTGACGCCGGTATGTCGCGCGCCAGACCGCTCCCGCCCCGCAGATGGGTGTACTGGTGGTCGGCGGACCTGCGCCGGCTTCGCGAAGCGTGCGTAGCGGCCAGACGCCAGTACACCCATTACAGAAGGCGGCGAAGGCGGGTGGACGCCGAGGAAAGCCGCCTCTACGCCGCGTACAGGGAGAGATGCGTCTCTCTGCAGATCGCCATACGGGAGGCAAAGGCCGAGTCGTGGGGAGAGTGGTTGGAGACCCTGAATAGGGATCCCTGGGGGCGCCCGTACAAGACGGTGCGTGGCAAGCTGCGCCCCTGGGCCCCTCCGCTGACCCAGAGTCTCCAACCAGAGGTGGTGGAGAACGTCGTTGCCACTCTCTTCCCAGAGAGGGCCGACTCGGCGCCGCCGCCCGTGGCGGCTGCATCGTCGGAGAGCTCGAGCGCCCCGGTGCCCGAGGTGTCTCGGGCGGAGCTGGAGGCTGCGGTGGAGCGGCTCCGCGCCAAGAGCACAGCACCGGGCCCCGACGGGGTACCCGGTAGGGTGTGGGCGCTAGCCCTGGAGGCCCTCGGGCCCAGGGTCGTCGAGCTCTTCGACGCCTGTATGCGGCGTGGCCGCTTTCCGAGGAAGTGGAAGGTCGGCAGGCTCGTGCTGCTGCGCAAGGAGGGTCGCCCGGCGGATTCGCCGTCGGCATACCGGCCCATAGTGTTGCTCGACGAGGTGAGCAAGCTCTTCGAGCGGATTATTTCCGCGCGCCTCGTCGGGCACCTCGAACGGGTCGGGCCGGGGCTGAGCGACCGGCAGTTCGGCTTCCGCCGTGGCCGCTCGACGGTCGACGCCATCGCGCGTGTGAGGGACCTCTCGGAGGAGGCGGTGTCACGGGGAAAGGTCGTCTTGGCGGTGTCTCTAGACATCGCCAATGCCTTTAACACCCTCCCCTGGGGCTGTATCGAGGCGGCGCTGGGCTATCATCGCGTGCCCGACTACCTGCGTCGTCTCCTCACCGACTACTTCTCCGAGAGGGAAGTGGTGTACCCGACGCGCGACGGGTGGGGCCGCCGGGTCATGACGTGCGGTGTTCCACAGGGTTCGGTTCTTGGGCCGTTGCTGTGGAACATCGGCTACGACTGGGTGCTGCGGGGCGCTAATCTGCGGGGGGTCGACGTAACTTGTTACGCCGACGACACCCTCGTCACGTCCCGTGGCGCCACGTACCGGGAGGCGGCCCTATTGGCGACGGCCGGAGTGGCCCAAGTGGTGGCCCGAATCCGCCGGCTGGGGCTGGAGGTGGCGCTGGAGAAGTCGGAGGCTCTGTGCTTCCACGGAGCCCGACGCGCCCCTCCCGCAGGATCCCGGCTGGTGGTCGGCGGCGTCTCCATCGCTGTCGAGTCGACGATGCGGTACCTGGGCGTCGTCCTCGAAAGTCGATGGAACTTCCGGGAGCACTTCCGACGGTTGGTCCCCAGGTTGTTGCGCGCGGCCGGCGCATTGAGCTGGCTGCTGCCGAACCTGGGCGGACCGTCGGTCGCATGCCGGCGGCTGTACGCCGGGGTGGTGCGGTCGATGGCCCTCTACGGGGCCCCGATCTGGGCGGACACCCTGATCGCCCAGAACAGGACCCTCCTGCGCCAAGCGCAACGGGTCATGGCGATCAGGGTGGTGAGAGGATATCGCACCATCTCGTGCGAGGCGGCATGTGTCCTGGCAGGGACCCCACCGTGGGACCTGGACGCGGAGGTGCTCTCGGCAGCGTACTGGCGCCGCAGCGCAGCAGCACGAGCCGATTTGGCGGAACCAGAGCCGGAGGAGGCCGGGCGGCAGGAGCGACTCGACCGCCAGGTCCTCCTCCGGAAATGGAAGGAAAGGCTGGCGGAGCCGACCGCCGGCAGAAGAACGGTGGAGGCGATTCGGCCCGTCCTGGAAAGGTGGGTCGATCGCCGACACGGGGCCCTCACCTTCCGCGCTGTGCAGATCCTGACGGGGCACGGTTGCTTCGGCAGGTACCTGTGCAGCGTGGCGGGTCGAGAGCCGACCAGCGTGTGCCACGCTTGTGGGTGTCCGGAGGACACAGCGGAGCACACGCTGGCGGAGTGCCCGGAGTGGGCGGAGCCGCGGGCGAGCCTCGCGGCGGTTATTGGGGACGACCTGTCGCTGCCGGGCGTCGTGAGAGCCATGGTCGGCAGCGACAGAGCGTGGAAGGCGGCGCTCCGGTTTTGTGAGTGCGTCATGGCGCAAAAGGAGGCGGCGGAGCGGGCGAGGGAGGACGACCCTCTTTCTAACCCAATCCGCCGGAAGAGACTTGGTCGAAGGCGCCTGGCGCACGAGCGCCGTCTTCCCCCATAACCGGGGTCTCCGGGCGGTGGAACCGGGGGGTACCATCGCCCAGTTGGAGGAGACCCCCGAGGCGGCTGGCGTGTCCCGTGTTCCGGCACGCCAGTTTGAATGGTGAGTGGCGCCAAAGATGAGCGCCCCACAAGTTGGGCCCGAGCCCGGGCAACCGTCGGCGGAGCAGCGGAAGTGTGCGAATGCGTCCCCGCAGCTCCGCCGGAAGACGGTGAGGAGGAACACCGCTGGTTTTTAGCCGGTAAGAGTCCGGCATAACCCGACAGCGCCCCCCTGCGCCTGTCGGGTATCCATGAGGATTTTCCAGCGTCAACAAAAAAAAAAAAAAAAGGTGATATTTACCTACTCCATTAGCTACTTTATTACAAATCAAAATAGCAAACTGCAGTCGACGTGATTAAGCTTCAGTTCATGCAACATTATGTTTAACATAGATTGATAGCATTCAACTCTATATAATTCCACTCGATGTCTTGACAAGCGATACGCAATTTTCCTATTATGCCAGTTCTGCCGTGGGAATTAGTGATGTACCGATAACACCATGGTTTACCTTATATTATGAGATGTGTACTCCTGCATACTAACTACACACTACAGGTATCATACACCATAAGCATTCATAGAACGTCGTCATTGCACAATTAAACCTTAGACCTTACCCTAAGATGAATAGAACATAATTTGATACTTTAATACATATAAGGCATTTTAATGGCGTGTAAAATGATATCATGTTCTTTTAAGGCCTTGAATGACAAGATGTTATCGGTAGCAGTGTAAACAATCCTAATATTAAGTTTAAAATACAATGAAATAGTTTTAATAATATTTTAACATTAATCAGAAAATCAGATATGGTTCATTACATCATACTAAAATTTATTACTAATTCGTCATACATTGCTGTAAAAAGTCGACGTTAAGCTTATTTTCCGATATACACAGCAATGTATGACGTATTAGTCACTGAATTCTGGATAATGTAAACAGAAGGTACTTATTACGTAAGAATATAGTTGTTTCGTCATTTTGACGTCTGTGTGTAAACCTATGCACTTTCATACTGATACTTTGTTCCCGCCAACGTCATTGTGGCCATTGTGCGACATCTTGTCGTGTTACTGTCGCAGGCGTAATCAAACACTGGGCTTATTACACCATCCCAAATTCCAGATATTCCAGAAAATACTTATTTTAGTCACACAATGACGAATTAGTCATTAAATCCATATATCGACGGTGGAAAGGAGAAACCCTTGAAGCGACAATTTTGGAACTTTACAGGAGAGCCGATCAAAGTTTTTATTTTCAGAAAAAAAATCATAACTAATTACAATTTCAAGTTAGAGCGACAAGAAAAAAAATAGTTTCTTAATTTTTTGTTTACTATCTACTAATTAAACTTAAAAAAATATGTTAGCATAATAAAAGGATTTATGCGTCGCTTAATTATTTTATGGCAAATACAGCGGAAGGAAAAACACATTAAATGCAACTTCAGTATTTTGACCAACACAAGGAAAAACACATCAGCAGCAAGCTATGCATGATATGACAAGGGGGAAAAACAACTTAAGCGTATCGAGCATAAGACACAGGGTTGTGGAAAAACCTGTTAAGTAACAAAACCATAGTATGCTAAGTAGAGGAAAAATACGATAAGCGCTAGTTATGTGATAATTCAATTGTATATTTATAACTGAAGTCCCTACTTTGTTTCCCAAAGATACCAAAAAAAGGAAAATAATATTGAGATAAAACAGTGTCTTTTATTGTTTTAAAAGCTTACTGGTACAACATTTTGCACTAAAAAAGTGGGAAAACACAAACTTTAAACGAAGTGTAGGCACATACGTTACTATCTCCATGAGCGATCAAAAAATACTACAGATATTATAAATGACCAACGCGTATCGCTTCTGTATTGCAAACGTATATTGATCTTATAAACCTAACTTTCATTATTAGAGACTTTAACACTCATAAATTCAGTATCGGGAGGGCGAGCAACTGTCCCAAGGTGGTATCGGGTTTCTCGTCCACAAGTCCCTCGTCAACAATATAGTACTATGTGCCGACTTTGACACATCCCGACGATGAGGTGGAGGTTACGTATGAGGAGATTAGTAGAGCCATTACATACAGGTCTCTAAATCTCATTTCACAGATGTGATGGAGGACTTCAACGCAAGAGTCGGCATGCGAAATGGTAACGAAGAGAAAGTGGGTCTTTTTGGCATTGGATGTCGGAACCAACGAGGCTAACTTTCTCGAGAAGGAGAATCTCTATTATGATGAACTTCTTCTTCAAAAAGAAGCCTCAGCGCAAGTGGACTTAGATTAGCCCTGGTGGTTCCACAAATAGTGAGATAGATTTCATTCTGGCTGACAAACGGCACATATTTAATGATGTCTCAGTGATTAGCAGGCTTAAAACTGGGAGCGGTCACCGAATGGTAAGAGGCACATTAAATGTACAGGACATTTGAAAACTAATGAAATTTACTCTCCGCTCAACACCTGTCCAAATCCAAGGCTCCGAGAGCTTTCAGTTGGAGTTACAGAATCGTTTCGCGTGCTTAGATTTTTGTGATACAGTGGACGAGTCGAGTAGCAACAGTCCACGAGGTACCTAGGGTTAAAAATTTTTAAAACTCGCCCCCGTGGTAGGCCAACTGACCGAGTCCGGCATCGTAATTTCGTCAAAACCCCGAAGTCATGGGAGAAGTTGAGACGTACTACAGCCATTTGTTTACCTCCTCATACACTCCTGTCGCCAGATAGGCAAATGACAAGCGAGCTAAGTTGACCCAACACTATACCGGAGATATAACGGATGTCAGTCTGTATGAAATTAGGGGGGCCCTGAAGCAGCTAAAGAACAACAAGACACCGGGCGATGACGGAATCACAACTGAACTGTTAAAAGCTGGAGGAAGGCCTATATTGCTAGTGCTCTAGCAGTTGTTTGATTCCGTTATCAGTTGTGGTACTACCCCGGAAGCGTGGAGCAGAAGTGTGGTGACGCTGTTCCTCAAGAAGGGTGATAAAACCCTATTGAAGAAGTATAGGCCCATTCCACTCACAAGCTGTTTTCAAGGGTACTCACTAATCGCATAGCTATAGCACCATGGACTACATACATACACTCAGGCAGGTGATGCAGAAGTCAGAAGAGTATAACCTGCCGCTATGTGTAGGTTATGTGGACTATGAGAAAACCTTAGATTCTATTGAGACCTGGGCGGTGCTGGAGTCTCTTCAGTGGTGCCAACTCGACTGTCGGTATATCGAGGTGTTGAAGTGTTTACAGATAACAAATCAGCCATCATGTCAGTTCGATTAAACTACAGAAGCCCCATTCAATTGTAGAGGGGTGTCAGGCAAGGGGACAGTATTTCCCCGAAACTGTTCACCACTGCTTTGGAAGATGTGTTCAAGCAAATGGAGTGGAAAGGGCTCGGCATTAACATTAATGGTGAATACCTCACACAACTTCGATTTGTCGACGATATAGTGCTCCTGGCGTGCCTAATGTCCGTGTTACACCCATATCGGTAGTTGTTGACGGCACTGCTCTCGAAGTTGCCGACGAGTACATTTACCTGGGACAAATGATCCAGATGGGTATGTCCACCTTCGAGAAAGAGGTCAGTCGAAGAATCCAACTCGGCTGGGCAGCGTTCGGGAAACTACGACATATCATTTCATTCAAAATTACTCAGTGCCTGAAGTCGGAAAATGTTCCAGTAATGTGTGTTGCCACTGCCAGTGTTACCGTATCCGAGACCACCTTTTATCAAAGACCACCTTTTACTGTTGGCCTCAGTCGAAGGCTCAAAGTCATACAGCGCGCTATGGAACGAGCTATGTTAGATATTTCACTACGAGATAAGTTTTGTAACGATGAAGTCCGTAGGTAAGCGAACAAAAGTATAGTTCGCAGAGTTAGACGGCTGAAATGGCAATGGGCAGGCCACATCGTTCCAAGGACAGATAACCAATGGGGTCGAAAAGTACTCGAATGGCGGCTACGTCTCGGTAAAAGGAAAACTGGTCAACCCCCGATCAAGTGGACTGATGACCTAAAGAAGACAGCGGGAAGCCGCTGGATTCAGAGGGCCCAGGACCGTTCGGAGTGGGAGGGGGAGGCCTATGTCCAGCAGTGGACTTTAAAAGGCTGTTAGATAGATAGGTAGAAATTCTGTATCAAATTATTTTAAATCACTACCATTTCAGCCTTTTGATTTTTCATTTCAATCTTGCTAACACTATGTAAAATTTTCAAAACAAAACAATTAAGCTAGTATTAAGAGACTTTAACTTGAATGAAGCGCCATGCCACATATCATTTCCTTATATAAGTGACGCCACTTACATAAAAGAGACCGAAATTCATTGCTTGTAGCGACAAGACTTGTTTTGAATAGTTAATTTAAATACACAATTTCGTAAACAGGGTTTACTCTAACAGACTATCGTCTTCATTTATGAAGTCAGCAAAATTAAATGAACCGACGTTTCAGGAATAATAGACAATGTCAGTTAATTTAAATATTTATATGTCTTTTTTGTGTGTGTTTACTTTAACCGAAGCCACTGCTTTTTACAGCGATTGCCAAAACAACTGAAATCCATAATATCCTATGACAAATAAGTAGGAAAAACACATCAACTCCATGATACAAATAGAAGGTAAGCAAGGAAAAACGAATGTAGCGACTGGGCACCAACAGAATAGACGTAAGGAAAAACACCTTTAGTGTTTAAAATAGCATTTCCTATGATGAAGAAAAACGATTTCAGTAACCTATAATATCCGAAACAAAAAAGGAAAAACACATCAAATAAAAATCTAACTATAGAGACAGTACTTCAAGCGGAAGATGGACCAAATTTGCTATAATTCGTTGTCACTTCATTTAGCGTCTGAAAAAATAGAGCCTAAAAGTGCCATTACTTGAAGCGACAAAAAAGTGGTCAGATCGCCACGAAACCAAGACCAATCGACGCAGAAAAAATCGCTGATTTCAAATATGTATATAACTCATTTTCGACCAAAGTGTCGCTTCAAGTGTTTTTCCTTTCCACCGTCGATATATAAAACACAACGTTAAACACTTCGAAATCATCCAACTGGTTTAGACTACTTAACAATGCATAAGCACATTCGGTCCATTCATGAAATTGATTTTCGACTTTTCCCATTCAATTTTGTTTTGGCGTAGTAGCACACGTCGGGTAACTGCTAGTTTAGGATTTTGTAAAGTCAAAGTCAAAGTCAAAATATTTTATTTATATAGGTATCATTGATACACTTATGCACGTCATTTTTTGGCTTTTCGGAAGGTGCTTCGTCATGGAGGAGAAGAAAAGCCTAAAGAAACTCCTCAGCACATCTTTTAAAAAAATATTACAAAAAAGATATTATCATACAAAAGTTTACTATTCTGAGTGGAACTGGTTGCAGAGCTAATCATTTCCATGCGTCTTTGTCATTTAAAGCACTGTACTGTAGGAAGCACTCTCCGGAACAATCGACTTTTATTACTGAGTAGCCTCTTAATGTTTGGCGTATCTGTGACATAATAACATTGCATTTCGATTACCCGCACGAGTGCACTTGACTCACAGCGGTCATGTAATGTTTCCAAGGTTGCAGCGTTGTCTTATTCAATTTAACTGTCTGAAGGGGTTTCAAGTTCAAGTACAAAAAAATATTCATGATAATCGAAAACGTTTGATTAATTGGCCTTAAAACTACTGAAATTAAAAGGTTGAAAGTAACACAAAATATTATACTATTTACAAAAAAAAAACTAACTAAACATTTTTAAATCTTAGAATTTTCTTTCTTTTTCTTCTCTCTTTCTTGGCCGGCAACGCATCAGTAATGCCTTTGGTGTTGCTGATGTCTATGGGCGACAATAGCCACTTACTTACCATCAGGTGGATCGTCGGCTCGTTTGCCGGCTATTTCCAAAAAAAAAATACGAATGACAAAATCTTAAAATGTTATTCCAGAGCATCCTAATTTCACTTCACTTTATTGTGATTCTCTTGTAGGAAGATAATATTAAAGTAACTGTTATCGCGTATTTGTCCCAGTTGCGTACTTGATAACGACATCTTCATTTATTAGAGAAATCTTGCGACCAGCAATTTAAACACAGTTGACGATAGGTCGGAAAATCATAAGATTTTTGAAGTTTTTTAATAGCATCTACGTAGTCACCTAAAGACAAACGGACGAATAAATCTCAAAGAGCAACTTGGTATCAAAAAGATATTTAAACTACATGGGAAATTACATATAACATTGTTATAAAATGATGAGGAACTCGTCTGAGGTTCAGATTATAGATGCTTAATAAAATTCGTTAATGCAAAAGCCATTTTGCTTGTTCTGGTTCTGATTAAAAAAAGTCTTATTGTTTGTTAATTAGTGTAGCATAAAAACAAGGGAAAAGGATCTTAAGTTTAATTATTATTTTCCGTTTTATAAACCATTTTAAGACTGATGAAACACTATAAGATACGGAAATAACGAGTAAGTGAAGACAAATTAGGGGATTTTTCGTACCTAATTCTTTGTAATAAGTTGTGGTCAGCAGACGTGCAAAAACCAAGTTTAAATAATCCTGAACTAGTATTTTTAGGTGAGTTTTATTTAATGAACAAACTTAGACGGTCAATGAAGTGATTATATAGGAGTTCCCTAATGAGGTACATACGGGACCCTAAAAAGTGGATTTTTTTTACTTATCAAACTCTAACCGTTAGCCGGCAGATGGGGGGACACATAATTGACTCTAACCAAAATTAGCACTTTAAAGCCTTTTAGCACTTTAATTTTGCAAACGATCCCCCGAATCTAAAAATGGTCTTAAGAGACCCATAATATTGTTAAAAGACCTATTCAACGATATCCCACACTATGCGTAACCCACGCAACAAAAAATTATTTCATCGTCACGTTACTTGTAGGGGAGGCACCCTAATTTTTTTTTCAATATTTTATTCTAAGATTTTTATGTTTTAAAAATATTTATATCCAAGCCAAATTACAGATTCCTAGCACTAAGGGTCTCGGCGCTATGCCTCGGTCAGACGGACAGACGGACAGACGGACGGACGGACGGACGGACGGACGGACAGACGGATGGACGGACGGACATGACGAAACTATTAGGATTTCGACACCCACAAAACAGAAAATCCTAGTGTGGGGCATCTGTGATAAGTGTGTAGCTTTATCTTATTTATTTTCTACATCCACGTCAGCAAAAACTCGACCCTTTCGCAACGCAACGCGTGATTTAACGTACGCATGGCTCTTAAATTCACAATGGACGTTATTTTCCCAAGAATGACATTAAATTTTATTTGCAGTAGGTGAAGGTCGTGTTAAAATGTGCGGATTTCCCTCCATTGAACGGTTTTTAGAGCTGGCGTCATTACATCTATTGTACAGTCAGCATTGTACAGAACCAATATCATGGCCTATTTTAAATATTGTAACAACTAGAAACATAATCATGTTTACAGCCACGTTGATAAACTTATTACTAATGATACTTTATGAAGATTTTTTTGAAATATGAGTCAGTAAAACACGTAAACAACTGATTAAAAATATATTTCGGTAGGTACGTTAAAAATATTTACTTTCCCACATATTTGTTCAATCCCTTGCGGAATTCTGAGTTGCTCATCATTTCTCTTTGCTCCGCTGTGCAATACTCTGAAAATAGAATACATTTTTTATCATTCATTTTCAAATAGATTTTAAAATAACCATTGCTGTTGCGCCGTGGTTATGATAAATCAAAATAGTCATCTTAAATTATATAAATCTAGAGTCAATCCTTTGTTTCGTCTTTTCTTTCGTAGCTGGCTTGCGTTTAGTGTTCATGAGCAACGGTAATATGTTCGGTTGTCAACTATTTACTTTGTAAAAACCGGGAATTTAATCACAAACTCTTTTTTACAAATGATCAAAATATTATGAAAAAAAAAATACTTACGGACATTACTGGGTTCCCAACCAATAAACTCTCCATTCTTCTCATTCTCTACCTTCAGCCAGTCGTAGAGTGGCTGGAAATACTCCAAAACTCCACTCGCGTCCATCTTACGTTGACCTGTGAGTACCTCCATCGCATCGGGCCAGGGCTTCGATGACCCCATTTGAAGCATTTTACTACAAAAATGATAATTTATATCTATGATAACCATTAAATTAAAAGCAGACGTTCGGGAAGAACGTGGGAGCAACCATCAAACACGATAGGATTAGGCTAAAGGTGGTTCGATTCGCGACTTCTTTCTTCATCATTGATGCCAGTGGTGTTACTGATGTCTATGAGCGTCGATATCCACTTACCAACAGGAGACTCGTTTGCTCTTTTATGTATCATATGCACATGAAAAGGAATCATAATATCCTCGAGTGCTTAAGCCAATGTTAGTTCCGGGCAATGATATCTTGTGCAATAAATTTTGTTTGTAATGCGTCTAATGCGTATTTATTATTCACTTGATCAAACTTATCAATCAGGATTACTCACCCTAAAGCATTGCCAGCAGCCGAATTATTGTAAATGTCACAGTTGGACAGCAGGTTATTCTGGTCACCCGGGGTGTATTCTTCAGCCAGCAGACACAGCGACCGATGGAATTGGAACTGGATGATGTACGAGATGTAGTATCTGAAATATCAATTAGTCTGAAATATCAGTTAGTTAGACTAGTGTAAACAAGGATCAGTGGATGACAAATGACTGAAGAAGATTATTGGTGCATTCATTTAAGCAACAAGCATGGAGTACTAGCTAGCATCAGAAATCTATTGGGAATTGCAGCTCGCAGTTCTAATCTATGTTTATCACCTATAAACGGGTCGGTAAGTTTTTCTACGCCCAACGTTTCATTACGTTTTCCATAATTTAGACTTTGCTTAAGGCTTCACTTTGATATTAGCATCGTCTTGTTGCATTCATTTTCATACTTACCGCATGTATTCTACGTCTGCAGAAATATGGTATTTAGCAGCAGCATCAAAGTCCTCTTCGGACCGTGGCGCAGGAGGCTCCACGCCTTGCAACTCCTCTCTCAATTGCCAGAAATGACAGTTATAGTTATCAGGCGTGGTAGTGCCTCTGAATATTCCATAGCGGTATACATCGAGGATGTAAGCAAAAGGTAAGAATACTATCTTTTCCAAACCCTGAAACAATATTTTAGTTATAACTAGGGAAAGTGGATGATTTTAGGAAACAACGACCTTTACAATATGAAATTGGTAAAAGAGCGGTAAAGAAATGTTTCTGAAAATATTCTCACTTTAACTTATGTAGTTTATACTATGATAAAACTCAAACTTTCTATACGTTGAATATTTTTTTTAAATTTCGACTAGGGGGCACTTCAATAACGTGTAGCAAAAAAAATTTTTTAGAATTATTGTCTGTCTGTCTGTCAGTCTGTCTGTTTGTCTGTCTCTCTGTCTGTCTGTCTGTCTGTCTGTCTGTCTGTCTGTCAGTCTGTCTGTCTGTCTGTCTATCTGTGTGTCTGTCCGGGCATCACATGAAAACCCTTGAACGGATTTCGATGAAATTTTGCAAGAAAAAGAAAAAATACAAATGAATGTGATTATTGCTTATTTTTCAGAACCTGCTGCTGGAGGAATTCTTTGTGATTGTATCGTGGGTTTCAGTATATAAATTACTAAACATAAGTGCTTCAATATAATTTGCCATTTTTTAATTTGAATAATTTCCGTATGCGAAGCTGCGGGCAACAGCTAATTTTCTAATAAAAAGAAATAATAACTGATAGTATATCGAAAATATGTAACGACTTAATACCATTTTGTAAAGCTGGTTTATATTGGATTCAAAATCATCTGGACCATCTTCTAGAAGACCCATGACGCGCAAATGTTTTGGAGTAGATACAGATAGTGATATGACGTCACCAACAGCTTCATGGAAACCTAAAAATAAAAACAATTCATCATTACAATAATTTTAACAAATGATATTGTAAAAAAAATTAAAATTGAAAACGAGATCTTATATGAAAATTTAAGTTATTTTACCGGGATTAGCGCCTTCCCTGTATACGACAGGCTGATCCTTATACTGCAAATAGTACTGAATGTGACCCATCTCATGATGCGTGGTGGTAAAGAAGGCTTTTGTGATAGTTGTGCATTGTTTGATTCTGGAATACGAAAATAAGTCTATGGAATTAATTTTAATCATTTCTCATTATCTTTGATTTTATACATGTTCAAATCAAAAAATAATTATGCTGTGGCTATATGAATTTTCTATTGCAATATGGTAATTAAAACCTATAATTGACATTTAGCATTTTTATAATTTAATTGGTAACTTTACTCAATGATATTATGATTATGAATCTCTACGGCATGCTCCAAGTGCACTTGAGTAATGCACTTGACAACATCAGTGTTCGATTCCTACCTGAAATCTTCGCCGTCAAAGAAGTCCCAAGCAGATGCATGGCATACCATATCTCTTCCGTCATCAGGTTTCTCAATTATGGATCTTTCCCAGAAAAGATCAGGCATACCACTCAAGTTCAGTGATTTGAAAAATTCTTCTGCGACTTGGAACATTTTCAGAGCTGTGTAATTCTAGAACACAACACAAATTATAATTACTTACTACTAGGTGAAAAAAATCGAATAATATCAATTAAATGAATAATATTAATTTTATTACCTGATTAATCAAAGCAGCGGTGATGTCAACTTCTTGTTTGTTGGGAAAAGGAATACTGAATTTTTCCACGTTGCCCCAAGTTTGAGCCCAAATATTGCCTATAAAAGTATAAAGAGCAATGTATCCTATTGTCCAATTCCCAAATAAAAATAATTTACTATTCTAATAGATAATATTGTACCTAACAAATGCGCTGGTATAGGCCCTTTAGCTGGCACCACATCATCACCATACTTTAATCTTAAGAGCCTCCTCACGTAAGCGTGTATTTGTTGGTACAGAGGTTTCACCTGGTCCCATAGTGCTATGAACTGGTCTTCACCGTCTGGTTCTTCATATTCATTGAGCCACCACTCAGCTACGCTATCGAAACCTGAAATATAATAAATCATACTTTATAATTATGTCTCTCGTTTAATATAATCTCAGTAATATTGTCAAATACATTACCATTAAGTTTAGCAGCTTCATTATACATCTGGACGTATTCAGTGAAGTTGCCCTTAGAAGCCGCACCAGCAGCCTTGTGCCACTCCAACCAGGTATACTTCAGTTCCTCAGGGTCTTGGCTATTAGTAAAGACATTTGTCACCTCTGAAATTTATACAGATTATTTAGAATACCTGAGAAAAGTACGTTGCTAATATTTCAATTAGTCTAATATCTGATGAATTATTGATGATTCATAATCATTCAAATATAACTCATTTATGTATGAATATAATGATATCTTAAATTATCCTTAATAATTCTAAAAACATAATGAATGAGACAATTTAAGAAATTTAAAAACGCCACATCTTGAAATATTATTATACTTTTTAAAGTAAAATTTTTGCTTTCAATTTCCTTATATTTTGGGTGTTTTAATTAAACTACTCTTTCAACAGACTAATTTTTGAAGTGTGTTTTCTAACCTTTTCATTCTAAATTATTCATCCTACAGCAGTAATCACATATTATGTAATACTTTTTCTCAAATAACAATAATTAAAATACTAGCGTACCTGGCTCAACATGTAGATCACATTTGGTTCTATCTTTATAATCACAAATCGTAGCTTTCGCGTAAGTTGACTGCATGTTATTTACAGCTTGAATCAACCGCTGGTTGAGGTCCTCTGGGAGAGCCGAAGTTCCCAAAACGGAGTATTTCTTGAACATCCGCTTAAGATTTTCATCATCAAACTCATTCCAAAGGTAAGTCATCGTTTCCTTCCAGTATTCTTTTTCTTCAGCCGCACTTTCTAGAGCTAGTTGCAGCTGAAACAGAAAGCATTTTGGAATAACGTAAAAATAAATATTTATTCTAATCCTATTTTCATAAATACTTTTTTCATAACCTCTATTATATTATTATTTATTTAGTATCAGAACGTCAAAACCAGTTACACTTATTACAATGTAAAATTATTTATCTCATTACTTTCCTTTTAATAGTCTTCAAAAATATTTTTAAAGGAAACAAATTAATTGCACCTCACTAAATTATACAATGTTTCAACTATGATATCAACATTAAAACCTATAAAGTCTCTTTATACCTGTCTCTCCTCATTAAAAGTCGTGATGTTGCTTTGATAATCCCAAGCTGCAATGGTGTTCTTGTTCTTTAGTTTCGCCATCACCTCGTTTAAGTTGTCCATGTACTTCTTCCCAGCAGCTTCTTCTGCTGCTCTTTCAGCAGCCCGACCTTGAGCAGCCACGATAAACACTGAGGCTATTGCCCCAACAAGGGCGAGTTCGCCCAAGATCTTCATAATGAACTAGAAACAAAATAATCAAAATTTCACCACATAATAACGAACTTTATAGAGATAGTGTCCGAAAAAGGATCACTACAATAATTATTAATGAACGTTAGAATCGCCACATGTATGCCTGTTATATTTAAAGAGTTCTTTTGAATCCTCATGGATACATCAGAATTGAATTTTGATAAATATGGGACCAATCTGGTATATCCTTTTAAATAACGCAACACAACTAAAGTGAGAACCTCCTATTTCTCGAAGTTGGAAAGAATTTAGTTGAAACAAATCTAGGTATATCTTTGAATTGGGGACTGATATATGATCTGAAGAAATGACTTCTTCATATAGAAGTTAATTAGCTAATACGTATTTAATATCTATTAAACTGAGACGTGTTTCATGTTTATTTAATACAACCCAAATTTCATATCTTCGATTACCGAACTTCTTGTGTAACATAGCCGAGTCAGGCACTTACCTTGTCGCATCTGATGATTTAACTACTATTTTAACTATTTTTTAAGTGTAGCTGGAATAAACATTATTACAAGCGTGCTAAAGCACAAACAATAGTATTTAGTTATGGATAAAATTAACATTAATTAAATCCTATTAATAGAGACTAAAAAACAGATGAATTATGAACTTACTAAATGGATATAATGACCTTTCTATCGTTACATTAGAGAAATAAGTTGAATCCAAAAAAAATTTTTTTTTTAAACGCTTTTATTTCAATTTTTTTTTTGATTTTCGTGTATTGTCATCGGAAATACACATGTCTGCCAAATTTCATCAATTTTCATTAAAGGGAAGTCATTCAAATTAACGTTACAAGATTTGATCCTCCGAAGTGAAGCTAAATATAAACCTTATTGCCGTGTAAATAGAGTAGCATTTTGATCGATTTGATGCTTTGATGCTCCGAAGTGAAGCTAAATAAAAGCGTTTAATAAAATACGTACGGTGCGACCAATAGCTTCTTCTGATATAATAAAGATGATGAATCTGAATCATGGCATAAATAGTCTGTAAATATCTGATTAATATTACATTTAAGAGGGTGTCCTACCAATTGTAGCCATAGCAAAGACTGTCTTATAACTTGTCAATATAGCTGGTATATTTCTATGCACTAGTAAAATATATTTAAAGTGTCTAATACCCGTAACTAGTTATGGTAAAAAACGATGCAGGTCAAGGTCACAAAAACTTCACATTCAACGGTTTAATGATTTGGATGAATGGACGGCAATTGTTATTTATTTATGTTGCAGTCTATTTACTAAGCAATAATTGTAAACGGTTTTATTATAGGTACTTAATATATTAAGTGTTGACTCTGCTAGTTCTCAATACAATGTTGTATAATCTCTTGCATCATCAGAAAAGTCTCCATTAGGAGGCCTGACATTTGGCATGGAAGCAAATGCAAAAATATTCTACTTGGTATTATGAGTAGGTTTACGACCGCTACTTTCATGTGCCAGAAACACTTCAGGTCAAAGGTCACATGACAAGGATTGTTTTAAAATCGTCGTCTGTAAGTATGTCTACTCCTTTTTCTGTTCCGGTTTGTGATACGAGTAGATAGATGTTTGAGTTTAGATCAAAGTTAGTTCATACCCAGTTATTTTTACTTATTTTGAGTTAATGCTTGACTTCAGAACACATTCCAGTGAAGGGACTTGAATGTTAGGTACTAAGAAAGAAGAAGATAACAACAAGAAAACAATCTAAATAAGTACATATAATAAACAAATACATGACATACAAATACCTGTTATGTGCCGATTGCTCAAGCTCAAGCATTGTGAGTGACAGATCAAAGATATCAATATATTTCGTATCTGATGTACTTAAATAACATATAGTGAAGTAGATGCTTATTATCTCGTCATGTTGTGTCATAATGTAACTCATATTTTATCAAGAAAACTAATAATAAAACTGTCACGACGCCGATCTCTAGGTGCATTATAGTATAACTGCTTAAAAGTTAGATGTGGGATATTTATATCTATTGTTGCTGTGGCTGAATGTGCAAGTAACTAGCAAAAGCCAATTAGATTAGTGATAGGCAAACTACGATCCGTGGACTATCTTCGGTACTCGACCGTGCATCCAAAATAGTGGCTTCAACCCATTAATGGCCCACTACTGGACACGGGTCTCTTCTCTTGAGGAGGCCTAGAGCATACTCCACCATGCTGCTCCAGTACGGATTGGTGAAGGGGTTAGTGGCCAACCCGAGCGTCAGAAGTTTTCAAACCGCCCGAGGGTCTCCGACATTATGATAACAACCGGGACCGACGGCTTTACGTGCCCTCCGAAGCACGGAAACGCTCAAGAACTTTTTGCCACTAGCGGTCACCCATCCAACTACCGACCGCGCCCGCTGTTGCTTAACTTTGTCGATCACTTAGGATCGACGCATAGCCGGGCTATGAGCGCTTCTTCCAAAATAGTACCTAGTCAAAAATAACATCACACAAACCAGAAAATATAAATGTAACTAGTATAGCATCTACTAATCAATTAGTTTATGGTACAAACGAAAATATTTTTTTTTGTAAATATGGGCCTCAAACTTTGATGATACGTAAGTATTTTGCGTATTTATGAATCAGTTAAACCAACTGATCAATGCCTGTATACGAAATATATATTATTTAGAAACAACGAGCTGAGAAGCCATCTGATGGTTAGTGTCGCGGACAGTGGCAACACCGTAGATCTTCTATACGTAGCCAGCCAAGAAAGAAGATAAATTAAAAAGAAGAATTAATTATAGCACTTACTAGTAAGACCCTTTTCGTAGTATCAGTGCAATATCCACAAGGCATTTTACTTCAAATAAATCACAAAAATGTAATCCTCCACCGTACATACGTGCAAACTGTTCCTCCTAAGTTACATATGCTAATCGTATATTTACATGTAAATGAATTAGTATGTTGGTCTGTCTGTCACATTTGGAGGATTTTGGGGCCTTTGTTGTTCGCTTTTGCCAAAACAATAACGAATTGTGTTACGCTAGATGTAAACAGAATTCGTTAATATGTACTTCTCCGATTTATTTGTGAGAGATAAAAACATGTTTTATGACATCATAATCTTTATTCCTGAATAATAGAGTCACGCTCTGGTCCACCTTGAGACCTCTGAGTCCTTTTATTTTTTTTATACAAAGAATATACAGGAGAGTTGCTAAATAGCAATACAGCAATTTATTTTTTACTACTGGGAAACCGCACATACTACACCAATCCGCACTGGAGCGGCGTGGTGGAGCATGCTCAAGGCCTCCGCAAGAGGAGAGACCTGTGTTCAGTAGTGGACCATTAATGGGTTGAAGTCAGGAAACCACACATAATTCACTTCGGGAAACCTATACTGGAGAAAAACCTTTAATGGGATCCAATAACTTTATAGGTAAACATGTTACTTTAAATATTATTAACAATATATTTTAAATTAAAAATCTTTTTTGTCTAGATTGAAATAAAACATGTAGTCCTAAATATACAAAAAATATCAGTGAAAACTGCAACTAAATGGGACTAGTTGTTTCGGTAATTAGAAAGAATAATAATAATAATAGAATATAATGGAATGAAATCACAGCCAAAAATACTGAAAATCATTGGTCTACTGAGATTATAAGGACCCCTCCTAATGACTTACTTACAAACAAAAAGATAATTAATATTTGATTTGTGTGAAGTTACAAGAATAATCGTCATTAGCACAAGTAAGCGACTTTTCTCTGAATCTCAGGTAAGCCCCTTAAATATTTTATACACAAACATAATACATAATTATAAAGTGTGTCCAGCGACCATCTAGCGATATTTTAAGGACATGAAATATACTTAATTTCATTGACAAAAATACCCATAGATGGGGGTCTAGCCCTGTTCCTTTCGGAATGACCGCTATTTTAATTTTTATTATTATGTTAGACTACTATGTCGAAAGATTTCGATTTCTCTGGACTCTAAAATCTATTAATTGAAAGGTAATAATATAATCTATTCATACAAAAAAGATTCGATGAAGTTTCAAGTTACAAAGGTTTTAATGACCTTAAATATGATACTCAATGTAATCAAAATTTTTACTAGTTTTTTAACAAGCATCAAGGAATTAACTTATGTATAAAACGACAACAAAATCATGCTCTAAGTTGCAAGACAAGTTGCGAGTTTCTATACTTCTTGCGTCCAGCTACGTGCTAAATTGAGAAAAAAAAGTTGGCCAAAAAAAGGTGTTTTTGTCGATAAAATTAGGTATATTTCAGCCCTTAAAATATCGCTAGGTGGTCGATGGACACACTGTATATAACCTGTCCTTACCTACTGCCTGTGAGATACCTTCTACAAGTACGTCGCTGTAGTATAAAGCAATAATGCTCATATTTATATAGGAAAATTACTACATTAGCTGAATCAAACTACGTAAGTTATAGCTACTTAAGTTAATAATAAAAATAGATCATAACAAATAGCAAGGGATAGATCAAAAGTACCGTCGCAGATAAATGACTAAGCTGAGGGGTTTCTTTAGCCATTTCTTCTCCTTCATGATAAAACACCACTACTAAATGGTAGTCGAATCAAAAAGTATTACATATTATTCTACTTACATTAGAAAATAGCTGACCCAGCGAATTACCCTTTTATTTTTAATTATTAATATTACCGCCTAACAACTCATCTCTCTCTCCCGCGACTGACAGTTATAAAATAAAAAAGTTATATTGCTAAAGTTACATTACAAAAGTTAATGTGGTTGTTAAGTTTTCTTAAATTTTCTAATTTGCCGCACAACGTTCTTATTTTGGTCTTTTAATAACAAACACAACAAAAACGAATTAGCGAAATCCGTCCAGCCGTTCTCGAGTTTTGCGCTTAGCAACACATTAAGGCGATATTTTTTTAAATTATATTGATGTGAAAGTTTTAAAAGATGTTTGGATGTTTGTCTTTGTATCACGCGCTAACTGACGATACTTGGCACGTACCAAATTATGGGACAAGAAAATATAATCTTATCAAAAACGTAAATATGAAATGCGAGCCAAGTTAAAAAAAAATTATATCTAAAAGGATGGCATCCTTTTGGATATCATTTTTTTAGTTTTGAGTAGATAATCCCAAAATTTTAGTCGTGTAGTGTGTAAAATTTTAGTAGTGTATATTTCAATAACTGTTTAAGTTAATTTATGAAATTTTAAATTCTAAATAAACTAAGAGGCTTTAATAAATGTGCCAAGTTTCATGTATGTATGTAGGTTATATAAATCTCGAGTTGTGAAGGGGTCAAGGGGTTGTGTGGCGCTGTGTTACCGGTTCCCTTTCTTTGAACTTTGGGTGGACACGCTGCCGCATGTCAGTTGTATATTCCTCTGGGATGATTTGGACGATTGAAACGTTTATGAAATTTGTGATTTCCTTTTGTGAAACTACTTTACGGTGTGTGAAGCCGCAGACGGAAACAAGTAGGTATTATAAAATTAAAATAACATATGTACTAGCGGCTAAATAAATAATCGCTGCCTTATGGCGGCGCTTTACCAGAGCAATTTTTCTTACAAAAGATTTATAGATATACTCGTACATATTTTTGTGTTATATGTATATTTATTTATGAATATGTGTACTTATTTATATTGAAATATATTATTGGTTATAATTATTTTAAATATTATTGAGTGCACGCTATCTACCCTTCTGTCACTTTTCCAGTCGCAGGTCTGCTGGAAGAAATTTCGTAAGATAAGCAGAACCTTTGTACAAAATATCTGTTATTTATTCTCCTTTTAATTCTTATGTGTAGATGAACAATAAATAAATAGATAATTATAGAGTGACTTGAAAAATATTTAAAAATAAAATACATAGGAGTAGTATCAAATCTCGCTTACCGGTTCGGTCCACGTCTTATCGTCGGTAACGCCAGACTACCTGAGGCGAGATGAAATTTTATATTTATCGGATGCCCACTGATAACGATATAACATAGGTACATATATTTAACGATATAATACAGTCCTGAACTATGCAATCGAATCACCTCACTTTTGAAACTGAACGTAAATTGTAGTGGAGTAGTCATAATTCTTGACAACAAATAACCGACTTCAAAATTAGGGATTACTCAAAAACTATTCGTCAGATCTCGCTCAAATAAGGGGGACTACATGACAAGCACCAACTTTTATTAAAAAAAGAATCATCTAAATCGGTTCACCCAGTTGAAAGTTCTGAGGTAACAAACATGAAAAAAAAATACAGTTGAATTAAATACCTCCTTATTTTTTGAAGTCGGTAAACAAAAAGTAAATAATTATGCAAGAAACTGCATAACAATTCCTTAGATTCATCAAGTTCTAGTGGCAATGGGAATAAAGTCCGGAGTATTATCTGACTCACTAAAACTATTTACAATTTTCTTAAATACCAATACCAAATTTTTAATAAAAACTCTTCTTAAAAGGTAATAATAATATGTAAAAGCGACTTTGACATACATTGGATCTAGATTATAATAATAATATCCATTTTCCCTGTTGCCCAGGTACAAGGCTTACTTGTAGATATTCAATATTAACACCGGTCCTTTTGACCTCTATTATTTTGACCTTTTAAGTGCACTTTATGTAAATTATATCGTTAGTCCTGGGTCCTTTGACTTTGTTTTGTTTGTTTCTGGTGACTTTGTTTGTTTTGTTAATGACTCCTTTTTTAATCTATACGAGTATCTTTCGTATTAAAAAAACGGGCAAGTGCGCGTCGGTCTACTAGCGGTCACCGATCTAATTACCGACTGCGCCCACTGTTGCTTAACTTTTTCGATCATTTAAGATCGACTCAAGCCGCCTGGCTATGAGCGCTTCATTGATATTAAATTATATTTTCATACAAATAGCCGGCAAACGAGTTGACGCACATGATGATAAGTGCCCATGGACATCAGCAACACCGAAGGCATCACTGATGCGCTGCCGGCCTAGAAAGAGAGAAGAAAAAGAAACAAATATCACCCAACTATATCTGTTTAGTTCAGTTTTGTTTCCACGTTACTCTCAAATATTCCAACAGCTTAATATTTCGCAAGTAGGTTCATGAATTCAAAAATAGTTTTTGCTGATCGATAACATTTAGTCCAGATCAAATGTGACAGCAGTACTACCGAAACTGTGGTTTGAACAAGGACTGCATCTTTTTATAGGGCCTAGCTTCTGGCTGCTGCCTTACCTATGAATTCCTAGCTATGAATAAACCACCCAAAGTTATGGTATAGGTGTATTCATGGGCATAGCCAGGTGGAAAAGGTTTTGGGGGTTCAAACCCCCCCCCCCCCCCCCCCCTGAAAAGTTAAGATATTATTACTATTTACTCCATACATTTTATCTTTAAATCACTTGAAACATAATAAACACTGCTCGAAAAAGGCCTCCTTTTACAAGCAGGACTCCCCCAATTCTCAATTTTCTTATGAATTTAAGGGTTATTTTATGTACTTTTAGTCTTTTTATTTTCTTGAACCAACCCCAAACTAAAACCTGGCTACGGCCATGGGTGAAATCCAAGTTTCCTAAGGATACCGAAAAGTAAGAGCCAAGAAAAACGAGTTCCTGTTGGTGGTGAATACAGACAGTTGTGTTTTTGTGGCGTTAATAATAATAATAATAATAAATCTTTATTTCAGGCATCGAGGCCCATAACATAAATACCTTACAGACTAACATACATACAAAAATATAGACTTAAAAACTAATTCACTTATTCGCGAAGTGAGACGCGCTTTCGGTGACTCCCGGTGGTCGTCGTCGTCCACGGAACTTTCTGAAGACGACCCCCTTTGGCCACAGCTCCTCCTTCAGGAAATCCGACAGGAGTTCGGTTGGAACACGCACAACAAACGAGTTAAAGTTGACTGCGTAGCGCGATTCCAACTTCTCAACCAGCGCCCGGCACTTTGTCTTCTTCTCCAAATACTCCACGACATCGGAGACCTTCGTGGTGTAATGGAGACGGGAGACGTAAATGTAGGTCACTGGAACGGCGGGACGCAGGAGATGATTATGTCCTGTCGGTGCAGTACCGCATTGGTTACGACAAAGAGGCTTCCTCTTCTTCTTCTTCTTCTCCACTTTGATGAAGCCATCTTTGTCCGGCTGGCCAGTGGGCACCGTACTACGAGGAGGTTCGTTGCGGGAGACTCCGCTATCCCTCTCTGCCCTCTTCTGTACCCGAATTTCGGGTTGCTGACGGGTTACAGCTGCGGCATAGTTACATTGAGGCGTAGACGTAACCATGCAAGGCGACACCTTCCGGGGTGGAGGTGTGGGTGTAGGACGTTAAATCTGGCGAGGTTGGTATCGCCCCGTTCAGAGACTGCCTGAAGTTGTTCACATGCTAAATCATGGCCTCTCGTTCACGCTGTATTTGGACGGCGATTCAATATTGGAATTTATTATATCGGAAAAATAGTCTTAGATTCCGATATCACGAGATTCCGAAATTTTGAGAATCAAGCCCTAATATCAACACTTTGCTCGAAGGGGAAGTAACCTTAATTTTTTTCACTTTGCTTGAAGGGGAAGTAACCTCATTGTTTTTCTAACACTATTCAGTTTGAACAAGTAGGTATATTAGGTAGGTAGGTCCATTATCCATGCCAAATTACAACTTTCTAGTACTAAGGCTCTGCGCTATTCTTTGTATAGAAGGACGGACGAACTTGACAAAAATTATAGGCTTTTGTAATCGTATAAACTGAAAATATTTATAAAATAAAAAAAACAAGTTAAGTCTTAAAAATGTTTATTACGAATACTGTTCGCCTAATATAAATTTATTATCCTAGAAGTGTAAGTACGTCACGTCTCGGCCTTCGCAGTCGCGTCCAGTGCTGCTAGCTGCTCCGATGTACAGTATTCTGAAAAAAAAACAATATATAAATTAAAAAAATACAGTTAAATTGAGAATCTCCTCCTTTTTTTTTAACCCCACACGAGGATTCCTTGTATCGTGGACAACACACAAAGATAAGACTCACACCCAGACCGAGAACAGAAATTCAAACTCATCATTTCCACCTCGCTGGGAATCGAACCCAGGACCCTTGGCACGGCGGTCCGGTATGGTAACTATTACGCCAAATGAGTCGTATTGTTTTGAAAGCGATATCGAACTTGAAATTTCGAAGCAATTGCCATTATCCACCGATTGCCCGTGGTCTTATTGCTAATAGTTCTACTAGTAATTTCGCGGAAAAAATATTGCACTGATCCTAATAATTTTTGTATGAATCGGAAAATTAAAAAATAATAAATTAAAATAATAATAAATTTAAAATTATCATCGGAAAATTAAATTACAGATAAAATTACCAGTAGGATCGCGGATAGTCAATTTATGAAGGTACATTATGATACGGCGCGTCAAGTGGTCTTTTATTGCACGCCAGTTAGTATATTAGTTCATTGTTGCACGCCGTCAAGTTACTTAACGCCGTGCATCACTTGAAAAACTTAGTCACGAGTTTTGACACAAATTACATCCTAATTATCCTCTATCGATAAACAACTCAAACCTGAAAATGTAATTAATGCCTGAAGTTAAGGAATAGCCATTGTTTCGTAGGAGGGTACTGGTATCCAATTAGTACTCAATCTCATATAATACACGCTGACGTTGTAGGTTAGGAAAAATCTACTACGTATAAAATCAATATAATATAGCGGCTACTGTGTAAAGCGTTCAGGTAAGAGGTTTTTTTCTGTACTATAAGTAATTGCCGAAGAGATCGCTTTTTAGCGATAAGGCCACCATTTGTATATCTACCATATTATTATTTTTTGTGTTTTACTTTGGTGTACAAAAAAGTTTGTTTATATTGTATTGTATTGTAAGCGGTATTTTTCGGATTGCTTTGCGAAAAAGGTTACACACAAAACGAGCCTAGACGACAAATTTTCACTATCCATATCGCTTGCTGTTTAGGTTTGTAACTTTCATAGTGGAATTTTACTGCCCATAATGGCCGCGTGTAACTTAATAAGCCTATAAACTTACGCGTGGAGCTGGACTCCCATCCGATGTACTCGCCAGTACGTTGGTTCTCCTGCTGCAGCCATTCATGGAGCGGCCTGAAGTACTCCAGCAGCCCGTCTGCCCGCATCGCCCGCTGTCCGGTCAACGCCTCCATCGCTTCAGGCCATGGCTTCGAGGAACCCATCTTCAGCATGTTACTGAAACGTAAGCACGTTTTTCGAAGGTAGAGAAATACTCTTAAGTTTGAAATATTAGAATCCTAAAAACCAGTTTCATCATTAACTAAATTAAATCAACTATTATTTTGCCAACGCCGCCATTTGCAATAGAACGTTCAAACGTGTACAATTCGCGAAGGAATCTGAATAAGACTGGTAAGCCTTAATACTCCTACATACATCAAAGAATTCCAAGCAAATGTTCGAAACTTACGCCAGAGCATTTCTTGCAGCCATGAGACTGGTTAAGCCTTAATACTCGTACATACATCAAAGAATTCCAAGCAAATGTTCGAAACTTACGCCAGAGCATTTCCTGCAGCCACGCTTTGGTAAATATCGCAATCCACCAACTTCTTGGTAGGGTCTTCGGGGACGTACTCCCCGGCTAGCTGGCACAGAGCTCGGTGGAACTGGAACTGGATAATGAAGGACACGTAGTACCTGGAATGATAAACGTAATAGTGTGATGAATTGTTTAGATTTACCATTGGTATATACATCAAAAATCAGATACTCTCATTCGGTCTTTGTTGGTAACACATCAGTGACGCTTTTTTTATTGATGTATATGGGCAGCGGTGACCACTTTCTATGGCTTCCTCTGTAAGTATATTGGCTACTAACATGACGCAAGCATCGGAAAGAACACCCGTCTGCTTATTCTGACGTTAAGGAAGATATCCAAGCACTTTGTTTGTTACAGAAGGTAGTTTAAGCCTTAAGGTAGTTTAACGCTTAAAAATATGAATTCTATCTCAATCTTCATTGCAGTGCACAGATGCAAAATTTAACGCAACATCAGTTATCAGTTGTTAGGATAGCAGTATTTTTACAAGGTTTTATTTAAATATAAATCTTGCAAGCTGAATTAGAACTACTTCCTTTCTTCCTACAAAGAAATGTTGCACATCGATATGCTACTACTTAACAAGTATTTACTTTTTTAATTTATATGCAGATTCCTATTCTTCAACCCGATCCACATTAGTTCTATTCAGACTTGATTAATCTACAGGCAAACAATAGCTAATAGACGTAACTCACCTAGCATACTCAACGTCAGCAGATACGTGATATTTAGCAGCAGCATCAAAGTCTTCCTCGGTTCGGTTGACGGGTGGTTCCAATCCCTGCAAACTCTCCCGGAGTCGCCAGTAGTGACAGTTGTAATCGTCTGGTGAAGTAGTACCTCGGAACACGCCATAGCGGAACAGATCCAGGGTGTAGGCGAATGGTAGGAACACTATTTTGTCGATGCCCTGGAAGTTAGGAGAAATTGTAGATGAATACTTTTTAACCCAAAAAAATTTAACTGCTATAGTCTCACAAATAATTATACATATTGTAGATGAAGTGCTTAGGTTTAGTAACAGATGAGCCATTTTAATACAAATTTCCGAAATTAAACGAATAATCTAGAAATACCAGCAAAGAGTGATGACAGTTAGCTAGTAAGATAGCAACTAAGTATATAAATATTTTTCGTGAACTAAGTAGCAAATAAAGTGTTGAGTCATCTGAGTACGTCATTACCACACTATTTATTACTGGTTATTACCATCTCAGCCATGAAGGAAATGGTAAAGCCACATCTTGAAGAACACAATGAGTAGCACGATGGAAACAATAATAAATTAATTATCATTGATAATGACGACGTTATTATGAATTAAGTAACTAAAACAAGATTGTGGTACCATTTTGTATAACTGATTTATTTCAGTTTGTTCATCTTCAGCATCACCATTGGTAAGCTTGACACGACGTAGATGCTTTGGAGATGACACTGAAAGGGCTATCGTATCTCCAACGGCTTCATGAAAACCTGAAAATCAAAGATAAATGATAAGAATCGGACCCAAAACATAAATTTAACGAAATTACATACATTTATAAAGCAAAAGGAAACAACAGTAATGGTAACAATGATCAGATACAGTGAAAGTATTTTATGTACAATGAAAAATTGTAAACTTTTAACTTTTTTTTGAATGAAAAAGCAAAGGCCGTATTAAGTCACTCATAGACACAGAAAATATATGTACAGATTCTAAAGCAATTTCACATTTGAATCTGACTATTAAACACGGGCCTAAGTTTATCGGCCTTTGTTATGGAAAATGATTTGTTATCATGAGAATAATACACTGATATAGAACACTCAATGGATGAATGACAACAAAAACAATTGAATAATAAATATTTTAAGCCAAGCCCGGTTGTGTCAAATCACGCATTCAAGACTGACTTTGGTTTCATGAAGTGTATGAATAACAGTTGTGTTAATTCATGAACGATATATTGTTATTGTTATTACAACATGAAGATTTAGTCACAACATGATTCACCTGGATTAGCACCAGCCCGAAAAACTACAGGCTGTTCTCTATATTGCAAGTAATATTGCACGTGTCCCATTTCATGATGAACTACCCTCAAATGTTCTTTATTCACCGATGTACACATTTTGATCCTGTCCCAAAAAAAAGTATTTTAATTACCTGGATTAGCGCCATCTCGGAACACAACTGGCTGATGTTTGTATTGTAGGAAGTACTGTACGTGTCCCATTTCGTGGTGTGTAGTTTGAAAATATTCATAATCAACAGTTGTGCACTGTTTTATCCTTCAAATTTAAGTCAGACATGTAAAAAGATAAATTTGGAAAAATTACTTATTTGAAACTATTTAGCACCACCACCGATTAGTTCCCAAATATTATAAGCACCATATCATAATTTGTACGTTGTACCAACAAACGCCTTCTTACACAATTAATCTAATTAAATTAGCAATAGCTCCGAAGGTCACGTTATCAACATCATATTAAAGAAACAATGCGTAACGTGAAAAAATCTTATTATCTACGGGTCAATTTATCAGAATTGTTTATCAAGTATTTCGTTATGAGAACTTATTTTCTGCTCCTCGTGTACATGATTTCCTTAAAAACATCAACATGACTGGATCATGTTGATTTTTTTAATCTTTAGTTTTTGTTTCTTTCTTAATCTGCTTATCGTAGTTAAAAAAACAATGCACTAGTGCATTTTATTTCTGTAAACACGAGAATTTATACAGGAAACGAACGTAAATTATCTATAACCATTAATAACATCGATGACCTTGATTTTCATAGTGTATTTGTACAGATAAGCAATTAATTCTTAATCCAAAATCTCTAATATACCTGAAATCTTCTCCATCATAAAAGTCCCAGGCGGACGCATGACAAACGATCTCTCTGTCTGTGGGTTTCTCAATGATCGAGTTTTTCCAAAACTTCTCCGGCATCGCAGTCAAGTTTAGTGACCTGAAAAACTCGTCTGACATCTGGAACATCTTCAGAGCTGTGTAGTTCTGCTCCTGCATCGCTTGAGTAATGTCGATCTCCTTCTTATCGGGATATGGTCGTGTAAAAGATTCGATGTTGCTCCAGGTTTGGGCCCACATGTTACCTAAACAGTCGTGCTGTCTTTAACATAATGTCTTCAAATAATGTAACGTATTAGTTAGTGATCTTTAACTTTTGGTTTCTTGGCCAATATTGTGCTCATATTCATCTTAAATATGGGATTGTCAAGACTTGAAATGATTTTACGGGTAAGTTCTCATAATTTATTAACCAAACTTACCTAATAAATGTGCTGGAATGGGGCCCCGAGCTGATACGATGTTGTCCCCATATTTATCTCGCAGACGT
Source organism: Thymelicus lineola (assembly GCA_963932265.1). Lineage (NCBI taxonomy): Eukaryota > Metazoa > Arthropoda > Insecta > Lepidoptera > Hesperiidae > Thymelicus > Thymelicus lineola. The sequence goes on along the minus strand of OZ010688.1, from coordinate 3,749,397 downwards.
TTCCTTACATATGCATGGAGTTGCTGGTATAGTGGTTTTACTTCTTCCCACAGTTTTGCTAACTGCTTTTCAAAATCAGGTACTTCATACTCAGATTGCCACCAATCTGCTACGTTCTTAAAATCTAGACAAATTAATAAACGATTGTATTAGTTTATTAAATTTTGTATTATAATTCAAAATAATAATCAGTAAACAACATGAGACATGAACATTAACAGTGTGACTGTGTCTAAGAAGTACTCTTAAGATGACGCGCAAACAATTAGATGCCTAGAATCCTCCATTGCAATAATTTTAGGAATTGCCACGTATGATTCGGTGTCTTACATGACGTCAGTTATGATAACAGGTGGCATATTTATAATACAAATATTACATTTGTAGAAACAAGTGCCAATATGCCAAGAGGTGTTATAAGTATACTATTATTTAATAAGAAAAATGCGAGCCGTCATGGGGCGGCTGGTAGATGTGAAACATCGAAATTATTTTATACAACTAATAGTTATGCCTATTACAGTACAGATTAATAATATTAATTATTGATTAATATAAGTACAGATTATGACAGAAACTAAACATGGCATGATGAAAAAATACAATATTACGAATTGTCTCCAGAAAATGATGACAGTTTTGTCCTACTGTATGCTACAGCCGCAGAAAATCTAATAATTAGATGTTCTGTGGCTACAGCATATGAAACTAAGTTTATTTATGATTACCCACATTGTGTTATTATTTTTTTTTCGTATTGCCCTACCATAATAATATAGTGCGGCGAAGCGTCGCCACTCACCGCGCCAAAAATCAGGTTTACCCCTCGCCTATAGACGTTTCACATCAAAAAACTGTTAAAGGTTTTCAGAGCTTTTCCCTGAACAATGACATAAGGACACAGCCATTTCTCTACCCACACGCCTAAGAGAGCATTCACACCGAGAACTGAAACGATGTTGTTTGTAGAGATCAGCAGGTTCAACTTGTGTTTGAAGCCATTTTGTCTCACTGAATTATGTACCTTTTTTCGCAGCCAATAAGGTCAAAATTTTAGGTTTGTTGCCCACCAAGGCTGTAGGCAAAACATAGCGCAAGCCACGCGACACCGCGATGCATCGCGCCACGTCTAAATTGAACGCTTTTTCCCAAACGTGATTAGAAATTCGGACATACGTGTTAACACGCTTGCCTCGTACATTAACTAACTAGTTATCATTTGTGTTCAATTGTATCATGATAACCCTGCTGAAATGATGCAATACGTAAACGGTGTTACTTTATTCGGGCAAAGCAATGTATACCATTTTAATGTTATATTGTTTCAATACGTTTATTATAGTACTTACTATTAAGTTTAGCAGCCTCATTATCAAGCTTCACGTATTCAGTGAAGTTCGATCTTGCTGGTGCACCAGCCACTTTGTGCCACTCTATCCAGGTGTGCTTTAACTCCTCCGGGTCTTGACTCTTGGTGAAAATCTCTGTGATTTCTAGAACCATACAAAAAAATTAAATTAACATTTTTTGGAATTTTGAAATTATGGACTAGACCTTTTGTTTTTTTAGTACTATGTCCACTTGCTGAGATGACCTTATTTTGAATGAATTAATACCAAACTTAATCACAAATAGTGTCGTGTCTCTTATATTATATTCGTAATAGCTGGAAAAAATCACAATCGCAATTGAATGGGTTGTGACAATTTCGTACCAAGTTTCGAAAGATACTTGAGGTTGACCAAAGGTTTATAAACAATCGGATGAACTACTAAATTTTCTAGTACCTCCTGAAGCATTGGCGATTTAAGAAATAGGTTCATGAGTTCTATAAAGTGCCTAATAAATAAAATTCGTCACTTACCAGGTTCCAGAGCCAAGTCACACTTGCTCGAGTTTTTATAGGAACAAATCTTCGCTGTGGCATAATTCGACTCCATTCCAGACACAGACTCCATCAGTAGCTTATACTTGATGTCTGGCAGCGCTGAAACTCCCAACTGACTATACTTCTTAAACATTCGCCTCAAGGAATTGTCTTGGAAATCTTGCCATCTGTACATTTTTGTCTCTTCCCATGCTTGTTTCTCTTCTAACGAGAGCTCCAGCTGTGTTTGTATCTGGAAGTCATTGAAATTAAATTTATCATTAAATTACATTAATAAAATTAATGAACATAACTGAGTAAGAATCCAATGTTAACTATATTCTCAAAGAAATGCGACGTCTGTCAACCTTATACATCGCATTGTTTTGTAATTCAAGATTGTCGAATTCAGTAAATAACCACCTTGAAGAATATACTACAAATACTGCGATAAAGCATTACACACTTCTCAACTGATCGAGTTTAGATCAGTTATGCTAAACGAGAGTCTACAAATGAAGTTCAGAGCCTCGTAACGACAAAGCCAAAATTTGCTTCACGTCAATAACCAGATCTTTAGTAATTGTAAGTCTAGTGATATCATCTATAGTCTATACCAACCCTTCTCTGTTCATTCTCTTTCGTGATATTCGCTGTGTACGCCCACTCAGCTAAGCTCGCTCTGTTCTTCCGCAGTCCAGACATCTTGTCCAAATGTAAGATGTACTCCCGACCCTCACTCTCCAAGGCCTCCAGGTCTGGGTCCCGGCCTTGGGTGGCCACCACGAAGACCGCAACGATTGCTGCGAGCAACGCCGCCCCACCCCCGATTTTCAACATCGTCTGTAAAATTTATAAGACAAAGAGTGAGATCATCTCCATAATTTATTATTTCGTTGAGATTTTCGATACTGAATGATTGTGACAAAGGTAGGTACGGTTTTTACCTCTTAAGTAACTAAACTCTCTCTTGATCTCGTAAGATTTACTTGATTAAACTCTGTTATGACTTCCAGTATTATTAAAATATTACTCGATAAAAATATTTATTTTCTCGAAACTAAAAATACAAAATCATTGAAAACAAATCTACGAAACGTAAAATTAGATAATGTCATTCACTGCCCGCAGATAAAAAATTTAAATTTAGGTGAAGTTTTGATAAGTAGTATAATTATATGTCACTAAAGTATTTTTATTATACTTAACTAAAATAAATAGTTTAATAATTAGATAGGGAAAAATAATTAGTCCAAAATAATAACCATGTAATTTAAGAGAGTAAAATGGATTAGTTCTTAAACATTAAGCGACATTAGAACCTTAATCTTTGTGAGGCGAAACAACCCAGTATTCCGGATGTATTTAACTTGTCTAATTGCCATAAAGAACAATTTCCAGTATATATAATACTCGCCAACCATGTTCGCCAAGATACTTCTATTGTCTGTCTACGGATGTATTTTAGGAGTACCAGAAGTAGAAGGTAAGTAGCTATGTAATGGTATAGGTGGAGAGCCCAGGGCCGCCAGACATCACTTATTTTCTGACGGATGAAATGTGGACGATTGAGTAGTGTTAGTATGTACTATGATCGTATGCCTACTTGCTAGCTTGGAAAAACGGCCAATTTCCAGGTATCAGGTGATCAAGGTACAAAAAATCATTACTAAGTTCACGTATTTTCTCATGGCTGATTTTCACGTATGTTCTAGATAATATAGTTAGAAATAAGTTGTCAATACTCCCAGACACATTCCGTGGGCCATTTTGCTTTACAGACACCTTGAAGCTGCCAGAATAATGAGTTAAGTTCACGTATATATGAACTTAGTAATGATTTTTTGTACCTTGATCACCTGATACCTGGAAATTGGCCATTTTTCCAAGCTAGCAAGTAGGCATACGATCATAGTACATACTAACGCTACTCAATCGTCCACATTTCATCCGTCAGAAAATAAGTGATGTCTGGCGGCCCTGGGCTCTTAATCTAGTAACGGAGTAGCTCCCAACGATTATTGTACCTACATAGAATGACTATTAATATTGGGTATGTTGGTATGTTGAACAGTATCGAACGAAACTGTCATATGAATTAATAACAAAAACATTATTAGACAAACCCATGTGATAAACGAAGAATATCTTAGCAGTATGCAAACCAAAGAGTACTTAAACACTATGCAAACAAAACAGAAAAAAAATCTAGATACATAATGTAGATAAATTAATGTTTTATGATGGGCTGCTTTCTCACTGACGTATTAAGTTATGCCAACTACAATAGGAATCCTATGCGGAGTTATAAATATGAAATCTTCAATAAAGTGTGAAGACGTATTTTTTAAGAAAATCTAAAGCGCCCTTCCCATTTTATAAATCTGATAACTTAAAAACCTTCAAAACAAATCGCTCCTCTCAGTAACTCTAATTAAATTTAGGTTGATTGCGGAGGTTGAACAAAGAATATATTTAAATGGAATCCTTGGTTACCTTTAGAGAACGGTTCACCCGTGAATTTAAGCCATGAAATACTAATCCAATACTGTATTCTATCCAAACGACGGACCGTAATCTTAACAAAGCACCGAAGTCCTTCAACCCGAAACGACGAGGCCTCTTTGTAATCTCACGAAACAAAATCCTTTATTTCATCTGCCTCTACTAATTACCTCCAATTAGATATCCTCGAACGCTTAAGAATTCGCCGTATTGAGGAAACCTAAATACAAAAACCTTTCATGGTAAATGTACAATTTGTTAGAGTGTTAGAAGCAATTGCCGTTTATATGACATCTTTTCTTCAATAGAACATTTTTAGTAAAAATTTTATGCAGTTTCTGGTAATGCAAATCTCGGATAACGTAAAAAAATAAAAACTTGCATGCTTAAAGAATATATGGGATACAAATGAATAGGGATTTGATATTGGGAACGGTCATCTCATTTTTGCATACAGCATTGCAAATAAACTTGCATTATGGTAATTAATTCAATGATTCGCGTATTTAATACATTGTAAACGGAGCATAATCTGCGTATAACAAAATACAGTGCACGTTTAACGATAAGAATAGCAGACTTGTTAGGCCGATCTATTAAAAAGTGCATCAAGTTTCCCATACTGGATTTTATGAGTCGTTGTACTATAGAGGCTCTCTGTTTTGTCCTTATTGCCAACATACCGTCTCGATACCATAGCCTATTTACCATATAGATACTTATTAAAAAAGCTTCTTTCTCTGTTGTGGATCTCTTGTGTATTCCGTGTTGTGGATGGTATCTTAGATAAAGGAATTCAAACTACAACTATAGTTTGGGCTACCCAAACTATGCTACATGAAACAATCCAATTTTATAAAATATGAAAGATATTTATCTAAAGAAACCTGAAACAATGATTTCTCATTATTATCAGGTCTTTGAAACTAAAGTCTTCCTGGTGGGGATTTCTGAAAAAAAAACTGAATACCTTTGACTTTATAGGGGTGATTATTGGAATCAACAAAATTATCAGTTAATATCCTTTAAAGTACAGCTGATTTGTTCGCAATTTCAATTTTATTATTAGTTATTGGGATATAGATATCGAGATTACATTATACATATCAGAGTTGTTAAGAGAAAAAAATATCTATATTAAAATATTTCAGTGGGCAATGATCTTCGGAAAGGTCAGCATCCTTGCATCACTATACCGGTTCTCGTCTCGATACTAGACGCCGGATCAGATATCTGAATCATCCACATCGTTGAGACTCACCATTCGATATATACTAAATACATTGTGATAACAGTATTTAACAGACTTCAAATACCTTGATTTTAATTAACCTCTAGAATTTCGTTTATTCTTACTTGTCCTGTTGAGTAGACCTGTTGACAGTACTAATGGGAAAAAAATTCACATTAGTTTTGTGAGTTGTAAGACTTCCTCGTCTAGAATTTGAAACGTTATTGAATTAGATGCTGCTCTGCCCTCGCTAGGTCGCTTGAGGAAAAAGTTACATGCCGGGAGCATGAACGGTAAGGAACATTGATTATTACGATGTTATACCCTCGTAAGCTTTAAAAAAATGACGTTTGTATTTCTTAAACAGTATCTTAAGTAGGAACAATCCTATTTTAATTTCAAACCAGTTTCATCTACGAAGCAAGAAGTGCTGCTGGAATATTGATCTTACTTGCATTTTGAATGGAAATACGCGAGTACTCTGAAGTGTAAATCCTACTACAGTCAGGGCGATGAATCATACTCTCTTCGTGACTTTACTTGAACAACTGATTGTGATTAAGAATACAATATATTTTTAGTTTTCGATGATACACTACATAAATTTCGTGTAAATATTGATCATAAACGAACTTGAGTATCCATTATGTTCATTGAAACTCCTTGTTTAAAAATAATTAAGTATTTCTCAATAATTATTATATAATTGAATCCTTGACCACAATCCCATTTGATGGTACTTGTAAGTGAAATTTAAGAAGTGTTTCGTAATTATATGCATTAACGTAGCAGAAGCCTATTTTCTCCTGACTTGAAGACACCCACAGTGCACTATGGTCTGTCCATCTCCTGCAACTATCATTCTGAGAAAAGATTTAGACAGTTCAGCAATAAGAAAATCATGTGTTGATGATGACTATGTAATTTTCAAAAGAAATGAAAAATATTATCACTAACACTTAATTTACCAGATTATATGAGTTTATATACAATCATGTGAAACCGACATTATAATTATACTTTTAAATGGGCTTAAATAAAAATACTGACATAACACAATGCAATGGTTCTGTTATTCTCGATAATATGCCATGTGGCATTACAATTATCACAAGCACTGCAACATGCCTTCATAATAAATTATTATGAGTTTCTAATCAGTTAATAGCTTTATGTACAAGCATCGATTATACATATTACAATGGCACCATAAGTGTTTATTAGTACTTATAATCGACACTAAACTACCGAAGTATACGTCGAGACATTTAAAGCTTTCTAGATATTAAAGTGTTGAGGAAAAATAAACAACAAAACTACTGGGCCTAGAAGTGTGCCTTGAAAGATGCCGTCTACAAATCTGCTAAACTCAATGATATTAAGAATGGATTATGGTCAAAATTGTTTCATATTGAATGTAATAATGATAAGGTAATAGAAAAAATAATAAAATCAGGTGTTCCCTGAACTGCCAATGTAGAAAGTTACGAAGTACATTGTATACGTGAATGTCGAGAATGTAGAAAGATAGCCGTAGCATTGATGGATAAAATACGGTGATCAATAAATGATCAAAGTGACGAGCGGAAAGAAACAAAAAATAGTCCATTAATAGTAATGCCGACAGAAGTGAAAACATCGTCAAAATATTTTATTATGCAGGAAAGACTTTTAAATGTTTTCTTATTCGTTACATTTTTAGTTAATGGCTGCCAACGCCTCGTATAAAGTATATGTAAACTGCAACGAGCCATAAATTAAGTAACTATAATTCTGTACTTCTCTCAGAAATGGCACCACAGATATCTGTCGATTAAAATGATGACGGTGCCATGAACTGATTGGTTTTATCCACGGAACACAGAGACAAGAGGGGTTTATCCCACCTCAAAAACGCCTATCGCGCCTAAAGAAGTTTTCACTCCAAAATAAATATTAATTTTTAATTCCTACTAAGTTGTAAAGTTAATTAATTAATTATTAAGTTAGTACCTAATATGTAAGTTATGCCGACGACACTTCAAACTAATCGTTTTCATTATTTCCGTTAAAGGTTTTTAATTTACTAATTGCGGCGGATTTGTAGAAATATCTTATGATTCATTCTTAATAGTATTGCTAATCTAAGTCTGGCAGAATTTAATTGATTTTACTTTACAAGTGATAATGATTACAACTGCGACAAAAAATTGAACCTTGACTTTTATAGTCAAATTATTTCTTGTTTGTTTAGTATCAACTATCAGCCGCAGACACCGATGTGAAAGTTGAAAAATGAGTTAAAAAGGAATTTTTAACAAAGTTTGCAAACAAAACAAACATTGCAAAAGTCTGTAATATTGGTACCTATATTGTTAAATTATTAAATTAATTAAATTCTATATATTTTGAGGTCAATATGTAAACATCCAACCAAATACTTTCAAAAGGTAAAAAATGATGTTCTGATCCTTGCAAAAATCTCTAAACGCAAATAGGTACGTAAGTTTGACGATTTTTAGGGTTCCGAAGTAAAATCGGATACCCTTATAGTTTCACCACGTCCGTCCATCCGTCCTTCCGTCCGTCCGTCTGTCCGTCCGTCCGTCTGTCCGTCCATCTGTCCGTCCGTCTGTCCATCTGTCCGAAGCAAAACGCCGAGACACTTAGTGCTAGAAAGCTGTAATTTGGCATGGATTTACATATTTATTAAAAATCCAGAATCGTAGAAAATCCTGGAAAATCGTAAAACATTTTTCCAGGGTACCTCCCCTGTTACTGGTTACTGTACCCTATAATGTCGGATATCGCTGAAAAGGTCTTTCAAAAATATTTCAGGTCTTCTAAGATCGTTTATGGAATTAGGAGTCCGTTTGCAAAATAAACTAATAAAGCGGCTTTAAAGTGCTAATTTTGGTTAGAGTCAAGTGTCTCCCCCCTTGCCGGCTAAACGGTTGGAGTTGGACAAGTGAAAAAATTCTCAAAAATAGGTTATATGATGGATTTACGAGGAAAACTATCACGGCTATTAAACTTACTTCTTTGGAACCATACAGTGCGCGTGGCCTGACATGCACTTGCCCGGTTTTTAAACACGGTTCGGTCCAGTTTTTAAAGCGTTAAACCTGATATCACTTCTAACTGTTCATTAGAGATAAACGTTATTTCAATTACTCATAAAGATAGTTAATCAGCTCTCCTCGGTGTGGTAACAGTTACCATAGCGTGGACCTTAGCAACTGTGCCAAATTATGAGTTAATCGAAAACGCTAGAATTTTCGCCTTAACTGGGAATAAGTTTTAAGACGAAGACGAAGATAAGACGAAGATCTGTCGACAAACAGAGAAAAAATCTACAGAATTGTTACTTTGTCTTTGCCTATTTCTAATTAAAGGTAGAAGTTTTAGCGTTACACGTGTATAAGTTTCATTCGATAAACAGTAATAACTTCCTAAGAAATAAAAATCAACAAACATTTTTTTAATTGGCGCATCCGAAAAATGATTGAATGATTAATTTTCGCTTAATTAAAACGTGCTACTGTAAATGAAACTTTTTATGAAAATTAATGAAACAATCATTCAATAACAAACACTCATTATTTAAAATAAAAAAATTAACACGTCATCAAAACCTCGCAAAAGCCCACATCAATAATATTGCACAAAACGTACTTACATGTACAGTCGCGTGAAACTACGCAATAAAAAATTAACAAATAAATTTTATTAAAAATCGCCGGTTTACATTTGTACGAAGTTTTCAAATTACTTTAAATATGGAACGAGCACTCACGGCCGAGTCCGGATGGCCGATGACTGAGCTTACGCGAGCCACTCACGTTTCAAGGTACGGCTCGATTCACGTGAATTCGCATACTCCTCTTTATTTGTATACAGCACAGAGCGTAGAGTTGTATATCACAACATTAATAACGGGTGAGCCATTCACGTGCGTGTCAAAATCGTAGTCACCAAAATTGCAAGCGTAAAGATTTGTTTTTATTATAATCGCACTAACATTCGATAACGGTAATTTGTTAAAACCTATCGATCGCTCATTGAAAAAAAAATAAGTGCCCAAAAATTTATTTTATCGGTCTCCGATTACTTGGCAAAGATAAGAAAGTACATACAAAAGAATCGACCCGGAAAAAAGGACCCGGCTCTAACCAGATAAATATTATCGAGATAAATACTGAATTCATTAAACATAATTATCTAAGTTTTTTGAATGTTGATTTAAGTATAAAAATGGTCAAAATAGTATCTGTGACCGACGTTTCGAATGTGCTCTCCGAAGCACTAAAAACTTTATCGATCTAATGAGGCAAAAAAGCCTTTAATGGCCTTTATACATCTTTAATCAATAATCTTTATACGTTATGTAGTTTAATCAAGGGATCTAAGATTTTGAAGGACTCATTGAATGAGAAGATTTTAAATGATGTTTTGAGATGTCTGAAAGCCATTTGGATGTCTGATAATGCGGGTCCACTTTCTTTGTGGCCGGCAACGCTTCTTTGTTCTTCTTCTTCGTGTTATTGATGAGAACGATGACCACTTACTATGAGCCATCAGGTGCCTCGTATACTCCTTTGTCAGCTATTTACATAGAAAAAAAATTTATAGCTTCACTCGATCCTGGGTTTCCAGAATAAAAATTTAATTTATTTAAAAAAGTTCAAGGTAACTTATTTAAAAATATATATTATTTACCTGATTTATTAACAATATTGATGAGGATTGAGACTTCGGAATTTTTTTCATTGTAAAAAAAACTAAAAAATATTTGGAACCATGTACTTCACTTAAATCAGAATAGTCACTGATCAGACAACTGCGTACATATTTTAGTAACTGTTTGTATTCGTATAAAGAATTTTGATGAGCTAGAAATAACGATATTTTATTAATCGACACGCATTATTATATTTTACGTGACATTTTAATAAAATATTAATATAAAACCTTTGAAATGATGATTGGGCCAAAATTCATCAAATCAAGTCCACTATTTATAATTTTTCATTGATCTAGCATCGGAAATGAATATTGAGGCAAATATTGGGCGAACATACCCTTATTTAAATGCAAGCCGGTATTGACTTGCTGGATCAACTGTCACGCTAATACTTGTAGTACAGTCGGTTCCAAAAGAGACTATAAAATATTTAGTTTCATTGTATGTATTTATCATCGATTAAGCTTTCAATTATTTCGTTATAAAAAAGTTTATTTTTTAATAAAAGTCGTTTTCAATTAGATGGGATTAATTATACCATCAGATTTACTTTATTTTTCTCTTACGATTACGTATTTCTTTATTTTCGTTATCGGCTTAACCAAAAAACTACAAAATATAAACTTGTACTCGTATAGCTACTTACTTTACAACAATTTTTAAATGGTACAGAGTACTTTTTATTGCATTATTTGATACATAGTCGCAAATAATTTAAACTCCTAATTTTTATTGACATTATTTTACATCTTTAAATCTTCACCAAGACTCACACACCCACTCTTAATCAAAATTTTACAGTTTGATAACTTTGAAGAACAATAGGCCATTATAAAAATGACCAAAACTAAATTGTACTTAATGGTTACTTTAAAAATAATATAAATATTAGATACGGATCCCACTAACATAATTATTTTCTTTATATACCATAACATAATTATTTTTTCTTGTTCCAACAAAGAATACTGTTGTGTGAAAATATAATAATTAAAATTAGGACACACCAGTCAATAATATTATATTTCAAAATTTCCTCAATATGTCTTTTTCATAATAGAAGTCATATAATCTCATCGTTAACATAAATAAAAGACAATAAAAATGGCAGTGTTCGATTGTTCCAGTCAGAACAATAGGTACCTAGTAAAACATAAAGAACATACCTACCTAAGTAAAACAATAAAGCGAAATGTTAATTCTCATAATATATCATCACATCATAAGTAAATAAATGGAAGAAAGGTTCCGCAACTACATAATACAACAGTATATTTTGACCAGCTTGCTGCTTGCTTACTTTTAAATCATCTAGTATTCGAACCTTAATTTACCTTTATTTTAATTTACAAATTCCTTATATTTACCCTTTTATTTTAATTAAGCTTAGTAGTTTTACTATTAAAAAAGGCCACCGATCAAAAAATATTTTTTATGTCTGTACACATAACATTAGTGCGGGAATGTCCACGTGTACGTGGGCGATTGTTGACTCATCAAGTGCAGGTAGACAACGGTATTGGGTGTCCACGGCGACGGCGACTAGCGAGAAACGGTAATACGCTAATGCGTATATTCCCTTCAACTAACACATAGCCGGAAACGGGTTCTACCATCTATAGAAATCATGTCCTTTTTAATTCTAACAGCCCGCAACAGACTAGCTTCATGGTAAGTGGTTACGGCTGTCCAATGTCCATGCAATCAACACCAGGAGAGTTAAGGAACGCATCCATGAAGAAGAATCTAAAATAGTAAGGATTAAGTCTACATAGTTACATAATCATTTTTTACTTTAATGGCTTGAGGCTCCAAAGTAGGATGGTACCTTTGCAATGGGGAGTTAGAACTCCCGTCACTTTACTACTTTTTACAGTATTTATCTACTAGCGCATGACATAAAGTGGTCAGTTATACGATCAGATCATGTTGGTGATAATAAAAAAGATAGAGTATGTTACGCGCATTTTATAAAATAAACTATGACATGAGTTCCTTCAAGAAGCCGGTCTATCATTTCCTTCTAGGCCGGCAACGCATTAGTAACGGCTCCGGTGTTACTAATGTCCATGAGCGGCGGTGATCACTTGCTCAAGGCATAAAAATAAGTTGTAGTAAATGGTCATCGTCATCCATAAACATCAGTAACATCTTCAACATCACCGATGGGTTGCCGGCCAAGAAAAAAAGGGCAAAAATGTAAATGAATTAATAATAAATTAATAATAATTCTCACGCGGAACCCTCCACTTTTTCTTTGCCTCTAATAATTCATGGAATTAGGAGCAGTATCCTAGCTCATCGCAGCAAAATCTTCCTAATCTGTCTTAAGTTTGACCACAGGTTTGACAAACAAACATCGTAACGTTTATTTCCTGCTTCTTTTGATATCGTATGTTTCAAAACAACGACTTATTAATTTTGAAAATTGAGCTATAGAAAAAAACCTTTCCCCCTCCCCTCCCCTAATGCCATCACCTCTTAAAATTCGTGCTTTTGAAAATTTTACCCCTTCTTCATATTTCGAACGAACCTTTACGAAGACTCACCATTTAATGTTTATGAATTTGGACGGCAAAACACTTTTGGCCGCGACTGTATCACGATAGTCTTAATGGCATACTTTCTCAAATATACAAACAAACACAAACACTACATAACAGTCGAGTCTCTTAACAAAAAGTATGTCACATACATTTTGTCACAGCGTGTTTCAATCACACAAAAATGAACACAAAGAACAAAACTCTTTCATTAAGTCATCGATAACTCAAATAAAAGTCTCCATTTTCCAATCTTTTGAGTGGGCTGACTTTTACACGTCGAGTCAGAGTGAAGAGGGTATGACAACTAACAGTACTTAAGTCGTAGGAAGTCAGCAAGTCACCGACGAACTGAGGAACAATAACGGCTTGGAGCTATAGCGTTACAAATCTGTTATAATGAGTGATAGCAGAAATTAATCAGGACTTATTTGGTCTTAGTCAGTTACCTAATCGGTGAAGTTAGTCCTCACGATTGTTTTTATTTATATTTACAGCGATAATCGACGTTGATACTCGAATTAATCATCAGTTATAAGTAATCAATTATCCAAAATTGGCACCACATCCCGACTTAAGTACCTCTTGTTTACACACCCAAAGCCTAATTTATTAATGTCTTCAAACGGTACGTTGATAAATATTGTCCATAAGAATAAAAACGTAGATTTTCGTTTGTCACACTTTTTTCTTATGTGAAAAAAATTCACAAACTGGACTGGGCAATACTATTTATGAAATATTCTTATCTTAGTTAACTTCATCTAGAATTCTAAAAGCATGTAGCGGTGTGCGGCCTCATTGCATATAAACAAGTCAGACCAGAAGTCAAGATCACTTGGAACGAATGATAATGCTTTAGTCTTTCTATTTTTTTTATGTAACCGATAAACGATCCATATAATTATGGTAAGTGACCATCGTCGCCCAAGGACATCAATATTAGCACAGCGGGTATTGATGTTCTTCTCTGCTAGGAGAGTTCCAAGTTTGAGTCCTGCACGCACTTAAAATATCTGACACACTTAATGCGTTGGCAAAGCAAAATCTTCCAGAATAAAATGCTAACGATCCTTTGCGATCCTTTTCCATAGTGCTTACAGCAGCTTAACTATAATCTTATTGTTTTTGTTTTTTTTTATACCCATATCTGCTTGTAACTTGGAATAAAGTATTTTTCTTTCTTTCTTTCTTTCTTTCTTTCTAACTGTTACTGACTGACAGACAACTTACAGTCGGAAAGTCTGGGTGTGAGGAGCATTAAGAAACGATTTTTCCAAATTCATTCCCTAAATTGATAAAATGACGGTTAGAACAATACTTCTGCGTAAGAAGTCACGGGTACCAGCTATAGATAGAAAGTAACTACCTACACCTACCTCAAATAATCGTTAAAGTTATTAATCCTTATCGATAAATTTTAAGGACACTCAATTTAACTACGTTGTTCAATAATGAACCGACTTTACAATATCGTTAAGTTAATCGGTGATTTGGTCAAGAGATTAGCGAATTTCCGTTTAGTGAACTTGGGATTTCAGATAAGTTACTTGACAAGTCGGGTTCACTGACCGGCCGGGTCATTGCGCGGGGACATGAGGATTGGATTTCGATTTTACATCCATAATTGGATAATTGGACTTTTGTAGTGACAATAATAAAAGTACCTATTTACTAAACAACATAGGTTCAGCCTATGCTACGTATGCTACGTATAACTACGTAGTTGAAGAAAGAATTGAATCCACTCCTCCTCGATGCCTTTGGTGTTACTAATGTCCATAGGCGACGGTAACCAATTATACCATCAGGTGGTTTATTCAGTTGTCCGCTACTTACATAAAACCAAAAACTGTGTTAGATAAATTAGTGGCAACGCCGTCTTCTTGAGTAACGGTTTCGATCGAATCCCGCACGCAATTCCCAAAGTTACATGCGTATTTGACAGTTTACATGCACTTTTGGAGAAGTACCTATCTAAATAATCTGAAAGTTCTTAGACTTCTCAAAGGTGGCTACAGTCCCATAGGTTGGTTAATCAAGTATTATGAAGTGAACTCACACTTTATCCCTCGTTTTGTGTGAGGAAGCACAACCCTAGCAGTGCGACAGTTGAATTGTGATGATAGGTTCATAAGGAACCTGATAATATACAGTACTAAAGAAAATTAATAGGAAATAGAAATTACATATTCAACTGAGTCATTTCCGACAAGATTTAACACGAGTTAAAATAACACCAAGTCACAATACAATCTACCTTGAAAACCCGCGAGAGCAACGTTCTAACAATGCGTTTATTTTATTACTACTATGGTTCACAAAAATATTTTTCTTGCTCATTTTTGGTTATCGTCTACGATAGTAAGTTTGATATGGATATGGCAGACCGCAGAATTAAAACTTCTCTTGCCGGTGCAAAATACACATTTAAAAGTAGCGCCATCTATTAAAGAGTTATATAACTACTTAGTATATTGGTAAACTTTACAATGCTCTGTTGAGTCTCTGTTTCCGTTTGAGGGAGGACAAATCATTCCATATATTAAGTGATGTATTTATTTTGTGTAATAAAAAAAAGGAAAATAGAATCATATACAGTCATGATATTATTATTGTTAACAATCGCAATAATTATAACATAATATATGGGCATTTCTTAAATTGCTCTTGTATGTGGTGACCTCTGTCGATAAAGTGATTAGGTATACTTTTACCAAACTGATGAATAGATGGCGTTTAAGACCAACAATTTTTTTTTTAAAGTATATTATTTTTCAAATTTGGCGAAGATAACACCTTCATTATGAGCAACTTAGGCGCCGGCCACACAGGAAAGACGCAAGACACGGACCCGTCGCAGTCGCGGCGCCCGTTTAATCTACTTTCATACAAAATGTATGCAGCCGTCGCGACGTACAACATACAGAAAAGACGGGACGCCCGTCGTTTCTGTATATGCGCGCGACCGCGACTGCGACGGGTCCGTTTAATCTACTTTCATACAAAATGTATGCAGCCGTCGCGACGTAAAACATACAGAAAAGACGGGACGCCGACACGACGCTTTCTCGTCGGCGCCCTATTGGAAAACATACAGAAAAGACAGGACGCGGGCTTGCTTAGGCGCCAGCGGGGGAGCGGAAAGGACGCGGAGAGCAGTAGGTCGATCACGAATATTTGCGAAAAAGTATTCGTATCGTTGACGTAAGCAATTTGTATGACATTTTGCAAAAGCGCCCCTATCGTGCGTAAATGGTACTAAAATCGGCATCACGAATATTTGCGTCACAACTTGCGTATCGCCGCGTAATCGGCGTAAAGCTGCGTAACGCTACGTGAGAATTTTGTATGGAAAACGGTGGAAAACGGCAGCACGAATATTTTTTTGACATACGGACGCTAGCTGGCTATCGTCATCTTACGAATGTTTTTTCACGGAGAATTGTTGCGTGAGAAAACTTTCGTATCACTTTTAAGCAGTGAATTTCAGTGTTTTAATTGTTTTTAAAACTATATTGAAGTAAAAATGCAAGAAAAACGTATAATTGAACGTATCACATTTTATTATTACCTATTATTATTTTACTATCACGCAGCGGAGTAATGAAATATAGAGTAGTTTCTAAGGGAAAAATATTTGTTTATATGAAAATAAGCTTAACATTGTGTGAGTAATCCAATTACTAAAATAATAATAATATATTAATATGTTGTCATATTATGATGATTGTCTTATTTAATTTGGTCCCAGCCAAATAAATTGCAAAGCAGATTATAATCACTAATTTGTTAAGTGCAATGAAATAGTATTTAAAATTGATATCTTCTTAGCAAGGCAGGTTTTAAAATCTAGTGCAATTAACTTAATCGTCTTTAAAATCAAACCAAAGAATTATCCTCAAAGTCAAGCTTGTGTGCATACCTGCTACTTAAGTGAAGTGAGAAATAGGTTTATGCGAAATAAAAATGCATTTCCTAATTAATAATTCTTCCATTAGTATCACAACAAATATTAGTTTTCTTTTAGTAGTAAAATACCTAGAAACGACTAAAATATACACCATATATGTAGGTAATTAAATAACACATAATACTAGAGGCGCCAAATAAAAGAAGATAATAAATAATTATATCTTTATTTCAGGCAACGAGGTCATAAATAAATACCTTACAAAATGCAGGCTAACAAACTACTATTACACGTCTTTTATAACTAAATCACTCATTTTATCACTATTATTATTATTATTATTATTATTATTATTATTATATCACTATAACTTCAGGAATGTAGACAAGAGC
Source organism: Thymelicus lineola (assembly GCA_963932265.1). NCBI lineage: Eukaryota > Metazoa > Arthropoda > Insecta > Lepidoptera > Hesperiidae > Thymelicus > Thymelicus lineola. Next base: position 3,732,223 of record OZ010688.1, on the reverse strand, counting down.
TCCGTTGTAAAGCGCACAATAAATACTATGTAATAGGTTGAAGTTCACTGCATTACGCGAATCCAACTTATGATGGAGGAACAACCGGTACTTCGTCTTCTTCACCAACTACTCCACGACATTGGAGACCTTCGCCATGTAATGGAGATGAAGTCGAGAAACTTTGTATATCTTATAGGTCATTGGGTCATTGTATAAATGTATATACAAATAAGTCCTCAATAATATATGGGTACTTTTCCATAAACGCCGCAATCACTATTAAGTATTACATTGTGAATTTTGTTATTTACTTTAGTTTATATAAAATTATAAAATTCACAAAATATTAGTTTGACAACAATTAACAAACGCAGTACGGCAGACCGCTAAGGGCGCCAAACCACAGGCTAGGTTACAGGCACAGAGTACTTAAACGGTAGAGATTCACCTTGACAATGTACGCGTTCGAATACCAAGGTCAAAGAGACACGAAAATATTTTTATTTTTGTAAAATATATCATTAAGTACCTAAATGTTTCTTAATGTAAGGTTTATTTTTATTGAAAAGTTAATACAATTGTATTAACTGTGTTAAAAGTGTGATTTCATAGTTTTAATGAAATTTCTTTGCATAATTATTGTTTTTTCAATTTACATGTAACTTTTGAACGCACCATTCATTCGTTCATTCATTCACTTGGACCCCTCTCTTATTTACGATAGGATGACGTCACTTGCGTTGAACTTGCGAGTTGACGCTAGCGTAACGCAAGTAACTCGTGATGCCAACTAACGTCTACGTAAACTACGTATCGTCAATTCGATACGGTGACGCTACGAATGTTTTAAAAACTCGTGATCGAGGTACAGGTCTCTTAAAACGTAGTGATTAAGTACTCTGTGGCCGGGAAAAGCCCAGTGTGCACCGACCGTCACGCCCGTTCCTTGTCTTTTCTATATGTTTTAACGGCGCCCTGTCTGCGACGGGTCGGAGCCTCGTCTTCGTCTTACGTCTTTTCTGTGTGGCCCGCGCCTTAGGGACCGGCCACACAGAAAACTCGTCCGTCGGACCCGTCGCAGACAGGGCGCCGTCACGACTTTTTAAAACATATAGAAAAGACAAGGAACGGGCGTGACGGTCGGTGCACACTGGGCTTTTCCCGGCCACAGAGTAAGTACTTAATCACTATAATAATTAGAACCTGCTCTCCGCGTCCTTTCCGCTCCCCCGCTGGCGCCTACGCACGCCCGCGTCCTGTCCTTTCTGTATGTTTTCCCAATAGGGCGCCGACGAGAAAGCGTCCTGTCGGCGTCCCGTCTTTTCTGTATGTTTTACGTCGCGACGGCTGCATACATTTTGTATGAAACTAGATTAAACGGGCGCCGTGACTGCGACGGGTCCGTGTCTTACGTCTGTTCTGTGTGGCCCGCGCCTTAGGGGGATAGGGGGCCGTAGAAGTCAGAAAAACATTTGGGAGGTATTTAGGTGATATATCGAATCAAAAACGCAAAAAAAATCGATGAAAAATTTATTCGTTATTTGAATTTTGTTAATATGTCTCATAATCGATGTTTTTTATAATATTATTTAACAAATTCTCAGGAACCTGGTTTCAGGATATGTTATTTTGCTTTAGTCTCTGCTAATTACTATTTACTAATTATTACTAATTACTATATTATTATGTGGTTTCAGGTGGTGTGGTAAAAGTTCAAGTGGAAATTAAAGCAAAATAACTCATTTCTTTTACTTCATGAAATATTAGAAAATATACAATAACGATGGCTGAAAAAAATATTAATTAGCAGTTGAAAAAGAGAAAAGAAAGCAAAATTGAGAGGAAGTGGCAGAAAATAGCAACTGTAATATCGACTCGTGAAAAAGACAAGTTCGTAAATAAGTATTGGAGAATATTCAGATTTAAGGCTGGTTTAGGAGTAGAATTATTTTAAAGAAAATAAGACATAATTACAGTTATTATTCAAGATACTTTAAGTATTACAAGTTATTGGTAAGAATTTTGTTTTTTTTTTCGAAATAAACCTACCTAATTAATCATTGATTTCGGTATATTTTCGTGTTTTTTCCCAGTTTTTTGGTTACATCCTCTGAATCCTTTGGCTCGTTTTCCTTGAAATGGCTATAAATCTAAAACTTCAAAATATTTTGACTGTTCCACTTATCTAACATATTATGATATAAGATGTAGTGTTCTATAATATAATACGCAAAATTTAACAAAGAGAATCTGCAAAAAATATCAAGTCGAAATTCGTATAAGACTCATTTTTTCCTTAGTTTGTAGAACAACCCCTCTACAACTACTAATAAAAAACTCCGTTAATCTTTGCATTGTAAAAAGATTTTGTAGTTTAAAAAGTTTATAAATACGCAGCTTGTTCACAATGAACTAAGTAAGTAATACTTCAATGTTGGCAACTCGTATTTTCCGAGACTCTTTCCCTCGCGATCATGTTAGCTACGTAACCTAGAAACGTTTGGATAAAGTGTTTTTTAGCTTTCAGTATATGCGACGCGTTTAATAGTGTTCAAATAAAACCTACTTAATAAAACGGGTCAGGGTTGTTCGCGTATGATTTTTTATCGTTTGCTGGTGATTTTTAAGGTGGTGAAATAACGATCGAAACATATAGGTTCATAGGTATATAATTAATGCCGGGCAACGGTAACTTTATTTCCTTAACTACTTAAGTAATCAATACATTTAAATTCATTTAGTTCTAAGCGTTCATACGACCTCCTTTTTCTTTTGCAGCAACCTTGCTGGACGCTTGAGACCTGCCGGGAATTTTTGTATACATGGACCCCACATCGGACACACGTTTTAATCGGACATAAGTTTAACGCAGTCCTTGTTTTTTGCGATAGTTCCTTACAATTTGTGTTATCCTTTTTAGTTTCGTCATGTCCGTCCGTCTGTCTGTCCGTCTATCCGTCCGTTTGTCCGAAGCAAAGCACCGAGCCCTCTTAGTGCTAAGAAGCAATAATTTGGCATGGATACACATATTTGTTATTAAAACCAAAATCATGTAATAAAATATAGAAAACCTTTTTTTCAGGGTACCTCCCCTAGATTTAACGTGAGGATAATTTTTTTTCGTCGCGCACCCTATAATGTAGGGTATCGTTGAAAAGGTCTTCTAAAAATATTATGGATCCTCCAAGACAATTTTTGGACTTAGGTGTCCATTTGCGAAATATTTGGCTTTTAAGTGCTAATTTTGGTTAGAGTCAAGTGTCCCCTCCCTGCTGGCTAAACGGTTAGAATTGGACAAGTGAAAAAATTCTCAAAAATAGGTTACATGATGAATTTATAAGGAAAACTATCACAGCTTTGTTAGCATAAGTAGTTAATGAGTATGTTCTTTTGGTCGTTCTAAACAAAAATAATTAAATGTCGACCTTGAAGACAAGGCACAATGTAAACAGAAAGAGAAGACAATTAATTATAAGGTATACCTATAGGTTTGTACTTATCTTAGCATAATTATTGATAAAACGAACTTACCTGTACGTGAAGTTCTATCAAAATTATGCGAGCTGCTCAATTCGAAGCGATTAATATTTACATGTAGTACTATTTCCAATCCACGGCCTTTAACACGATAAGTTTAAAGAAAAACAAAAATATTATCAATCTGAAACATAAAATAGTTGTTAATCTGGCTTATTTCCTCGTTCACTCAGTGTTGTTTAACACTCAAGCTTCCGGTCATCACTCTTCCTTACCGCTCGGTTGCCATTTTTGCTTCATTTAGTTTAAAGATAAATTAAAGGATACAGACTGCTAGGGTGGGTCCTTTCATTTTATGGGGGGGACCTATTAATCGCTTCGAATTGAGCAGCTCGCATAATTTTGATAGAACTTCACGTACAGGTAAGTTCGTTTTATCAATAATTATGCTTCGCTGCTCAATTCTCGCGATTAATATTTACATGTAGATGTTTAAAGTAGATATAGGATGTATCCTTTAATATAATATGGAAATAATTAAGTATACCTATGATACAAAATATATATATATATTTTTATCAATAATCAATAACAAATACAGATTGCACTAGCATTAAGTTCGCCATTTATCCGTGAATACTGTTATATTGTGGTCAATGAAGTGTACATAAATAAATAAATAGTATTGATTAATGTCCCAATTACTTTTAATTTATGCGTAGGGGTTTTGCTTACATTAGTAAGCTTAATATAAGATTAAATATAAGGACTATTCGAAAGAAAGAAGGGAAAATAACAAATATGATTGAAAATCAAGAATGGGTCTAACGAATATGAAATTCTGTTAAGATAGAATACTATTATTCTAAAACTTTATAAAAACTGAAAAATGCGCTCCATGTGGCTGTCTTCCTTATTACATGCACGCTTTCTGCCTTTCAAGGTAGAAGCAAAAACACACCACTCTTGTGGGTGGGTGTGCTTCTCTGGAACCAATAAATCAAAAATTATATTACGAAGACAATCAGTTTTTATTTTTATAAGAACATGTAGATCTCAGCTAGTCAAATAGCATAATTTCTCATATAAAACGTATCTAGTCACACTTCAGGTTTTTATGAATAGATTTGATTATGATGTAATCAAAATGTATATTCTGGTTTATTTGTTTATTATTATTATTATGTAATATAAATAATTATTTTATATGTAACATGAGTATTAACTCACTCTCCATCAGCATATATTATATTAATAGTGTAGAGAAGTTAAATATTTTACTATTTTAAATTACAGTATTCGTAAATACTTCACATAAATACTTCACATTTAGAAATCCGAACCTTAAATACATTATATCAATCGATATATTATATTCATCCCGAGAGAGAGGTAGAGGTATACCTATAGCTATGTTACGTACAAAAAACAATTATTAAAAAAATTGTCTGGCATTACTCCAGAACAATTATGTCTATATAATGTTTCGCATACAAGATAGGGAATTTATAATCCATTCAAATTCAAATCAATTTATTGTGAAATATATAGGTACATAGGTAAATAAAGTTCTCATGTTATATAATTATAATATCCGCCATATCCCTGCCACAGATGGGCATACAATATTAATTTAAATAATAAGTAATTGATCGAAAGAAGTGGAACACTAATTCTTGTTTTGGTATTATATTAATACAATTGTTATCGTAAATTTTTCCGAAAATTTAAGAGAGGATCTGGAATACGAAATCAACAATTTATAATTGGGCTGTCAATAAATTATTCTTGATAATTTTTATAATTTATCGTTATATTATGTAGTATACTAGACAGGGCTGAGATAGCCATCTGTGACTTTGATTACTTTATTTATTAACATTTTATTATATATATTTTTTTAATAATAGCAATTGTGGTAATGCACAAAAAATAATATTCTGCCCAGGATATCCTGTAATGATAAATAATTATGTTGCATATATGGTAGGCCCACAGGGTATGTCCATAATTAGATAATATAATATTTCAGTGAATACTACTCTTTGTTGAACACAAAAAGACAGTTAGATACTTTGTTTTTTTTTTCCATAACCCTTGGAAAAATTAGTGAAAAGAACACGAAAATAATATTTATATATCACATATTATATCTCCCGTAGTTCATAGCCCTTTCAGTAAGGATTTATATGGCTGTCAGTAATTGCAATGTTATATAGTTATATGTTTATATAGTAAGAGTTTTCTATAAATCGTAAGTACTTTGCTCATGTTAATGCAACAAAATATGAAGTTCAAACGAATGTTATGTGCTGAATGAAAAATTATAATTTATTGCATTTATGTCTGATTTTGTAATTTTTTCATAAGTTTAACGCTCATGGATAAAAATTGAAAAATTGCAACCAACTATATTCTAAACCTTGGAGGTCTTGCTATATGCATTTTGGATGTGAGTTTAACTCATCTCATTTTTCCTTTGGAATTTTTCACTTTACGTGTAAAAGACTAAATATTATATTTCTACCATAGATTACACAACTATTATCATAATAGATGGGTATAGAGCCAAATTTATAGGGCAACATTAGTGCTATCAATTGTAAACTCTTACATTCCATGTATCTATTGACCTGCCAACTGGTAAACCATCTCTTTAAAAAATAATGTTGAATGATTCGGTTGATAATGGATTTCAATAGTAGGTTAAAATCCAGCGGTGCAGTAACTGTAGTATTCGAATCACATAAAGTCGTAAATAAACATTATCTTGAAATTAGAAAAAAAAGTATCTTTTAAAAAAGAAACCGGTAATGCTAAATAATATTAGCAATTTTTATAAAAATTGTAGGTATAATTAATTACCCCTGTGTTAAAGCAGAATGCAGTACTTACATAAGGCATCCATCTTATAATGGGTGCGAGCTGTTCTGCTTAAAATGAATCTTAAACTTGTCATCAGGCTGATTAAGCTATGAAAGTAAAAGGAGAGATTATTGTTGTAAACAAAATCTAAATTTTATTATGTATCATATTTAGATACGACTAGACAATGACAAATCATGTATCAAATAACCTGCTTATTTCAACCCTGAAATGTATCAGGATTATTATGCGGGTGTTCTTCGGCTGGCGGTCTGCTGAGTAGGCTGAACCGTTTATCACTAATTCAATAGTGGATAACTTTCTTAGTGATTACACACTTTTTGTAATAATTACACCATGGGTTACAGTAATAATATTGTAATCTGCAGTATGGATTTACTTACATTGTAGGTATACAATATTTACGCGAGGCCATTAGCCGCAAAGCTTAAAATGATTCACGCTGCGTCAAAAATTAAAATTTGTCAACTGACATTAAGTCTAACAAGCTTTTGACCATAAAAGGCCACGACATCAAGCTACGAACTGTAGCGATATAATTTGCAAGGTTTTGTTTGCAAATTGAGGTTGGAATGACGCTTTTAGTGAAACATTCTAAGAACATTCCTAGGATGCCATTTAGATGGACAGCCGTTTTACTCTCCGAGTCATATAGTGGGCATTTTCACGACTGTCCTACGTCATGCTGTAAGACCTATAAAGCCAACAGAAACTTCCATTAGAGTGCGCTCGCGACAGGGCGCGGCAGCGATGGCGATGGCAGCACAACGGTGGTTTGCGTAGAATTTCCCGAGAGTGTAAAGTTGTCTTCGAAAAAACTTATCCCGAATGGTTCAATAAAGACTTATGTTTTAGAAATCACTAGTTTGAATCCTTTTTCATCCTGTCTTGACATGATAATGGCTTTCGTAGCTTTTAATTTTCCAGTCTAACCACAAAGAGAGAAGTAAATTTTCATCTTAAGAAGAATATATTCATATCAAGAAGAGGCGTCAAGTATTATTGACGTTATAGTGATTGTATCGATCAATCGACAATTTAGATAGTCTCAGAGTCCTCTATTATAACTTTATAGCCCTACTAGAGGGAGCAGTTATAAACCATGCGTATCTATTTGGTACAGACGCGCAGCAAAGAAATGTAATTGTAGGATGTCCGAAATGGTTGCCATAGTTCAGGCATTCAATACTAAAAGTGTCCTTAAAAAAAGGGCACAAAAAAGGGCACAATTGCCGAGTACTGGATTTTATATTTCAGAAGAGGACCAATCATATCAGGTAGGTACTGCAAGTATGTGGTAGAAATGAAAGTATGTGGTAGAAATCAAAGTGCACAGGATTCCAAGTCAATTTCCTTATAAAGTTTAGGAATAAAACTTCATTTGAATTTCTTTATTTTGATTAAAGATTATGTATGATAAAAGATTGTAACTACTAGTGCTTTTGATGTAATTATATCAATAGTTCTGGTTCTTATTTGACACTCAGAAAAAGTGCATTATTTGTGAAGGAAATGAACCCAAAAGAAGCATTCGCATCACTTTATGTAATTATATCAATAGTTCTGGTTCATATTTGACACTCAGAAAAAGTGCATTATTTGTGAAGGAAATGAAGCCAAAAGAAGCATTCGCATCACTTTATGTAAGATCAACAAATTAACCACAAAAGGTCGTTCTGTGAAGGTAGCAGTCCCATTGTAGTGCTCGCATCACTAACGTTGATTTACATTAAAAGAACCAGGATATCAAATTATCTCTTCAGGCAATTAAACTAAAACACATATAAACGTTTGCGTCATTGCTTTAATTATGCCATCGATAATTGTCTCAATTATTTAGTTATATTTCAACACAGTGAAGGTGGTCGAGGTTCATCCTCGGCGAATATTGGAATCACTCTGTGTAATATCAACAGTTGAAACGCAAAGGGGTAGTATGTGAAGGTAGCAGTCCCATTGTACTACTCGCATCACAAATGTGAATGCACATTAAAAGAATCAAAATATTAAATTCTTTGTTCACATAATTATTTTGGTGAATATTCTGACGCTCGTATCATAATTGTTTTTATCATGCCAATAAAAAGTAGCTGCCACTTGAATTCATAAATAAAGTGGGTATCTTCCTAAAAATAGAATTGAAGATAATAATAAATCGTAAAACACTTACTGGTAAAGGTATCCTTTGATCCACTGATATTATACGTAAAAATTGGTTGATTCACATCTGAATAACACTTTTATCCTGTATTTCCTCCAAATATTATAGTTATTTTAAAATTTTCTTCTTTTCTTCACACCGTTTCGTTAACGTAGACTGTCCGTTAGGGAATCTCTAGTAATGAGTCTAAGGACAGTCGAGACGTGTTGAGGCCGCGACACGAAAATAGATAATGAAGCAAAAATGGCAACCGAGCGGTAAGGAAGAGTGATGCCCGGAAGCTTGAGTGTTAAACAACACTGAGTGAACGAGGAAATAAGCCAGATTAACAACTATTTTATGTTTCAGATTGATAATATTTTTGTTTTTCTTTAAACTTATCGTGTTAAAGGCCGTGGATTGGAAATAGTACTACATGTAAATATTAATCGCGAGAATTGAGCAGCGAAGCATAATTCAATTTATTACCTATTTATTCCCACTAGGTAAATGAAAATGGGATAACTATCTGTTGTTTTACTATAATACTTACTTTATTCCTAATCTTAATCTATAATTATCCTATAAGCTAGTTTATTAATTATTTATTGCAACATTACTAAGATTAGTGATGATTAGCCGTAAGATTAGGCTTGGATTAACACACTAAACAATTCATAGGTCCATTGATTACCCGTGTGAAGTACCGCCGCACCTTTGCTAAGACGCCTAGCTTCTTAGCTAAGCCTTAGCTTTCGATTCAATGAACCACCCAAAGTCGAGGATATCAATTCTCAATAACTGTAGGCGGGTGATATATTCCAAGGATACATTATGAAAACTGAAAAGTAGGAGAAAAAAAGAGCTCTTAAAATACTAAACCTACTAATTTACATAACAGTAGAAAATCGAAAATGTGCCTAATGCATTGTTTTAGTGGTCTTAAACCACCTTCTGATTATTGCCTTTCAAATTAAACCTGTTTGAGGCATATCGGTTGGATGGCTTCAGAGTCTGTTTTACACAAAAAAAATGTGTTTTATATAAATACGAGTAGATATATTATAGATCTAATTATTATTATCCTTCCGTGAGGGCTAATTAGCCAGACATTTGCTTGAATCTGCCACCAATAGGGATGTTGACAACTTGACACTAATTATAAATTAATATAAATTTCTGTCTAAAATATTAGTCGTATCTAACATTTAAAGGCCTAAAATATGATTCTTTTATTGAAATCAATCACTTAAATTAAAATCAATAAATTAAATATCATTAATTTAAAATATTAAAAATTGTACTCACTGTCACGTGACCTCAAACGCCATTTTGATAATATACGTCATTGGAACAATTTTATATGGAAATTCAACAAACTTAGTAGACAGATGGTATTGAATATAGCTTAGTGACGTCACGTCACGTTTTTGGTGTGAAATTTGATAGTGATTTTTATTTATCAATTTTTGTTTTTAAATTGAAGATTATTATTTTTATAATATTTTTTTCGTGAATATTGAGGTTCTACCTATAAAATAAAATTGAATCCTAAAATTAGTCAACATCCATATTGTCGTGCTCTGGCTCCCTAGCCCTAAGCCCCTCCTAAGCCCCTGCTTAGGAGGTAGTTCTTTCTCCTGTCTTCTCTTTTCTTGCTTGACATGGGATATGAGTTGTTATTCTAAATATTAAAAAAACATATTCTGTTGTAACAGTACAGTCACTTATCTCAAAAGAAATTGACCACTTTGAAAATAAAAATGTTTAGCAGATACTCCGAAAGGCAAAACCTCCATACTTTTCCAGTATAAGTAAACAAAGAAAAGAATAGAAACAGTCCTTTCAGAGTGTCATGCAAAATTCCACTTCTCTATAAAGAAAGAAAATCTCTTTGAGAAAACAACGAACTACAAAGAATGTGCTTTCAACCATTTATTTTTCTCAGAGCTAAGAAAACAAGCTCCGTAAGCCCGTACAGGCAACCGTCCCGAGATAAGACGAGTGTTTATTAATGCGAAAATGTTTAAGTATACGAAGAAGCAACAAAAATAAGTACTAGGTAAGTATTAATGTATCATTGTAGACCAAACTTCGTCTACTAATATAATAAATCGTTAAGTTGAAAACATTAAATAAAGTCAGGAAAACAGGCAATGTAATACATTGAAAGTATTATTACTAGCGTATAGAACAGACACCGCGAACACCATGTATGTCCCAAAGCATTGGCGCCACGTGGCTTCAATCTTTAATGGAGTCGTTCGATTTATAAAGGAGAACGAGGGCTCAATTTTGAAAATAGAACCTCCCGGGCGGGACACACATTTTGTTCGAGATGTCTGTTCTATGACATTATACTTCAATGATGTAATAATACTTATTGATAACTAGCTGTGCCGCGCGGTTTCACCCGCGTTAATTTCTAGAAAAAACTAACTACGTAAATATATGATGTTATATAGCCTATAGCCTTCCTGGATAAATGGACTCTCAAACACAAAAAGAATTTTTCAATTCGAACCAGTAGTTCCTGAGATTAGGGCGTTTAACCAAACAAACTCTTCAGCTTTATAATATTAGTATAGATTTAATGCAATAATACATTACCTTAGACCTTTTATTCAAATGATACGTATAAACCAGAAATAATGCGAATAATGTTTGTTTTCCGTCGGCAACGCGTCGGTGCCTTTAGAGGTTGTGTTCACTTACCACCAAGTGGCACGTCTGCTCATGCTGATACATACTGCATAAAAATCTATTGTAGTATTTTCTTATTGCATCTTTTAGTCAATTGTGCCTTTCCTCTCATACTTCCCTCCTTTTTTAACGCACTGAAAATTAACATAATTACATAAAAAAATGATATATGGTGTATGGATGATATATTATTATAACTGCGAGCATAGTTAGTTGTTTGATGGGTTACCGCTAATGGTTAAAGTTCTTTGGCGCTTGAATGTTTGGGAAGTCTCGGTAACGAATTACGAACGACCCTGGAGTGGGCCGCTAATAGGTGAAAGACAAAACTCATTAAAAAAGTACCCTTCCCCACGTATTTAGTAGCGGGAATAAACAGTATAAACGTAAAGTAAGTGACATGGCTGTTGTTATCTTATATTGCAAAAAAACTCGATTGTAACAATTGTAACAGATCATAATTATTATAACGTGTCTTCAAGGCAGGAAGAATAGAAGCTACACTATCCCCGGATGACATAGGCTATATTATATTTTATTATTTTTCCCGAAGCGAAGCGAGGGCGATTTTCTAGTAGTAGATAAAATTACTACTTCAGAACCCTACATTGTGCGTGGCCTGACACGCACTTGCCCGGCTTTTTTTAAAATTATAAATTACGATACAGACATTGCATTGTAAGATTTTTTACCAAGTAAGACTTAGTTATCTGAAAAAATGGAGTATATTCACAAACCTAGATAGATGAGTCTGAGTAAACCCTTACAATGTTCGAAGAACAACGCGGCGTGTTGGTATTGTATTTTTTTAAACTGATAAATTGCTGCCCATTATACTGTAATGGAGGGAAATCGTCAACAAAAACAGACCTTGCTCCGCTTTTATATTTATCACAAATTACATCACTAAGTACTAACTTCGTCATAATAATGTTTTAAGTACTAAGTTTGTTAAACGCTACAAAAATAGTAAATAAACTGAGGCACAGTAACCATTTTCCTTTTACTCAATTTTTTTAATTTAATTTCTAATTTACATTGCCCACTTACCATCAGATGGCTCGACTGCTTTGTCGATTATTTGCATAAATAGCAATATAATAATATGTTGCACAAACCCCGTTATGTAAAATTCTTAAAAAAGGTAAATCCTTAAATTCTTCGTCATAAGCGTTCACCATCGTGACTAAAGAACTAATGTATCCTGTGGTTGTACAGTAACACAGTATAATGGGAACTAAAAAACTCCAGGCCTACATCATGTTCATCTCTTTAGCATTTCTCTTCAATTTGTTTCAATAACAATAACGCCTCCTTATTAATTCTTATTTACGAGGTGACAAGGGCGGTAATGGACAAACACGAAAATTAGCATTTAAATAGATATTGATGATGACTTCAGACAATATATGAAGGATGCTAAAGACATACCGTAGACACACAGTAGGGGACCATGAAGTGTATGTAAATTTTTCTTTCGTTTGTAAATTAACAAAAATGGAAAAATTGTCTGAAAACATAACATCTTCATGCAGTGGAATAAACGTAAAATTTGTAAAATGCTTAATTCAAAAGTGAAACGTTTCTTGAGGGCGAGACTATTTTAAAAATAATCAAGTATAAGTGTGAATAGGCTTTTATTAAGTTAGTGCGCTCACCATCCTGGACCACATCTCCACTTACCATCGGCATGAGATGAGATTGTGGTAAATCATTATTTATTTTAAGTAAAAAAACTCGCGCTTATTACAAAAATGCTTTGTCATCAGATCAAAGGTAATTTATTAAATTGAAACACCTTTGGATAAGAGGAAGTAGGTCTCATTAAGCTTAAAAGCTTTGACCTACATAAACAGGGCAAGCTAAAAAACTGTTTAACAGTATATTCGTAAGCTGATATTGCCACCCTGAGCCATTGTAGCATCAGCATTTTCTTTCAGATACGCAATAATCCGCGCTAAGTATTTATTTAAGTAATATGTTAACCTCATGGCTAATAAATACATATAATTCACAGTTAACAATATGAAATAATCACTTCAACAAAGGAAGGGCTTGATAAAGGTAACGAAATGAAACAGGCAAAACATTGAAAAATAAAGTACTAACGTACGCTCGTAATAATAGTTCAAAGAGGCTAAATGAAATTTTATTCCGATGTTTTTAACCGACTTCAAAAAAGGAGAATGTATTCATTTCGACTGTATTTTTTTACGTTTGTTACCTCAGAACTTTCGACCAGGTGAACCGATTTTGATGGTTCTTTTTTAATCGAAAGCTTATGTTTGTCATGTAGTTCTAATTAAAAAGCGAGATCTGACGAGTAGATTTTTTTGAGTTATCTCTAATGTTGAAGTCGATAATTTTTGTCTAAAATTATTTACACATTGTGAAACTACAGTTTTCGAATCTTTACCAATAAAGTACGTGTGTCATGTTCTCACAGGAAAGCTGAAGGTTATACGTTCAGACCAGAAATTACTATTGTTAGTGGGTATTTGAACGTGCAGGAATGAATTTCACTTTACGACACGCCACAATCGTATTATGTACAACGTTCTTGGCCACAATACTGTTGCTACATAAATAAATGAGTTACAAAAACTAAGAAATTTATTTGGATTTTTTTCTTTTTTATTTACTACTTTATTACTTTACTATACTACTAATTTATTCGCAATGTTGCTCATTAATATTACATTTTGGATCTAGACACGCGGAACCGTGTCAAGCCATGTTCAAGCTAACTGGCGAGTAGCACCTTTTGTATAATTTTTACACGAACCATTTTGACCCCCTCATAACTCGAAAACTATTCCACATAAACCTGTCAAACTTGGCTCATTTATTGAAACGTACGAAATACGTATTTCATAAACATGTATTTTTAGTAGTTATTTATTTATTTATTTATTTATTCATTCCAAAATATTACCACTAACATTACAGGCATGTCCTAATGCGTTAGTGTATTTCACATAAATTCAGACAACATTATAATATTAATATAAATTAAAACTAGTACAATCATCATTACAAAATAAAACAAGTCAATATTAGTAAAAGTAAAAGTAGTTATTTTTGGTAGTTGTTATTAGTAGTTATTAGTAAAAGTAGTTATTTTTTTTAATAATTAGTTTTTTTTTCTTTCTCTGTGCTTATAATACCGCTCATCGTGTTTTTCTGTTTGGCCTAATGGTTAGCTGGCAGAGAATGCATAAAGCATTAAGCTCGCCATTTGTACCTTAATCCTTTATTGTGGTCAATAAAGATTAAATAAATAAATAAATAAACACACCTCCAACGGTTATTGAGATATTAAAAAATCCAAAAATCTTTCATTTTTATCACTGACTGACCTATAGATCAAAATTCTAACCTAGTTCCAGATAACCTAGAAAGTTAAAATTTGGCATCCAGATAGGTAGTTGGATGAATGGTTTCAACCCACTACTGGGCACAGGTCTCTCCTCTCAAAATTTTGATATTAATAATCGCCATACGAAAAGAATGCATCAATTAGTTACGCCTTCGTTCCGCCTAAGTAAAGTGCAGCGATCTTTCATAGGGCTTGGTATACATTTCTATAATAAAATTCCAAAATTAATACGTGACTTGCCAATAGAAACTTTCAAAAAACGTGTAAAGACACAATTGTTAGGCAAGGGATATTATAGTGTAGACGAGTATTTAAATGACAAAGACGCATGGAGATGACCAGCTCTGCATCCAGTTCCGCTCAGAATAGTAAATACTTTTGTATTATTATCTTTTTTTGTAATATTTTTTTAAAAGATGTGCTGAGGAGTTTCTTTAGGCTTTTCTTCTCCTCCACGACAAAGCACCTTCCGAAAAGCCAAAAAATGACGTGCATAAGTGTATCAGTGATACCTATATGAATAAAATATTTTGACTTTGACTTTGACTTTGAAGGAGGCCTAGAGCAAACTCCACCACGCTGCTCTAGTGTGGATTGGTGGAGGGGTTAGTGGCTAACATTTGGGTGAATACAAAGAAATAAATCAGAAACAAGTATTTTTTTTTATAATGTACAATATTACACGAACCATTTCGAGGTACTTTTGCCCCTTAACTCGAGACCTATTTAACCTACATACATGAAATTTGGTTCATTTATTAAAACCCCTTAGCTTATTTAGAATTCAAAATTTCATAAATGTAGTTCAAACAGTTATTGATATAATAACGTTTAAAAACTCGCATTATGGTGACTGACTGACTGACATAGGATCAAAAACTTATCCTACTTCATATGACCTAAGTACATACTTTATATTTGGCATCAAGATATATTATTAGGCGTATGTAAAGGAAAAAAATCTAAAAACTGAAAATTATTAATAATTAGTGAATCTAGTGAATTTGCGGTTCCACTATATAGGTAGAATAGTTTTACAAACAACAATAGGTATATTCATTATCTATAAACACTAATCATTTCTAGACAAAAAGTAATGATATCTCATCAAAAACATAAATGTGAAATGAGAGCCAAGTTCAAAAAAAAGAATTGAGATCTGAATGGGGCATCATTGGTATTGGGATAATTGGGATTACACCTTAAACAATTATATACATAGCTAGGAAATCACCCTCGCTTTGCTTCAGGACAAATAGTAAAAAAATATAACATAGCCTTGGTCACCCGGGGATAGTGTAGCTTACAAACAGTGAAAGAATTTTTCAAATCGGTTCGGTAGTTTCGGAGCCTATTTAATGCAAACAAACAATCAAATCTTTCCTCTTTATAATGTTACTATAGATAAACTTATATATTAATACACATAAACTTTCACATTTGTAATACATATTAGTAGAATTAATGGTCGTCCCTTCAATATTTCTGAATAACCCTTTCGTTCTATATTCCCAGCGCCCCCCGGCACGGAGAAATAGGCCAAGCACGACCAGCCAATTACACTTGAACCACTACACGGTACTCAGGCCGTCACTCCGCAGCTCAACAATTATTGGACTTGTAACTAAGTGATGTGATTTGTTTAAAATGTATTAGTTTATAATGGATTATTTAATGAGTTATGTTTTCCATCTTTTATCTATTTGTCATGAATTTTTAGTTAATATTCGTGAACCCTCATAAATCTGTGTACTCTGTAATTTCTTCTATTTAGTTTGTCTGGAAGAAGTTGATGTTTATTTATTTATTTATTTGGATTGCCAACGCATCAACGCATACAGTGCGTGCATACAGTGCATCAAGCCAAGTTATTACATAAATGTATATGACTGCTCGTAGAATTATAGGCAACTTTACAATAGTACACTTACACTTTTAGTAAAAATACGTATGAATTTTATTACTAACTAAATAAAAATTACAATATTTTTTAAAATATAAAATGAATTAAATAATGTCAGTGGAATATTCATAAATCAACTTACAAGTTTAGCAATAGGACCGCCGATTGATTTATTATTTTTGTCTTTTTTATTCTGTAAAAATTTTGTGAAGCTTTCATCAGGCCCGTAGGTCATCGACGTAACTTAACGACTTAACGACTGTTATCATAAGATACGATTCCAACAGTCTTTTGCAACTAAGAAAGTTTATCTACGAATAAACTGAAGTGTAGCTCATTCATTACCTTACCTTCCTTCACACCTTAATTAATGATTTCGACCTAAAATCGTATGGATCAATGTGAATTTTATCATCACTCTAATCAATCATTACAAAACTGAGTTTTTGCTAAACGGTGCCTATAATTATCCTTTCCACGGCAGTGTTCTAGGATTCTCCCTAACCTATCTTGGTACCGGAGCTAAGATGTGTTTGTTAAGTGCAAACACGTGGAGCTCAGAACCTCAGATTGAGCGACATTTCTATAGATTTGCCGACAGATCACGTTTCAATCCCATGTCATTCTCACGGTGCATTGCAGCGCGCGGCGCTAAAATGATGCTTAGAGAAATTTTCCGACTGTTAGTGCTGATGACCTTGAAACACTTGAATAGATCTTCATATTATAGATTGTAGCTAAGAACTATCTTGATCACGTCAGTTTTGAAACAATAAAAATCGCATCATAATCGGTCCATTCATTTAGGAGCCACGATGCTACAGACAGACAGACACGTCAAATATATTATATAACGCCCATCTTTTTGCGTTAAAAATATGTGAAATTAAAGAAAGTAGATAATACGAAGTAATCACTAAACCTAAAGTACCTACTGGTCTGAGGTTCAGGAAGCTCAGGAATGTTATGCCAAAATAAAATCAGATTTGTATTTTGTTATTTACTTTCCAAAACTCTCCCCGAAAATCTCTTTCATAACAGTAACAACGGAAATAAAAGAAGCGTGTGCTTTCTCGCTACAAATGTAACACAGTAATTATGTACTGTGAAAAATGTAGCGTAATAAAGGTATATATCAACACGAAGCAACGCACCACGCATTCTACCACGCATGGAATCACGAAATTTATATCTCTATTAGGTTACCCCTCAGTTAGAAAATCAGGAAATTCATTAAGTTTACAGGCAGGTTATTATTGTAGGAATATATAGGTGTCTCACCGAGAGGTTTTTAATTTATGTACAACGAAAGACCTTTCTTTTCTCGTACTGTAGAGAATAAACTGTTACTTATTTTTCTTTCTAAGCATTAAATCAAACGACAAATGAACGTACGGACCGTATCGTCGCGTCTGTAACAGTGTATACTTAATGATAGAGGGTGACTTAGAAGATTCTAGGATTTCATCCTATAAAACAGAACGTGTACACGATGGTGTAAAAGTGTACGGGTTTATTTGTATTGAAGAGTTGACGGAAGATTATGCAAGTGATTCATACATAGTGTCCACACATTATATGACACGGCCTTTATTAAAATTGATAAAGAACGATAAGGTCAACGTAAGTGTCTGTTAACATAACTATCACCAACAAACACCTTTACTTACTCACAGCTGTTCGTCCTATTGTTATTCAAACTGGTTTATTTCTATACCGTTATCGTTTACAGATATCGTCTGTTTAAATATTAAGTACTGATCTTTGCTTTATAATTTCTGATATCACTTTATTCTTCGTACTGTGTGGCCTATGTTTTTAAATAAATATTTAATTAATCTGCACCTTTCTTTCTCCAACCAGCAATGGAGCAGCATGGGGATTATGCATGGACTCCTCAAGAAGAGATCCGAGCAACGTTTACGTCTTGTAGTTGTTCTGGCGCCATTTTAAACCCCATCTAGTAAGATTTACGGAGATCGCGTGTTTGTTTAATTGGACCTAATGCAAACCTTCGTCTTCAACCTGATTGCTGTTCGCGGTTCTAGGAAGCAGGGAAGGGAATCACAATGAGATTAATAGGTACATAATTAGTATTAGATACGAAGTGAGGGTTTGGGAGAACTTTTTCTGACAAATTTTCTGATCAATCTTGAAAAAGACAACGACGATGAATTAAGTTATTCTTATTACTGTTGCTTCGTTTGTTTTATGACGTAGTTACTTCAATTTAATTACTAAATTAAAAAAACATGTTATTTATAATAAAACATAATAATATAGGTTACTGCAAAGACTTTGAAAATTTAAGCTATGCAGTCGGTTATCGAAATGAGTATGTTATAAAACTTCCACGTGGTATGAAATTATGTTTAAATCTCACAAATAACAAGATCAAATTGTATTTCGCCTCGAATTTTAATGTAATTATTATGCCATTATTAATAAGTAGATAATTATTGTATTAATGAACCGCTCTTCATACATATAACATATCTAATCCATTTTATCGAGCCTTTCATATATTTGTGTCTTGCGTATTCCCTTTGTTTTATCTTATTTTCCCTAACACACCAAAACCTCGCTACACAAACGTTTGTAGAGCACAGTATATTATTCATGTTTAAGAGTATATTATGTAGAGTAGAGAACATTATTGGAACGAAGTTCCTTATCGCGCGTTGTGAAAGGGGGCTAGACGGAAAATTACGACACTTTTTGATTTTACGAATGACAACACTTTTTTTGAAGTGATTCAGTGAGATTTACAGAGATGGCGCTGTACAGCAAAACTTAAATCGAAACTTCGTTCCATCCGGGTGTCCCTTGACACCTCTCATGTTTTTTTATATGTATATTTAATAGAAACCCCCGTGTAATGTATTCGTTTGTGTAGCCATCTTATAGCGATTAAATTCGCTACGGCACTGTCGTCCCATGGGACTTGTACAAGATGGGAATTTGATTGTTGCGCAAGTCTCCAGTTATTACCGGGGTAAGTCAGAATAATCATATACCTAGTTCATGTTACGGTTACATTTAATTTGTGGGAATATCAGAATATCCTGGTAAATTCTTAGTTTTTTCGGTCAATTCAACAAAATATTGAAGTGAATATTGAAGTGTGTATTCATTGATAACTACTTATATGGATAAATTTTTCTGATTTTGACAACCCGTGTGGTGCAAAGGTTACCAATTAGGATCGACGTGCCAAGGGTCTTTCGGGTGAGGCGGAAATTTGAATGATGAGTTTGAATTTCAGGGTCTAAATGCGTGTGTTGTCCATAGCACCCAAAACACAAGGAATTCTAGTGTAGGGCTAAGGTAAAAAATACAACCAAAAATTGAGACCTTCTTTTTTTGAAGTCGGTGAAAACTAACATGATCATGTAAAAACAACATTTCTTAAGGTCCAGAATACGTTGGAAATTATTGTATAGGTATTTATGATATCAAAAAAATCCATTGCGGTCAGCTTATACTGATATTATTTTCTGTTCGCTTACCGTTAATTTACATTTTTTGCTAGTAATTCGCACTAAAATTATGTAATCCAGTAATAAAATACTTTATGCAATATTCTGCGGCATAATAACAAGTCAACATAATTAATTTGGAACGGTTTTATAATATCTTAAAACATTATTAGTAATGTCTATTCTAATTTCTTTAATCAACATTTTATAAGCTTACAAAATATTTTGTAATATAATTTCGTGATACTGAACACTAAAGAAAGGCCTTCGGGAATTCAGCGCATAGTTATTAGCTACGTTCTAAAGTTTTGGTAAATCAATATGTTTATTATTTTAATTCTGTTTACTGTTGCTATCCCCCATTAAAATTGTTAAATGTTTTTTAATATGGGAAAATCTAAAACGACCGTATTCAGTGTGTGAAAGGGTTACTTCACATTGATTTTCTGTTGTATAAGTATACCTACCTATTTTATATAAAAAAAACAATTTTCTGCTCTTCTTCATACCGAACCTCAAATTCCTACTTAATATTTCAGGTTTTCCCTTCACATAGACATGTATTACGTAAGCTATAGATTATGATAATCACAGACATGTATACCTAGAGTAGATGCCGCATGTTCATACATTTCACGTGTAACAGAAAGGATTTTAAATCCTATTTGAGCGCCGTGTCATTTAGTTGGCGTTTCATTGCTATTGGCAATAGATGTCAACTGAAATAACGAAAAATGCCTAATTGTAACGTTTTAAACTGTAGGAATTCTACAAATACAGTTAGCAGAGGTAAAGGAAATATTTCTTTTCATCGTTAAGTAATTTATTTATAAAATTGTGCAGTAATTTATTTTTAAATTATTTTTTTCATATTTATTGCATTTCTACCACGTTTTACAACGAAAAGCACTAACTTACTGTGTACTGCATACTACTCAATACATTGCTGATTTTGGTAGCAAAATTTATACGGCTTGTTTACTGGAACACGCAATGAAAGTCAAACAATCGTGACTATAAATCGTCGCTTAGCTTCGTAGTACGGTGAATATTGTCGTGTTTCTGTAAAATATAGCATAATAATATAGTGTTGTTCATTTACTCGGTGTGGTCTCGATGTTAATCGATTTTGAAAACCAATGAATAATAATATTTATATAGAGACAGTTTTTAACAGGCAAATTATTTTTCACTAGGAAATCGCCCTCGCTTCGCTTCGGTAAAAATAGTAAAAAAAAATAATATAATATAGCCTATGTCACCCGGGGATAGTGTAGCTTCCCAACAGTGAAAGAATTTTTCAAATCGGTTCGGTAGTTTCGGAGCCTATTCAATGCAAACAAACAAATCTTTCCTCTTTATAATATTAGTATAGATTACAATATTAATGTTTCTGTATAGTGATTTTATTCATGATAACATTATAATTAAAGGTTTTCAAGTGACCCCAATATTAAAGCAAAATAAATTATAGCGACGGGGCATAGAGATTGAGTTCCAACAAAACATAGCCGTATATGTTCTATTCATTTCAATGAAATGAAATGAAATGAAATGAAAAATGAAAATGCATTTATTCGAGGGTATAAAAAAAATACAACAAAATTTAACAGGCTACATTAAATTATATGGGCGCCTGCACTGCAGCGTGACCCCCGAACAGGCCCAGACTCAGCATAAGCCGTGCTGCACAACATAAGTCATGAGAGCACAGCGCTGATATTTCAGTCTGACAATGATGACTGTTTTACGGATTCGAAAAAGAAACGAAGGCTGATTTCAAGCGCAATACCGAATATTGATGTACTGTTTTTTTTATTTTGAATTTTTAATTAGAAAAAAAATATTCGTTTAACTTTAGGTAAGTTTAAATATGTCCATATTATGTTTTGATTTTCATAAAAGAAATGTTTATAAATATTTTTTTAATTTTCATTTATTTAATTTCTTGAAAGCAAATAATAAACAATCATAATATTTATGATCTCTTTATTTATCTTTTCATTTTTGAAGCTTGTGTTTATAATTAACAATTAATAATCAAGTTAAATAAAACACAAAACTATTTATTCGGTCATATTCAAGCACTATACTATATTATTATGTACCAACCAAACCAACCAAAGGCATTTTTTATGTTTTACATATTCTACGCCTACAAACGATCATACGATTTTCTATATACATAATTATAATCGATAATCGATTTTGAGAATCATTAATCGTTGTCGAGAATCGGTAACGAATCAGTTTCGAATTGATATCGCTAGGATGGGGAATTTCAGCACTAAATATTCTTGTGACAGCACAATGTGTCAAAAAAAGTGACACGCTTGGTTTTCATACAATTCGAGGTACATGCGTCGTCTATTCTTGATATATTATGTCTGTGATGATAATTTATTTATCATTTGTTTTGGTGCTATAAAACATACCGCAATCGATCTTGAGGTTTGTTTGCATTTCATGAAATTGCAGTATTTTTTGACAGTTTTCTTACCTATTCATATTAGAACAGTTAACTAGTAGTCTAGTGGCCCCACAGGAACTCGGCTAGCCCAATCGCAGTAAGTGTGGGTCGGTGGCAACTCGGACTTCATAATATAATGAGGATCTATAAATCTGACGACACTTTCGTCATCGGGTTCGTGTTCTATTTACGTCATTATCAGTTGGTCATAATATTATTAAAATATGAAAAAATCCTAATTTTAATATTAGGAGTCTGAAAGTCTGTATAGATAGATAGATATTTGTTACTTATTTACGAAAAATCTACTGAACGGATTTTCATGAAAATCTCACAGGTAGATTAAGATTAAGACAGGGCACAATGTATTTATTGTCCCGAAAAAACGCGGGAACTTCTTTTATAATGCCTCTGTAATTTCTTTGCTGTAACTGCATTGTCTTGCATTAACTTGTAGCGTAGCGTAGTTACAGAAACCGTCGTGGCTAGACCAGGCACCATTTACACTTAGTAAATCGAACGAAGTTTCACACAAACATTACCACTCCAGAAAATTTACTTGAAACGTCTTGACGGATTATTCAAAACTTATCTAGACATCTGTCTGGAACTAAACAACTAATCTTTTAGACAAGTTATCCATAACTTTAGTAATAACTAACTCGGACGAGTTATAACTAGAGGTTATTAGACGTTGAGGCAACGATAATTGAAGTGAAACTGGATCTTATGCAGAGTGGATTAATAGAAATTTCATTTTAATACAGAGCTAAAGTACAAACAAGTAAAACCTTCAGCGTTACGAATGTCCCTGAACGGGGAGCAAGCTTTGGGGTTGCCAGTCTGCTTGTATCAAAGAATTCTCAATACCTTTTATTTTAATACCTCTTTACAACATCCCAAAAAACGGAATCTATATACTCAGAACTTTCAAAATTTTGCTGCTTTAACTTTATGCTATTATTCGTATTTCAAAAAACGACACCAGCGGAACGTGACACAATAATTAAGTAAATTAATTAAATGATGAAATTCCGATCAGTTTTAAATTTCTGCTGTAACAACAAAAATAAGAATAAAGTTTGTCGGCGACTTGCTTCAATTATTTAATTGATTCGATCCATCAATGTAACTTATTTGAAACAATATAACAAGGGTATTTAACGTCTTCCCCATACTTTTATTCTGTTTATTTTATTATTACTTACACTCATTAGTGTGTTTATGTCTGACATCCCAAATATCAACGACCACAAAATAAATATTTTATCTCTCACATAAATATCTGCCTCGTGCGGAACTCGAATCCCGGACCCTTTGCTTTGCAGAAAGGACCAATGCATCCTTTTTAATTTTCTACGATAACGCCTATAATTATAATGACATTAAGATAATTTACTATTTGTTGAATATGATGTACTAAAAATAATGTTTGTTATGTTGGCATACTCGTACGTAGGAGCTTGAGGTGTGGAATCCATTTTGGTCAAGAAGGGCTAAATACTAACTTTTATTCCTACATTGGTAGTAGTCACTTTTATATCTACAAAGGAAAATGCCCATTTAGTATGGAGAAAAGTAGGTACTGAATTTTTAATTTTATTTGATTATGTTATCTTAATGAATTATAAATACCAACTTTAGTTCATGTTCATTTTAGGATTTACGAGATTTTCAACAAAATTAGTTTGTATTCAGGTTACAGTAATATGGATTTTTTTTTTATATGAAATAAGTTAATGCTTGACAACGATCCCACCTGATGGTAAGTGGCGATGAAGTCCAAGATGGTGAACGCACTAACTTAATAAATGCCTATTCACTCTTCTCTTGAAGACACCTACATTGTAGGTGGGCGGGAACACCCACGCAGGCAACTTATTCCAGTCCTTATTAGATTAGTCCAGGATTTAGACAGGGGGGTATTTAAGTCGTATACCTAAGTAATGTCGATCTTTTAAGATTCAAATTCAATTGATAGTCCCCAAACGCCATCCAGTTTGTTATATCATAATCGAATCAACGCCCTTTTGACCCCATAGTATGAGATCCGGCATGAGAAATATATACCCTCACGTGTTTAATCAAAATGATCCACCATGGCCTACCTATGGTAGATAGTATAAATATCTATGTATATATCGCTGATATCGCGGGAGTCACTAAATAAATAAATAACGCTTCACACACATAGCCCCACACTAGGATTCCCTGTGTCGTGGGTGCCATGGACAACACACAAAGACAAGGACATGCACACCCAGACCGAGAACAGGAATTCAAACTCATCATTCAAATTTCCGCCTCGCTGGGAATCGAACCCAGGACCATTGGCGCGGTGATCCAGCATGGTAACCACTGTGCCACGCGGGTCGTCTAAGTAGTATAGATAGGTGTAAACACAAATAAATAAGTTCTATAATAATATTCATGAGGATCCTGATCATTTTCTCTCTGACCGCACACAAATTGACATCGCAAATAACAGACGGGAACTGGTGAACTCTGAATCCATTAATCTGGCTACATCAAACAAGTACTTAATATGATTTAACTTCTCTCTTTAGGGAACATGAACATTAACTCTAATTTATCCTTACTATATGACTGGTCTACGCGCTTTGGAATCGCGGTAAACCCTGAGAAGTGTCATGCCATACTCGTGGGCAGTTCAAGGTTGTTGGCTGGTATTGACATAAATACTCTACCCGGTGTATATTACAACGGTAAGCACATACAGTACTGCGAATCAGTCAAAAGCCTTGGACTTTTTATTGACAGCTCTATGGGATGGAATGTTCAGGTTACTGAAACTTGCCGTAAAGTCAACGCTTCTTTGCGCTCTCTTTACCGACTCAAAAATTTCCTGCCGGTTCAAACCAAGTTAATGTTGATCAACACACTTGTATTGCCCATAATTGATTACGGGGATGTATGTTACCCAGACCTGACCGAAGCACTTCTAAATAAACTAGAGCGTCTCCTTAACAACTGTATTCGTTTCATCTTCGGCCTTAGAAAATATGACCACGTTTCTCAGTTTCGCCGTCAACTTAAGTGGCTCACGATTCGTCAGAGACGTAACTCTAGAATTCTTCTTTTACTGTATTCTATCTTAAATGATCCCAATTCTCCTCAATATCTAAAGGATAACTTCCAGTATCGCTTTGCCACGCACGATAAAATGCTTCGGCTGTGTACTAATCTTAGATTCAATGTCCCACCGCATAGAAGCAGGTTCTTCCATTATTCGTTCACGGTACAGGCAATGCTGCTTTGGAACTCCTTACCCGTGGAGATAAGGAAGGCTCCCAGCAGGTTTTCTTTTAAGAAACGTTTAAGAGAGCATTATTTGCAGACTGACTGAATTCTTTACTCTCCTATCGCAAAATGTTACTTATTGTGTTAATGTATAGGTATGTATATATATATATATGTATATATATATATAGGTATATTTATGTATGTATGTATGTTTATATATTTTAAATGGTATATATAATATAATAGTATAATATAATAGTATGTATAGTTTATAAGTGTATATATGTATATTGTACGTAAGTAGTATTCGTTTTTCTTTTTTTACTTTTTTCATCATTTTTTTTTTCCTTCTTAAGTAGTTTTAACACCTGCCATCAGTTCTTTCCACATCCACCCAGGGTTGACTGGTGGACAATGCCATTAGGCATTAAGTTTGCCCTTTGTTCATCCTTTTTTATAAGGTGACATAAATTTTAAATAAATAAATAAATAAATAAACATGGCATCAAATGATATTTGTTTATGGTAATCATTCTGAATGCCTACGAAAACATGTAGCTTCTTCCTCACTTATAAATCGCTTATACTCGTAAATGTATGAGCACTGTAGCTGAAGAAATCTTATTGGATGTCGTATTTGTTCCGTCTTTATGTGATCATAAGGAAACAAAATATGAAAAACATAAACAACTTTATGCAAACGAGCTTACAGTGCCACCATCCCCATCCCCTATCGCCCATGGACATAAGTAACCAACCTCGAATAGGCCTCGAGGATTGTACAGTAGCCAGAGGGTCAGTGCTGGATTTATGTTTTTTATGAGTGTAGGCCAATTTATTTCCGTCGCCCCATGTACCTTTCTCAAATAATAATTTTCCATTCATAGTAAGGAATGCACTGAATTAGTCACTAAGAAAGTGCGTAAAAAAACAAGAATTACTATTTTTTGCGACACTTTTTAATAGCAAAATCATCTATAATATATCATCTTCTGAAATCTGCCGCCCCTAGGACGCTGCCACCCCTAGGCCGCGGCCTATACGGCCTATTGACAACTCCAGGACTGACTGGGTAGGTTCTGTAATATCAGCGTTAGTATATTTTGTCTGCCTTATTTATAACTTCGATGATCAATTATTATATTCATGACGGACCCATCATACCCCTAGCCATACCTCTGGTAGTAGGGTGGATACTTTTTATTATCATGATTATAATTCGTGTACATCAGTTTTATGTTCGGTGTAAGCTTCATAACATTTTGTCAAGATTTCAAAAAAGCCATTTTTACGACTCATCAAACGTGACTTTCCAATCAAATTTTTCCATATGTATGAACTGAGATATCAACTTTCTCTCTTGTAATATTCATATTAAAATTAAATGGAGAATAATTATTGTTACGGAAATACAAGTAAAAAACCGCCAAAGGAAAGGTTTGGTGCCATCGACTGTATTCACCTGAGTTAATTGCTTTGAATTTTCCGTAATCATAAATAAACTATATTCTATAGATCAAATTGTACCTGTTGAAGAGACAAAATTAATAAATTTTCTTACACTTTACGCTAAGAGCACAGAATAAGAATACAACATAATAGTACCTTCTAAGAGTATAGTATAAAACCAAGTATTATAACGTAACTTTGTGCTTAGAAAGTTAGATATTAAACAGGAACCCTCACCTGGCAAAGGGAGGGCAGATGCATTTTAAGTTTTAATGTAAGTAAGTAACACTCTAATCTATACACGCTACACTAAAAGGGCGCTGAAGGAAAACACTCACTTTGAGAAAACTAAGAAAATTAAAAATGCCACTTGAAAACTGCACAATGCTTAGAAAATAAATAAGTATAAATAAAATACACACTGTATACATCTTTAATTACGACTATTAATAAGTATTTATTTATCTTCTTGACCTTTAAACTGGTTGATTTGGACGAACCAGTTTATTGTAGAATGTGATATAGTTAAGTAACGAAATCTCATAATACACGATGATGTTAAATGTTTGTCATGTTATTGAACACGCTGATATAGCTATTACTCAGGTGAACTCATCTAGAATCTAGATTCTAAAACGTCAGGTAAGCGTTTAGCGTCTGGAGTTGAAGAGTCCGTTCCCAAATCGTATGTGTAAGACTGTAAGTTACTAGCTATAGTTACTTCACTCCTCTTGCACTGTAGTTATTTTAAAATATTTTTTTATTAATTCATCCTTTAATCGAACGATATGTAACACCAATAGTTAATAAATTAAATAGAATTTCTTATTTTAATCTGCTTCAGATAAGGTTGCAGACTTGCAGTCTAGCATTAATTAATTATTTGTAAAAGAAGTATTAAATATCATTTTCGAAAGATTAGAGGTCTAATTTTGCCAACATATACGAATATTAATTAATTCAACCTATCATATTATAATAGGCATCTGACTGTAGTTATGTATAATACAACTAAAAGTACTAAAATAATCTGAATTTATACCGCTGCCCTCTACAATGCTATTCACACAAAGCCTCCACAAAGTTATTCATAATCCTATTCAGACACTATAATTATATAACAGCATATTTTTGCGAAAGCTAATGGTACCGAAAATCATATGCAGCATAGGGACGTCCAGGTCCTATTAATACTTCTGAATCCAAATATTCAATAGCCTTCTTCAGAACATACATGCCTCCAGGTAGGTATTTAAATACAACTCCGAAAGTACAGCTCTAACTAAAGACTGAAGTCTGAACGACAGGAACCATGAAAAATATTGTTAGAATATTAGAATCATAGACTAGGAAAAACTATTTATTTTTATGCCTTGAGCAGGCAAACGAGCAGGCGAGTCACCTGATGGTAAGTGATCATCGCCCATGGACATTAGTAACACCGGGGGCGTCACCAATGCGTTGCTGGCCTCGAAGAAAACAATAGACCCGCTTCTTGAATGACCCCATGTCATAGTTTGGAGGGAACACCGATGCAGGGAGTTATTTCCACGGTTTACACGTGCGAAGTAGACAACTACACGAGAACCGAACTGTGGACGAACGCCAAGTATCCAAAAGGTTTCAAAAGGTTTTCATGATCACGACTTGTATTTATTCTGTTTATTATTAAAAATACATCACGCTATTGTAATCACAAGTTTACTCGTGTATTAGTAGGCAATAAAGATAACGAATAATTGCAGTGATTATTCCCTACATATTATCATAATGCACCTTGCATAAAAACCTGTTACAAGATAATAACGAAGTGGTTATGAGTGAAAAAAATTTTCAGGGTCTGAAATTAAGTCTTGATTCAACCATAGTTGAGGCCAAATATCCTGATTATTCATCTTGGTTCTTTAGATAAGAAATTCACAGACAAGATCAATGTATTTCCATTAATGATTTCATATTTCTCTATAATAATTAAGCTTCAAGCTAAGTAAAATATTTGAACAATCCCTTTCACAATTTCACAACGAATCTGGCTACACTGTGCACCTGGTTTTCTTAAAAGTCCTGAAAATGTGTAAAATGATCAAACCCAAACCGTATTTGGCCAAACTGGTTGAGTATGATCTTGAAATATTCTCATTATTAGATGAGATCTGAGTAGGTACTAAATACTCAGATGATGATGTTTATTCAATTAAAATATTTGTCTACCTTCGAATGATATCGAGCAAACAATCTTTCATCGCAAAAATGTTGAATTAAACTAGTAAAATTGTTTGTTTTGATGATAACAGTTGCGTATCTTTAGGTTGTTATTCAACCGTTACATTAAATTGCTGTTAACAATGCGCACATAATATTGCGTTAAAAATTAAAATTGTTTATGTATGTAATAAATCCAGCAATTATTTTCCGTTCACGACAAAATTGTATCATCATTTTTAAACTATGAATGCCAGTAGCTTTTAGAATTTGGTTTAGATCTCGTTGAATGTCAACAGCAACAATATTGCTGTCTTCCGAGTTGCAGGATCATTGGACTGAATAACAGAGTTAACCATCTTTCTTGGCTGGAAGGATGAAGTTAATTTTAATTCAATGTTGGAAACGATTACCTCCACTAACCACTTACCAGTTGACTGTACGTTGCCACTTAACTAACAAAAAAGCACACACATAAAAGTTTATGTACCTACTTGTATATCCAAAAAATTAAATCGAAATCGGCGTCAAAATTACCTTGACTTTGGACATCGCGCTCGTCAATTATATTAAAAACGTCATGGACAGTTCGTCTGTTTGAGCACTCGCGACGCGCCTCTACACCTCAATGGTTGGCAGTCGACTGACTGAACTAAACTCATTGTCGTATCATTGTTCAAAATGTTCAGTACATGAGATAGGAAAGCTGGGTCCAGTTGAATTAGATTGATTAATAGTTGGGACCGAATTTCGTGGTCTTGACGAATTAGCTTTGTCGTTTTTTGTACAGCGAGCCAGCGGGCTATAAGTGGGATGATTGGTTTCGCGCTTTTCAGGCGGAGTTACGCGTGAATTGCTGTAAACTGCTTACTATTATATGTATTTGAAATTAGATAAACAATATTAGGTTTATCATAACAGAATTTTACAGTAAGTGAAAAATTTATGAAATCTTTAATTACTGCGAAAAACTTTATTTCAAAAGGTCCAATATTAAAGTACTCGCGAGATTTTCCAAAAACACACTATCATCACTTAGCATAGGTACTTTATTAGCTTTTTATTTTTTATTGGCTTTACCACATAGCAGCAGCGCAGTAGGTATGGGTCTCTTCTCATGGATTTGGAGTATGGTACTTACGCCCCAACTCAGAGTCACTACCGGTTACTTAAATCACTGCTTAGTACAGAATTTGTATAGTGATTCTTTACTAAGGAAAGATTTAAGCTAGTGACTCTGAGTTGGTGCGTTAAACTATTTGCTTAAGTGTAGTTTGTTCACGTATCTACGAATGTCAGAATAAATAACGACGTTAATTCTCAACGAAACAGCGAAAGCAAAAGCTATCTCTAAAATATTAAAATCACCATAAATGAATCTTTTATATTTGGGGAGTTCCCTCAATTCCTCGTGGATTACATCATCAGATCTCAATTTCAATAGATATGGAAACATTCTGGACGAACCTATATCGTTTAAATAAATAAAAGATCCAAATCGGTTTTGGAAATGAGAACCTCCTCTTTTAAGAAGTCAGTTAAAAAATAAATTTGTTCGGATATCAAATATCATCACAGTTAGGTACATAAGAATTCAACAAATGTTTACGCTATCAGGTAATTACTTACAACAATTGGGTATGCACCTACTTATATTTATGTTGTTGTACATCGATGATGCCGAGGACAAATGGTGGTGTAAGAAGACTCGCTCAGTGGGGTCCAGTTTTTCGCACTCGGCCTTCAATTAAAGAACATCAACAACAAGGATCCAGTTTTTCGCACTCAGCTGTAGTCATGCATCCTGCGAATCCTCAGGATTTATCCGTTGATCTATCATATTATGTATCTTGTGACAGTCTTATGACAAACCTACGGCTTTTTGTGTATTCATTCACAAATTAAAAAAAAATATTTTCCCTGGAAAACTAAACTTGTCAATATGACAACAATATTGTCTATCTTAAGTGACGTTCTATGGATTTTAAAAATCGGATCTGTCAATACTGCTCAGCGGAGGCCGGTTTTTCATTTTCTACCATCGATCATTACTGGTTATTGGCAGTGCTAGGTACTCGTATAGAGGGCAAGTCACGTAAACCATCATATCTATAGCACAGACATAATAGTACATATTGGTATTCTATGGGGCATTTTCCTCTGATAAGATAAGAACTGACACGTTCAGAAACCCCCGCACCAATCCACATTAAAAAAGTACATGAGTATTGAATTTCAACTCATTTAGTCCAGTAGTTTCGGAGTAAATTGGCTGTAAATGGCGGAGAGAAACACGAGTGATCCTATATGGAGTCCGTTTTTGTTTTTTTCATACGGAACCCTAAATTTTTTATTTTTTTTATGTTACTAATTGACAAACCATTTCATGGTAAGTGTTCACCGTCGCCCGAATATTAGTAACACTAAAAGCATCACCGATGCGTTGCCAACTAAGAAAGAAGAGAGTAGAAGATTGAAATGAAGACGAATGTGGGACACTAAGGGGTACATAAAAAGAAAGACATTCTTCAATGATGGAGTCATGCGAGATGCTCATAACTGACGGAGTCAGTTCGATGACGACAAATTATTAAGTCACAATAATTGTTCTGCGCCAAGACTATTGTTTGACAATTAAGTTAATCACTGATTTAACAATGGCGAATTCAATAATTAGGTCATTGCGTACAACCTCGATAAGAATATTACAGCCGAGTATAATATCATGGTATTTAAGTAACACCTATCAACAAGATTAACAACCGGAGGTAATTTTAATTAAATTATTTTTTACCCGACTACAAGGAAGTGTTAGGTTTTTCGCGCGTATTTTGTATGCATGTAATATTCTTTATTACCTCGTATCTTCCAAATAAAATATCGTTAGATTCGTCTTGATAACTCAATTTTCTAAGTTTAAATATCTAAAATTTCAGTTCCAAATCCAAAATAATTATCTTCTCCAGTAGGTAATCATCCAAGCCATTGGTTCTGAAATGAAATAGAAAGGAATCATAATACTTTCCTTTTCATTTTCCTTTTTCAAGAGTACTTCCTAAACTGTCGTTCGAAATTTGCTGCAATCATTTCAGCGGCTACCCTCAATTTGACCTGAATTTATCATGCCCATTTAGATGTTCAAATAAGGTAATCTGTGTCGATTATACTCGGCACAATAATCGAATGGATCCCAATGTGTCGCTTGCATCATTGTGCGCTGTCGGAATCGGATAGTAATTATTGTCATTGTAAGGCGCGGGCCACACAGAAAAGACGCAAGACACGGACCCGTCGCAGTCGCGGCGCCCGTTTAATCTACTTTAGGCGTAAAAGCGTTAAAGACGTAAGACGAAGACGGGGCTCGGACCCGTCGCAGACAGGGCGCCGTTAAAACATATAGAAAAGACAAGGAACGGGCGTGACGGTCGGTGCACACTGGGCTTTCCCCGGCCACAGAGTACTTAATCACTACGTTTTAAGAGACCTGCTCTCCGCATCCTTTCCGCTCCCCCGCTGGCGCCTACGCACGCCCGCGTCCTGTCCTTTCTGTATGTTTTGCAATAGGGCGCCGACGAGAAAACGTCGTGTCGGGCGTCCCGTCTTTTCTGTATGTTTTACGTCGCGACGGCTGCATACATTTTGTATGAAAGTAGATTAAACGGGCGCCGCGACTGCGACGGGTCCGTGTCTTACGTCTTTTCTGTGTGGCCCGCGCCCTATGCTCCTACTTAGCATGCATTATGGAAACGACGGCACGGATCACGTACTTCGTTGTTTATTTAAGGATAAGAGATGGAATGTTCGACCTTTGCTAAGGTAAAGTATATTTACATTATTTTCTAATTCATTATCTCTGGTCCCTAACTCCCCCTGAGAATATTAAATATGTAGTTTTTTTATGTAAGCGTATAATAATATGATTAGATGAGATATCTACATGATGTTCTATTGTATGTCAAAGTGAAGAAAACAACTAAGGTAATCTTGTCTAATTATCATCCCACAATACTATAGTAGTTAGCTAAGCACATAAAAAAACCTTTTTAATATTTATTTATTTTATTTTATTTTGGACACAGACAGTCATGTAGAGTTATATATGTTACAAAAAAAAACTATATTTAAATAAAGACATTGAGTGCCAACACTTATACATATAATCAATGATATTATATGTCATATAATACTGTTTCTTGATACAATAAGACAAGCTATTGTTAGTATTTAAGTTATTTTAGGTTTTAGTACATTTAATTTTATTATTTATTTTAGGTTGTATCTAATGTGATTAAGTTAAAAGTAGGTACATACTATAAGAAGATATATTATTTTTTTTCCGATAAAAATTGCGTAATCTTCTTTTTAAATTTAGAAATAGAATTATAAAAAGGATCGATATGAGCGAATTCCCTGTTGTAAACAGCCAAACAACGATTGAAAAATGAATTTGCGGTGTATTTTCTGCTAGATATTGGAACACCAAATAAATTATTGGGTCTGCGAATACTTTTTAGGGGTACTTTAAAGTGTATTTTTTCTAAAATGTCAGGGGAATCTATGAAATTATTTAGAATTTTATATAAAAACATAATAGTCACGATGTTGCCGTCGTAGATTTAGGGGTAGGTAAGATCTTATGTTTTTTTAATGAGGTAGGTACTGTACGATATATTCTGTGATCCAACTCTGTATTCTAGAATCCTTAAGAAAGTTTTTTGAATCCTCTCAATTCTGTTGATATGACATGCATGATAAGGATTCCAGACTACAGAGCCGAAGTCCAATATAGATCGCACCAACGAAAAATATAAAGTTTTATAATAGGTGACTGTGCTTTTGAAAGGTTTACATGCTCTAACCCTAATTGACGATTCGATCGCTGAATCATATAATCATAGTGATTTTGCAAAAGATGTTCTTGTGCCATCCCCTAGTCTGATACATATGTTCATATATTGGTAAAACACAAATGACTGCTTCAACCAGATAACGAACCTGGAACTTCTCACTCAACAAGCAGTAAGATCCGCGCAAGAGTCCATACCTCTGTGACCCCTATGAACTCAACCCCTGGAGAATCGGTTCTGACATAAATCTTTCAGCTGTTTCCAAGCTCATATAGTACCTACCTTATCACTCCACTTCACACACCAACGAACCCTTAATGTTTCAAACGGATCCTGCATTATTGAGGGCCAATCTTATGCACTGAATTCACCCTAATCTTCTTTTACGAGCAAATAAGGAAAACGTTGAATTTTCAATCTTGCTTTCTGCTCGCCTTTTGAATATGCCATGTTCTCATTACGTCTTCTTATTTTCTTTTTTTCTTTTTCTTATTTACGTATTCTTTCTTATTTACGTATTCTTATTTTTATTTTTAAAAGGTTTTTGGCTTGAGAGCTTTTTCTTTCTTTTTCTTCTCTCTTTCTTGGCCGGCAACGCATCAGTGATGTCTTTGGTGTTGCTGATGTCCATGGGCGACGATGGCCACTTACCATTAGGTGGATCGTCAGCTCGTTTGGCGGCTATTTCCATAAATTTTTTTTTTTTGAAAGTACATAAAAAAATTATGTGTGTCAACTTTTACGCTTACTCCTGACGAACGATTTATATAAAATATATAGATTAGTAAATGAGGGTAAATGAACGCATTTTCATACCACTCAAAGCATGCTTAATACATTTATTTAAATTAATAAATATTTTAATCACTTAATTTAATGTGACGTTTTTATTTACACAAAACAATCATAGATTCTGTGTTACGAATTACAAACATAACGCATAACGCACATAACACTTATCGCACATAACGCATAACGTAGCGGAAAAAGTTTGATTTTATTCCTCATAAATTTTCATTTTCTATAAATATGAAAACCATTTCCTAAAGAGTTAAACTCCAAAAAATTGTGACCTTTGTACATTGTGTTTGTGTATTGATATTAAAACTAAAAAACTAAAACTCAATCTGTAAGTAGGTATATCGGGTCTCTGCGCTATGCTGAAGACGGACGGACTGACAGACTGACGGACGGACATGGCGAAACTATTCAAATACAGTACGTATAATTTCCTCAGCTGAAACAAAACTCCTGGCTCCACCACTGCCCTTCAGCATGTTGGTGTTGTATTTGGTGGTACGATAACATTGTGGGCTTGTTTATGAGTTTTAAAAATATACACGCGTCTAAGATAACAGGTACGAGATATTATAGCCCAAAGAGAGACGATATTTTAGTCCATTTTAAAATCAAATTTTTATTTATCTGGTGTATGTGGGATATTTCTTCTTATATCAAAAGAATTTTTGATAGCAATGACAAATAAAATATTGAAAAAAATACTATAATTTTATACTCATCGCATAATAAAAATCATCATTTGCATTAGAAGTATTTGGGGCACGTCTGTAGATTTAAAGTAAGTAAACAGTTTTTTACCACTGCCTCGATACGATGTTCGGTTCACCGATTTCCGTGTGAAAATATCCTTTATCTTTGTTTTCCCGCGTGCTAATTAATATAATATACATATTTTATAATTTGAATTAAGGACAAAAACCCTTTGCACTCAAGAGGTGAGTCTCGCTCACCACATGATTTATTGCCACAACTTGAAAGGTGACTCGCTCACCACTTTGGTGCGGAAATTCGATGCGCTGTGTAAACTACTAAGTTTCTTTATTTGGTAATTGATCATCGAATTTCCGCACCAAACAAAGTAGTGAGCGAGTCACCTCTCGAGTTGTGGCAATAAATCATGTGGTGAGCGAGACTCACCTCTTGAGTGCAAAGGGTTAATACTCATTCGAACTAAATTACTCTAGTGTTTGTGTGCCTATCTTTTTTGTACATTGTTTTGTTATTTATTTTTTGTCATCGCTACAAAATGTTATTGTTGTTATCTATACCAAGTTTAGCATGTTATCTATTGATATAACCAAAATATACGCAAGAAATAAACAATTTATGTAACAAAATTTACTATTTTTCAGCTGGATATCCCACAAAGGCACAAACAATCGGACGAGCCTTCGTCGGCCCATGGACATCAGGGTCATCACCTGATGCGTTGCTTGCCAAGAAGGGAAAGAAAAGGACTAACAAAAAAACTAGCTCTGAAGCCCCAGCAGCAAACGACAGATTAGATTTTTTGAAGTGAAACTTCTTTAGAACCGTTAGTGATTTGATACCGGATGCAACGGAAAAACGACAGGTAAGATAATATAACCGCTAATTTCGTATTTCAATTTAAGTTGTCCGTAGCCCAATGGTCAGGACGTAGACACACAATGCTGATGCCATGATGATGCGCAGGTTCGCGTCTCAGAATATTTCTTTTTTTTTAGTTTTATTTTTTTTTAGTTTTATTTTTTTTAGTTTTATTTTTTACTGTTTTTAAATACTTTCAAATGCTCTTTTAAATATTTTCAAAGAATTTATCAACAAAAAATAAGAATTTCATTCTTTCATTCTGTAGATCGACCAGCCGATTATACAGACAGTAAAAATGCTAAGTTGTATTCTTAGATGGCGTGAGGAGTAAGATAGAACATTCGTTTTATTGCTAGATAGATTTTTAAAAAGTGCTAAGTTGTATTCATAGATGGCGCTTCGATTTATTGCTTTAAGATTCGATTAGAAATAGAATTATTTATAAAATACTGTAATATACATGTTTTATGTATAACGGAACATTGGTTACCAAGCACTCAAAATCTTGTCAGTATAGGTAATTATAAATTGTCAAGTGCATTCTGTAGAGAGACTGCAATTCATGGTGGATCACTAATATTAGTGCACAACAATATGTCTTGTAAAGATCGTAAAGACATTGTTAGTCTTTCTATTGAGCGCACTATTGAACTGGCCTGTGTGGAACTGGAGCGGTTTGTTATAGTTTGCGCGTATCGACCCCCCTCTGGTGATTTTACTATTTTTGAAGATACATTGGAGGATGTACTTAAACGGTTATGTGTTTCTAGAAAAGGATTAGTGATATGTGGCGACTTCAACGTAGACATTTTATCAGATAGTACTATGGCTACTAGGCTACTAAGTTTGTTTAAATGCTTTAATTTAAATCCATTATTCAATGAGCCAACCAGAATAACTGAAACTACAGCTACTTGTTTAGATAATATCTTTTGCAATTGTGAGATTTTAAATAAAGAGATATTCAGTAAGTTGAAGTCAGACCACTGCGGACAAAAAATTTCGTTGTATAATTCAATCACTAAGAAAAAACAAATAATAAAATGTAGACCAATAACTAAAAATAAGATTTCAACTTTTAAAGAAAAAATCCACTCGGAAATGCAAACGCAGTTAACATTACAACAAAGAGATCCAATAAAACTATATAACACATTGTCTAATAACATAAATAACGAATTTAATAAAATATTCAAATTTAAGTATGTAGATCTAGCTAAAAATAGTAAATTTAGTGATTGGGCTACTGTAGGTATTTATAAAAGTAGGAACAGGATGTATGACCTTTACGCCGAGAAACAATACAATTTTTCTCCAACTTTCCAGGAGCACGTGAGAAATTATTCTAAAATATTTAAAATTGTTTGTATTCAGGCGAAATCAATGTACATAAAGAACAAAATTATTAATTCGGATAACAAGATAAAAACCACTTGGAATATAATTAACAGTGAGAACGGTAACGCAAAGTCCTGTGATTTCAATTACGAATTATTGATTAATAATAATATAATCAGTGCTGATAAAGACGTGGCAAGCGAATTTGAAAATCACTTCCGTAATATTCCTATAACATTAACCAGTTCACTAGCTTCTTCACCGACGGAAGCACTTTCTATATTAAAAAATCATATTAATGAATGTAATATTTTATTTGAATTTCAACATATAACCGCTAGAGACTTAATTAAGGCCTTTCAGTCTCTGAAGGTAAAGAATACGGGTGATTTGTGGGGCATCTCGGTGAAAATAATACAGCATATTATAGGTATTATAGCTCCATATTTGGTCGTAGTTTTTAATAAATGTATAGATCTAGGTATCTTTCCAGATCTTATGAAATGCAGCAAAATCATTCCACTTTTTAAAACAGGTGAAAAAACTGATCTTAATAACTATAGACCAGTTTCTGTTTTACCAACCCTTAGTAAAATTTTCGAAAAGATAATATTGAATCAAATGCTAACCCATTTCAACAATAATAAATTATTACATCCTGAGCAATACGGTTTCACTAAAGGCCGTAGTACAACCGATGCCGGGGCTAGGCTATTAAAGCATATATTTGAAGCATGGGAGGCGTCACATAATGCCATAGGAGTATTTTGTGACTTATCTAAGGCATTTGATTGTGTTGAGCACGAAACATTGCTGTTTAAACTTGGCCACTATGGTATAAAAAACAAGGCCCTTAGCTTGATCGCGTCTTATTTGAGTAATAGAATACAAAAAGTCAGCATAAACGATATTAAGTCACCGGGGTCACCGGCTGTGATGGGTGTACCGCAGGGCTCGATCTTGGGTCCGTTTCTTTTTCTGGTATACATTAACGATTTACCACATTATGTAAAGAACCAAGCGGATATTGTACTATTTGCTGATGATACATCACTAATATTTAAGTGTGAAAGGAATAAAGTAAATTTCGACGACGTAAATAGTGCTCTTTCGCATGTATCGCGTTGGTTCACTATCAATAATTTACTATTAAATGCAAAAAAAAACGAAATGTATAGAGTTTGTGCTACCTAATGTTAAAAAAGTCAGCAAATCTCTTAAACTAAATAACGAAACATTGCATATGGAGGAATCGACGGTCTTTTTAGGGGTGACCTTAGATAGTAAACTTCAATGGGGCCCACATATAACAAATCTCGCGACAAAACTCGGTAGGGCTGCTTTTGCTGTTAGGAAAATAAGGCAGTATACAGACGTCGAAACTGCTAGGATGACTTATGTCTTATGCCATCTTGCTGTGGGGCAAAGCAGCCAATATAAAACAAATTTTCATACTCCAGAAACGGGCAGTTAGGGCTATTTATAAACTTAGGTCTCGGGAATCTTTGCGTGAAAAGTTCAAGGAAATAGGTATACTTACAGTAGCTTCCCAGTATATCTTTAACAATGTAGTTTTTATACGGAAGAATATAAACGCGTATAAACAAAATTTTGATATTAATAATCGCCATACGAAAAGAATGCATCAATTAGTTACGCCTTCGTTCCGCCTAAGTAAAGTGCAGCGATCTTTCATAGGGCTTGGTATACATTTTTATAATAAAATCCCAAAATTAATACGTGACTTGCCAATAGAAACTTTCAAAAAACGTGTAAAGACACAATTGTTAGGCAAGGGATATTATAGTGTAGACGAGTATTTAAATGACAAAGACGCATGGAAATGACCAGCTCTGCAACCAGTTCCGCTCAGAATAGTAAATACTTTTGTATTATTATCTTTTTTTTGTAATATTTTTTAAAAGATGTGCTGAGGAGTTTCTTTAGGCTTTTCTTCTCCTCCACGATAAAGCACCTTCCGAAAAGCCAAAAAATGACGTGCATAAGTGTATCAGTGATACCTATATGAATAAAATATTTTGACTTTGATTTTGACTTTTATTTATTGCTTTTTCATATCATTATCTTGAAACCAAAATTTTGGAAAGTTTCACTTCTACCACGTGTGAATTGCACACATTTTCTTTTTTTGCAAAAGAATAAAAAACTTTGCCTGTTTAGTTTTTGCTATCAAGAAATCTCTATAAATATGTCCAATTTCAATTCCATTATGAGAATAGCTCGTTATGATATTTCAGTGATTACCTACATATTACTCGGGTCACAGTCGAGCGAGCAAGCTCCATTAATATGCACACAAAGGATGCTTTGTACTATCGAGTGGCCGGCAATCTTGCGCCAGCAAACAGACCTTGAAATGAAACTTTTAGAATACCTTCTGTAATACTTTTATCTTATTGTTAGTAACCGCCCTCCCTTGGCTTTGGTTTTCATTTAGATCCGTAGCTTTTTAAATAACATATATCATTGTATAGCCCGTGTTACTCCAAAAACTATGCAGCATCAGCATCCTATTGGTGAACAAATTTTTGAAATCGGTCCAATAATTTTTGAATTTATTCATTACAATCAAAAAATCCTCTATATAACAAAATTTCCCTCTTTGTAATATGTATTACTTTAGGTACCTAGCAACTGTTATAATACCTGTGACTTCATACGTTTGAAATAAGTATAGGATTTCACCACATTCAGTTACGTTAAGTTCTGAAAGTCCGATTCGTATATCACTTGCTACGACCTTGTCACCCTTTTTTCAAATCAAATCAAAATCAAAATCTTTATTCATTCATTATTATTCATTCATTATTTATTTATTCATTCTGATATCGAACTGACAACTGACATTTCAGAAAATGAAAACTGATCTTATTTATTAATTTGTGAGGTCATCGCAAAGGAAAATTTAAGAAGATATTTAAAAAACATTTTCATATATTCTCTTCATTTTGATGAAAACTCATGATAATAGAACACTGGATAAGATTAAAAGATGATGCAGTACCGTATCTGTTTATACAGGTGAGAATAATAATATATGTACAGTACATGACTCTCTTTTGTTTAACCCGTAAATAGGCAGAGTATACATAAGAGTATACAGAGTATTCATGTTTCCGTGATTATTATTTATAAAATTTGTATGTTTTCAGCAACTTTCAATCCTAGATCAATCGGCTCCTACAGCCAGAGATGATAATGTGACTGCAGCCAGCCAACAGAACCTTGAATTGGTGAGTTACATTGTTACATTGCCTGTTACATTTAATTTTGCCGGAGGTTACTTTCCATAAAAAATTTCACTTCTCAGTGCTTGACTTTTTTAGTATTTTTGGAACGAAG
Source organism: Thymelicus lineola (assembly GCA_963932265.1). Classification (NCBI taxonomy): domain Eukaryota; kingdom Metazoa; phylum Arthropoda; class Insecta; order Lepidoptera; family Hesperiidae; genus Thymelicus; species Thymelicus lineola. The sequence continues at coordinate 3,690,968 of OZ010688.1, read as the reverse complement.
TTCCTTATCGCGCGTTGTGAAACGGGGGCTAGACGGAAAATTACGACACTTTTTGATTTTACAAATGACGACACTTTTTTTGAAGTGATTCAGTGAGTTTTACAGAGATGGCGCTGTAAGTACAACAAAACTTAAATCGAAAGGAACTTCGTTCCATCCGGGTGTCCCTTGACACCTCTCATGTTTTTTGGTATTTTTTTTTATTTTAGCTAATCAAAGTAATGGCCCAAATTATCTATACAATTTTGCCCTTTTAATGGCAGTTTATTTATCCCTTTACTGTGGAAGTCTGCCGGATGGGGGGTGATGAAGTCAGCGAAAGCGTTTTGTACTGCCTTTCGGGTATTGAACTTTTTCCCACTTAAAAATTGTCTAAATTTTGAAAAAAAGGAGAAATCTGTTGGGACAAGGTCCGGCGAGTACGGTTGGCGACGGAAAGCTTTCAGCTGAAACTCTTGTAGCTTTGCGATGGTCTGTCATGAAGTGTAAGCTCACGCGTTGTCGTGGAGAAGCAATGGGGAAGAGATTGATCAGTCTTGGTTTTTGAATTGCGAGCTTCTCCATCATTGTTTGCAACTCTTGGCAATAGGTATCTGACGTTACTGTTGTGCCATTCGGTAAGAAGCTGTGATGTACAAGGCCGGCACTGGTTCACCGGAGTGTCACCATCATCTTCCTATGAGTAATCTTTTTTAGGGCACTGATTAAGTGCTATACCCGGGTCTACCCACTGAGACGGTTGTCGTACAAGACAAGATTAGATTAAGAATGTTTATGCCGATTCAGTAATGTTAGCATGCTTCGATGCGCAAGTCTCGCTTAGTTCGTGTGGCACCCACATAGCTAGCTTTTTTATCTTTCCGATTTGACGTATCAATTTTGTTTTGACACTGACTTCAAAGCCCGCATTAAGCTCAGCCGTAGATTGAGTTGGATCCGCTTCCACTATCGGATTCAATTCGTCCCTCTCGACAATGGTTAAACTACCCCTTCAACTCAAAATTTCTAGATTTAAAACGATAGAACCAATAATGGACCGTGTTTATGTAAGCAGTGTTAGGTGGTGTTAGGCCCGTATACGTCGTTGGTGTTTCGTGTTGTTTGCGCAGCTGTATTTCCACGTAGGAACTCATATTCGAAAATTGTACGAATTTTCAGTTTATCCATGGCGCCAAAAACTACCATAATTTCATAAAAACAAAACACTATCTAAAAACAAATGACTGAATTTGAAATTAAAATTACACGGCTTTTAAATAAAATTTATTTGAATTTCGAATTGCCCGCCAATGCACAGATAATTAAACCTGAAAATGCTGGTTATAAAATCTCCAATTTTATAGGCAAAGACACATTATAAGTAAGCCATGAATATTGAATACAAGTTGGCAGCTGATTGAAGCCTTAGTGAAGCCATACAACCCCTTAATAATTACAATGGTCTCTAGTGGCGTTACCTTACACTAAAAAGTGTTACTGTTTGCTGACAGTCGTACGTATATGAAACTAGATGGCGCTGTCTCTTCAATCTACGAATTTGACATCTCGAAACGCTCGCGGACGGGACGAGACGAACGCCATCCATAGAGCCACAGTTCGGTAATGGCCGCCGTCGGGGTGGTCTGTTAACGTTGTTGTCTGTAAGCCGCGCGTCGATTGGTTGTTTACTTTATTTACATACACATTCTAGCCAATACAATCACTGTGTTGAGTGTTATTGCAAATATTATTATTGTTTTAAACAAGCTAGTAAACAAATCGAGTGTGTTTTGTAAAGTTTTGGCACGCCGCGATGTGCAGATCGCTCACGTAGCATTGAAATGGGAATGCATCGTTCGGTGTGGAAATAACAGTGTTGTGGTGTGCCGATTGTGAAGGTGGTCCAATGTTGGGGTTCAGGAGCACGATGTGTAACAGGCAACATAGCCAAGCGTGCTTGAATACGTCCTTGTCGATCCGGCAAGAGATACAGAGATTCGAGAGCGTGCATCCGTCGATATACGCTCTCTACGACCTTGTGGAGCTGGTACCTGACCCGCTGCTGGCCCAACAGATTCGTGACCACGTCGTCGCTATCGAAGGTTTGTTATTGAACACTCCACATTGACGTTCACGCGTTGTTTACATCGAGGATCGGTCGCGGAGCCGGTGGTTTCTACGGAAACGTCGACCCGTTTAGATCGGGAAGAGGCACGCTGGTTAACCTTTTAGTTTTAACACTTATTGTGTCGTCTATTTTACTATTTCTTATCAAAAGTAATTCAGCAACAAAACGAAGTATGAATTATATCTCGAGCAAATAACTTCCTCGTAACAGTTTTATTAGGTAGGTACACTTACCATACTTTATGCATGATACCTTTATCGTTTTATAATGGGAAATAAATTGTAATACCTTGAATTGAGAGTAATAAAACCTACCAAGATTCTTGCGTACCTATGTAGATCTCGATACTTAGGTATTTACTGTTAGATTTCTTATCTATTTACGATTATGAGATGTTAATGACAGTTGATGAACGCTGTATGTAAAGAACTTGATAATTGTATGAATGGATGCTATCTAAAAACACCTCAGTTTAATTTTATGAACTAGATTAATTGCTACATACGATTGTCATTTGTCCATTCAATAAATTTATTACTTACCTGCCTAGGTAGGTACTTATTATGGTGTTTCTCCACATTTTACGACCGACTCATAAAAGCAAATCATCCCGTAATGTGTTTTACAGTTTGTTTTTCCTAAGTTTATGTAAGAAATGTGTGTCGTTGTCACTCCAAAATGCAGCCACTACTTTTTTATAGCTGAAAGGTATAACCCGTATGATTAAAAAGCAGACGGGCCACTTATGTATGTTATGTGCAACACAAGAGATCTACCTGGTTCTGTTTTCGCTAATACTTTTATATCTATCTAATCGATAGTAGGTAAGTCATAGACTATAACATCTTAACGATTTTGACAATGGTTTAATCACCTGGCCTGACTAAACTAAACCCTTTCTGCCACTGCTACTTTGTAAAACAAAAATATCACTAACGCCTCAACTCAAACTCACTAACGATTACTCAAATCGTTCCCTTAGTACAGAATTGATAAATGGTGATTATTTCGTTCTTTCGTTTGTGATACTTAAGGACTTAAGGAGCGATAGTGACTGAGTTGGGGTCCCAACTTGGGGCGTAAGTTACTAACCAACGTAGTTTTTTCATAGGTAGGTAACAATTTGAACAATTACTTAAAGAGCAGGTATGTAGGTACATATTTTTAAATTACTTTAAGCAGCTCGGCCCACCTGAATAACAAGACAGCAGAGACCGTGCAATTGTTGTGTGACCTTCGCAATCTCAAATTATATTAAATTACCAGAGTGTCCACTTCATCATTCGTTCAAATCATAATCTGTTTCAGTACGTTTTATGACCGCATGTGGGTTTGTTTTGCGTGGATTGAGCTGTACTTCGTCGGCAGTTGGTTAGTGGTTCAAAGGCAATCGTAGACGGTAGAATTGAATAGACAAACTTTTAAACAAGCTTACGTTTACACACATACATAATAGGTACCTAGTAGGTACCAAAAAGTGGCAAGTCTATTGTACCAAAATAAGTTCGCCAAAGTCCGAAATGTTTCGACAAGATCATAACGGTAAAAGTTTAGATCTTGTCTTGATTGATAGCTATTGTTAAGAACAAAAACAAACACTTGATACCATAGAAGATCCAATATTTGAATTGAGCACTTGAGTAGGTATCCTCGAATAAATTCTATTTTGTTTGAAGAGTCAATTGTCTAGACTCTAGACTCTAGTAGGGTCGATGTGCAAGTAGCCGGCCATATGCAAAAGTGTAAGTTTTAAATGTATTAATCATTTGCATGTATAAATCAGATAATGTATTGTAGTAATAATAATTTTGCAATATTTATTCCACTTAGTTTACCTCTTGTCTTAATGTTGTGCGCACATGCGATAAAAAAGCTAAAAAATAAGAAGCAGAGCGGCGTTCGAAGGGACGTTTTACTATTTACTTAGTATCAGTACAGAAGACTTAATAGTACATGCCAAAACATGTTCATATTTATTTATAATATTTATCAAACTGTACGTCAGTAGCATCGTCAGAACGAGTTAGTTTTTGCACCGACCGGACCGTATGAGTTAACATTATAGGCAATTTTTATTTCATTATCATTGCACACGCAGTTTTATGCTTCATGCTTTTTGTTTAAACGCAAGATGTTTTTGTTATCGCGTATGTTTTCATGTGCGCTTTATCATAATGGTTCGTTGGCTCTCATGTTCTTGGAATACATGGCAGCTGATTCGTTTTGTCTTCTATCTATTCTGTATCCATAGCATCCATTACTTATTTGCAGGATATAACTTGCAGATTATTGCGGATATAAATTGCTGAGGTTTGTGATTAAGGAAGTGCACCATGGTGCTTCAGTACGAATTGAGCGACTGGTTATTTGATTAATAGTCAACACAAAATAATGGTTTAGGCGCAAAATGTCCTATTCGCGAAATGTCCGGCGGACGCAAAATGTCCTGTTCGCAAAATGTCCTATTCTCAGGAAGTCCTATTCTCAAAATGTCCTATTCTCAGAATGTCCTATTCTCAAAAATGTCCATTGTCCACACGCCACACACCTAACTACTACGACCCCATAGTAGTCTACCCCAGCTTAGGGTCTATGGATCGTTTGAGGCTAAGACCGTAAGTCCAGGTCCAGATCTAGATCTAAGAGAGACAAGGATTCGTGTCTAAAAATCTATTCGTAATAGATATCGGGTCTCTATAGTACCACATGCTATTAATTAGTTTCTAGGAAGAGACACAAAGTATATTGTAAAATACAATGGAAACATGACAAATGATTTGAAATCACCGCAAATTCGCCGAGGTATTAGTTGTAAAAAGTTTCATGCAAAAGTACCTAACTACCGAACATAACAAAACTAGGCAGTTGTAAAAAATGTTTTGTTATTATCGCCCATGCGAAACAAAGGTGCCTTGACAGAAAAACAGCACCAGTCATTGAAGTATTATTACTAGCGTATAGAACCGACACCGCGAACACCATGTATGTCCCAATGCATTGGCGCCACGTGTCTTCAATCTTCAATAGACTCATTCGATTTTGAAAGGAGAACGGGGGCTCAATTTTGAAAATCGAACCTCCAGGGCGGGACACATATTTTGTTCGAGATGTCTGTTCTATGACATTATATTTTAAACTTATTACTATTAAGTATATTTTTATAAGTTGTAAGGTAGTGCATTATTTAGTTGTTGGAACGAAAATAAGCAACTAATTTTGTAATTTTAATCTTTTTAAGCTGATTTGAAAAATAATATTTTTTGTACACTGTAAACCTGTCGTCAATTTTGGTTATAATTTTGCAATTAGGTAGGTTATTGAATAAATTTAGAACTAAGATTCTATAATGCAAATGAATTCGGTTCAGAGTAAGACATTTTTAATAATGCACAATTGAACGTGCGCGACAACCCTAAATGCGACATTGTTATAAAGGCAAAGACAAAACGCTTTGTAGTCTAGTTCATAATTAGCAAGTTCTGATAAATAGTCTACATAGTTACTTAGTTACACGTAGAAAATTATATGTACTAGGAATCTGTGCATTTATGTTTTAGGGTAATAATAAGTAGGTATCCGTTTAGTGTTGCTTAACAACGCCATTTACTGAAGTAGCTTTAGTATTGCTACTTGCCAATAGATGTCAGGAAGAGTATATTGTAGAAGTTTATCATTGCCTGAAAACACCGATAAAACGACATTTTCTAATAATGAATGCTAGCTAGATCGATTTATCGCCCCCGAAACCCCCTGTATACTAAATTTCATGAAAATCGTTGGAGCCGATTCCGAGATTCCAATTATATAATATATAAGAATTGCTCGTTTAAAGGTATAAGATATGCTGAATGAAACTGGCGAAATTGTTGATATACGGGCAGACCAACTACCTGATGGTCAGTGGTCACAGACTCACAGTAATTAATATTTTATTTTTTGTTTAAAAGGTCTGACCGGAACAAATTTAAAAATTGCATAAATAGGTACTAAATAAAAGTTTAAATAAGAAAATCGAACCTGCATCATATAAATCAGCTGTATGTATACCATTCCATACAAGGCCGTGTTTTCATTAAACTCTAAGCTAATAGAAACTTGAACTGTTTGAACGCTCTAACTAATCGGAATGAAATCTCAACTCCGAACGGGGATATTGACGGTTCAAACATTAATGGAGTCACCATTGGAGCGGCTAAATTGTTAAATTAACATTTATCTCCATATCGGTGACTTCTTTAAACTGTTCTGTCTTGTGTTATAGCTATACCACACTTTTATATTAGGGAACATTGGTATGTTAAACCACGTAACCCATTTTTTCCCAACTTTTTACCCCCCCCCCCCCCCCTTTTCACGTGGTAATTCATAAATACGGTTTTCAATATATTTTTGCAAATTTTTCAGTGTTCTCATCTGTAAACTCGAAAAGGCACGAAATTTTGTTAGAGTATATTGACTACGTGACGAAAATCTAAACCCCCCCCCACCCCTCTGTGACCAAGCGTGGTGTTTTGAAGACCCCCCTCTCCCCCCTAAATGGGTCACGTGGTTTTGGTATGTTCACTTAGACGGTTCTTTTCTTGTCTAGCCGAGTTGTTTTTATTGCGTTAGTATACCATACGCATTTATATTTTAAAATATCACTTTAGTTTTTAATTTATTATTGCGGAAAAACAATTATGAAATTCTTAAAGATCCCTAAAATGTTGGCTTTAATTTAAGCGATATAGATAGTATAAAAGCATTAAGCTCGCCTTTTATACCATCTGTCTTAATTATAATAAAGATAAAATAAATAAATAAGTAAAATGATATGAAAATATCCAAGAGGCTGACCAAAGGCTATAAATGATAGAGATGGACAAGCTAATTCAATAAGTTCATACAAATTTTACGGTACCACTGAGATAAATCGCTTCTGCTGCTGGGGTATAAATTAGGTAAGGCATTTTGAAAATGTCCTGCAGCATGCCTGACAGTGGGGTTTTACGAGTTGGAGAAAAGTTATAATCAAAAATGCCATAGTGTGCTATAGTGTGTGCTATAGTTTTGTCGCGGGCTGTAGCTAATTTAAGTCCGAAATAAAGTTATATTTACTATTCGATTAGTGTTTCATTAAACACAAAATTGGCATAGCGCCCAATTTGAAAACATAGGATTTCATTTGAACCAAATTAAATTATGGTATCGTGATAGATAAATATGATTTTATGTTATTGGAAATCGCCCATCGTAACAGTTAATAACCATTTAGAGACGACCCCGCAATAGGATTACATGTGTCGCGTGTTGCATTGACACAAATTATTGTCTCATTGACAAATATCCACGACTTGAACACATTAGTCTTTCACAAAAGCAAATGCCCTGGCCGGGAAGCTAACCTGGTCCTGCTCGACTAGTTTTTTCGGGATATAGTCGATGTTCTTTCATCGAAATCGATTGCTACTAATGCAGGAGTTCCTCACAGGTTCTCTCCGCATTCTTATATTGGCCATACTCTTGGTTCATAATATGTAATTCTTTATTTCAGACCATAAAGTCCATATATTTGGTTAGTACATAATATATATTCTTAAAAACTATGTTAGTCTACGAAAAACAGCACATGGATTAGTATTAAATGATAACTTAGCCTATGTTAGCATAAAAAGATAACAAATACAAAAAACTTATATTCTATACCAACGCTTATTGGCGAGAGTGTGTGCACCATTCCAGCGGGCCCAGAGAGGGCTGTCTAGTTTATACACCAATATGCTGAGGAGGGTGTTAGTGTTCTCCGCCACCCGGCTCATCATCGACGCCATACGCTTACGGATGTCGCACCCTCAGTGGAAAAAGGCATAAGTTGAAAATTGCAATTTTACAGGAGAGCAAAAAAACCTGTTAAAATATCAGTAAGTAGTCAAAGGAATTTACATTACGATTTCTTGCACAAAACCGTAAAGATTAATGATAAAATTTTGAAAAAAATTGAGCATATGCAGCTTTTGTCCCTCTTTCCAATCATATTAATAACTAAAATTCAACGTAAGACGACTTATGCTTTTTTTCGCTGAGGGTGCGAATTGCGATGTATTATGACCAGGAGGTCTATTATGAACTCTTAATTCCAGCCAAGTTCCAGTGTAAACGTCAAACTCGTATTACGAAAGCGGTCACGTGATACTTTGATAACGTTGTTTAAAACCCGAGAAATGAATTGCCTGGAACTTGACTGGTTTTATAAAAGTTCATAATAGGCCCGCTGCTGAGTTTTTTGAAGTCGATTAAATTTTTTGACAAGTGGCACGATACCAACTGCTATACTCGTTGAACCTAACCTACGAATGTTTACTTAGTCTACAATATTACTTGCTTGTAAGTTGTAACCATTAAGTACCAGGTGTTTTTGACATAATATTGATAAGTGTATTTTCCTTGTTTCATTAAATTTCGTTTCCCAATGCAGCATTGCCATGGTCACAAGTTTCTGCGGTTTGTATGAACATTATATCGTCGGACTCCCTCGGAATGTGGCCACCGCGCAAGGCAGGCAATGGTGCGTTTCACTTGAGATCCCGGAAATTCCACATAAGCGGTGGATAACGATAACTGGTTTAATTTGAACCGTTTTGCCTGTGACAAAAAATACTGAGCAGATTTTGATGCTGATTTCACTGTTATGCAATGAATCAAGTTAAAGCTATTATTATGACTTCTTTACTTTAGCAAATCGAATGATCTTCCTACTTAATAAAACGCTGTGACTAACAAGAAGCATGGAATTTTTTATAGCACACACAGGTGTTGTTGTAGAGTTATTCCTCCTAGGTTCCTTGAATATCGTGGAAAAGCACTAAGAATGTAGGTAATCCAATATACGGATAGAGTCGTTGAAGCCAGCTTCACGATAAAACTATTAATTTACCCCGATGACTATGTGGTTCTAGGTCCCTCCTCTTGAAGCGTCAGTGGCATATTGTACCGCGTTCAGTCGAACCAATCGGTCCACTATCGCTGACATTGCTCATTTCACATCGGCTGGGTCCTCCAGGACCCGCCACTCAGTCCGCGTGAAGCTGTAAAGGCCAGTAGGGCCAACAGCAACTAATCATTCGAAAACAAAAAAAAACTTTAATTTTATCCAAAATTAAATAAGCTCTTTTTATTCATAGTTTCATCTTCCTACGCGCAGGATTAGTTACAAGTGTGTAAATGTGTTAAATAATATTATGCAGAGATGAGTGGACTGAACCCATACTGAATTTTACCTAGAGTGAGTTGAAATACATACATGTGAGTGCTTTAAAGTGATTACTTACGATATGATATATGATGGCTAGCGTTCTACATTGCTGGCACATCAGTTGATTGAAAACAAATTACGTTATGACCCAAATATAATTTTGTAATTGATGAAATCGTTGCGAAACTGCATGCAACACGTGTGTTTATTATTGTGTGCATTCCACTTAAATGGATCGTTTGATGCTTGTATGGCAATTTTTAAACTAGTTAAGTAATTTGACTTCTTTAGTAAAAATCTCTAAAAAAATAAAAAAAATACTGAATATAGGGCAATAATAAGCATTTTTTTTAGTAATTTTGATGAAGTTCATTATTTGTAAAATGAAGTTCCTGCTGATAAAATGAATTCCATTCTGGATTCTTTCATAACCACAGAACCAGTCACAGTGCGGTATCCTTGCACTTATTTTTTTCTCTCTTTATCCTAATGATAGTTATCTCTGCTTCTCAAAAGAGGTTTTATCGTATTCCTAGCAACTAAGAAATGCTTCAAAAGTAGCTAAAAAGATCCTTGACGTTGCGGGCTCAAGCTGCAGCAACAGTTTACCGGCCGTAATAAAAACAGTAATATCTCGGCTGAGTAGCCGCTACAGTATTGTGTAATATCTCTTTGTTTAAACCGTAGTTATTAAAGCCCGTGTTTACTTCCGCCACACTGAACTGTGTTTCAGCCAATTAACTTGGTGGGCGACCGGCGAATCGGATAATTTGTTTGCATTGAAAACGATAGGTGCATCAATAAAATTGTGATTAAATAATTTTGATATACTCGTAATAGACATGTTCTGTTAGACGCAGAATAAAATTGTCATTATACATACAATAATTCTAAACTAGGGTTATAAAATAACTATTATTTTTACATACTTGTTTTTATTTCCTTAATTATTACTTTAGTTTAAAGTGTGAACGGTGTAAGGCTTTAAATTATTTGACTACTACTACGATCGCACCTGTAAAACCTAACGACAAAGAACACGAAAATAGAAGTGACTTTTCAATTTTAGTCCTGTCGAGGCACGTATAGAAAATGAAAAGGTACACGAATGCCAGACATTCCGTCACGTCGTGTGAAGTCCGCCAGATAAATTGAACGGCGGACGAGACGGGACGGGCACGGCACGAGTACGGGACGGGGACGGGGCGGGGACGGTACCTCTATTGAAAACGTGACAGATCGACACACGATACCAATACCGGTCTTCACTTTAAACAGTGAACTCTTTTGTTCTAGAATCTACATCAGAGAAACTGTTTGGACATAACGCAAGTCACTGCTTCTTTTTTTAACAACTTCAAAAAACGGAGAAGGTTTCAATTCCATTGCATTTTTAATTATTGTTAACCTACTCCATAATTTATGAACCATTTTTGTGTTGTTTGCAGACTATTTGCAATACGGCTAATATAATGTGTGTCGCTGGTGACTTGAAGAGTCATAACATTACCAAAACCCAGGATGAGTAACGGGGTCATCTCTCCCAGAAGAACTTATGAACTTCTTCATGTTACAGCAGTGTAGTTCGGATTATCGCTTATAATTCGGTTTGCTAGTTTGCTACCGTTTAATAGGAATATAACTATAAAAATAAAATAATACTGCTACCAGCAGCTGTGCAGATCGTTGCGATTCTCCATTACACCTATTCATTCACCCTCAATGGCAATCGGAAAATCTTGTAAAGTTTAAATGGTTGTTCTAACTTCTTGGGACGTTCCGAAACATTAACCAAACCCCATTTACCCGATTGCTTTGCCGTTAAACAATTATTAGACGAAATTAAACGTCTGTGATCGTGAATTTGTGGCTTATAACTGTTACGAGTGTTAGGTTGTTCAGACTTAACACAAATATACCGCAAGATGCTACGTGCTATGTGGATGCGCATGTTACCGCAGCTTTATACATGCGGACGCTGTCCTTTACACGTGAAAGGTATTGGTGTGGTGATGTTCACAATGGAAACATTTGGAAACTGAGTTTTGTCGTCTATGTCATCCGGTTGTGGCATGTGGTATGGTTGGATACCTTGAGAATAGGCACTTATTCCTAAACGCTTCGTGTCGTAAACAATATTTTAATTATATGTTTACATTATTTTAAACTCTAACTCAACTCCATTATTCATTTCTTGCGACCCTTGCAATCCGTTTTAACTGATAAAAGAAAAGATTTTCCCATTTCTCAACGAGAACTCTGCAACGCCCTTGAGGCTTTTGTAAATAAAAAATAGAACAAGGACAGAAGTCTAAATAAGGTTACTCTACACACCGTTTCGAACATCCAAATTTTTATTAGCAGAAGAATAATGTAAAACGTGTTTTAAAGTGGCCAGGAAATGAGCATTGAAAGTTGCCCTTTCAGCGAGATGCGTCAGTCAGTTGTGCAAAGACCAGCGAGGCTTTTGTCAAACAAACATGATGCGAAATTATGTTGAGCACGTTTTGCGGCAAACATTCGCGTGGTTTTATAATTCCCCGCCCGCGGTCACAAGCAATTTTCATTTACACCGATACGCGTCCGGCGCTCGGTCTAACTTCGCGTTGACAAAGCTTCGCTTTTGGCCCTTAATTTGTTTTTATTTGTTTTACTTCTATAATAGGTTGCTGAAAATACACACCGTTTCGAACATCCAAATTTTTATTAGCAGAAAAATAATGTAAAACGTGTTTTAAAGCGGCCACGAAATGAGCATTGAAAGTTGCCCTCTCAGCGAGATGCGTCAGTCAGTTGTTCAAAGACCAGCGAGGCTTTTGTCAAATAAACATGATGCGAAATTATGTCGACCACGTTTTGCGACAAACATTTGCGTGGTTTTATAATTCCCCGCCCGCGGTCAGAAGCAATTTTCATTTACACCGCGACGCGTCCGGCGCTCGGTCTAACTTCGCGTTTGGCCCTTAATTTGTTTTTATTTGTTTTAATTCTATAATAGGTTGCTGAAACTACACACCGTTTCGAACATCCGAATTTTTATTAGCAGAAGAATAATGTAAAACGTGTTTTAAAGCGGCCAGGAAATGAGCATTGAAAGTTGCCCTCTCAGCGGGATGCGTCAGTCAGTTGTGCAAAGACCAGCGAGGCTTTTGTCAAATAAACATGATGCGAAATTATGTCGACCACGTTTTGCGACAAACATTTGCGTGGTTTTATAATTCCCCGCCCGCGGTCACAAGAAATTTTCATTTACACCGCGACGCGTCCGGCGCTCGGTATAACTTCGCGTTGACAAAGCTTCGCTTTTGGCCCTTAATTTGTTTTTATTTGTTTTACTTCTATAATAGGTTGCTGAAAACATACAAGAATCAAATTTTGTTTTGATGTGCGAAGCTTACCTTTGTGGAATTCGTTTTAGCTTGAATAAGGTTTTAGGGCCTTTTAAGTTATTCCTTAGTTTTTATGATTAGAACTTCCTAATTAAATTAAATTCTAATTTAATTAGAACTTTGGTTAGTTGCTGTTATACATAGACAGAAGACAGAAGCTATGTTTGTTGCTTTCAGAGTACCTTTGTGAAGTTATGTGATGTCAAAATTAAAATTATGATTTCGTTGCGATTATTGGTGCGTAACAAAAAGTTAAAATATCCGATAGATATTTGGATGCCTTAACAAATATTACCTATTAGGAATTTATTAAATCTTCAACTAATGCACGTTTTTGTCATGCTACTCTATAACACAAAAATGGCTTCAGATGACAAAGTGATTACTTTAAACTGGTTTTATCTTAGACAATGGCAGACCGGCAGGTGTCGCCAGACTACGTTAGTATATACTTTAATCTATGCGCCAGACTAATAGTCGGTGTTATTATGTCTAATTAGGTTTCTTATTATGTCAATTTGTTACTGTAGAATAAATCTATACTTGGCTCGTCGCCAAACTTATCAGTGCCAAAGAAATTATACACAAAGTGAGAGGTCATTCATTTTATCGATGTCTTTTGGCGTTGGCACGAATTCGCCAACTTATAAATAGACTTCAAAAGTTGAAATACAATTTTTTTATACATTTCTTTGCCGTCAAGCTATTGCTAGGCATTGCTAGGCGCATTGCCCACGCTTCATCTTCTAATTATGATCACCATAAGAAGTAAAGGACCTAGAAGCGTAAGTGATGACTAATGAGGTACTCCTCTTAGTTATAAAATCGTTGCTTTGCCTTCTCAAAAGCTATGAATAGAATTATCGCTTTCCTATGGAAGTAGGTCGTCGTTCTAAGCAAGTGGAACGATAAAAGCACTCTCGGCTTCCACGATCATTGGCCCGGCGATATCGGTAAACGAGCCGTGGTCACTCGATTATGAATGCTGATAGCTCTGCAGTGTATTATTTTTTTAGTTACCTTTCTCACCTGGTACCTGTGAATTGGCCGTCAAACCAACTTAGCAGGTATGCGGACATTTAATACACATTTATACACTACTTGAGGCCCCACATTTTGTCCTTTAGAAAATAAGTTATGTCTCGGGGCACTGGGCTCTTACTCTGTGTGGCTGGTGGACTGCCTAATGACCTCTTTCAAACAGTCAATGAATACTAGACTTTTCAATAGTGCAGGACAGGTAGACAGAACTTTGGATCTTCCCGAAACTTAATGTTCTTACTGCCGCATTACACTTTTGTATACACCAACAGCACTGCAAATAGGTTTTATTATAATATTAAGTACATATTATACTTTACTTTTCATGTCAGTCATTGATAGAAAAAAGTTATGTTTAAAATTGAGAGTGACTGGCGAATAAACAACAAACAAAGATTAATTAATTACAAGGAGAATAAAACTGCAATTACCTTTAAATTTCTTGTAATAAATTACTACGAGGACAGTTAGAAAGATTTAATAGCATATTAAAATTAGCTACGTGCGGGAATTTCATTAATATTGAAGTTGTACACCTGATAGTTTTGTTTATTCGTAACTATAGTGTATATGGATTACATCCAGGCGAGCATTGTTGTGATTTGCAGATATAAAATTTTGTAACTTGTGTAATTTTATTAGTGGCAACTTTTGTAATTAGTGGTATGCACCACTAATTCTTAAGTCTTTACGACACCGTTTTTTGTTTATTAAATAAAGTCAGTAAAACAACAAAAATAATAACATTGAGAGATTGAAACCGCGACAAGTCAAATTATGTATAATATTATGAGATATGTCATATGTAATATAAGATATTACATTTTATTTTCAGGAACGCTATATTCAGTAAATGATCAGGACTTTCTGAAAGTTTATTTAATTATATCTTATTAATGTTCAATTTACTTAAAATATTATACATTTGTTTGACGCAATTATTTTTTGAGAGTAACAAAATAGGCTCCTGTAAAATTGTGATTTTCAAGATAACATGTTATTGAATCAAAGATGCGATAATTATGGCTATCGTGCGCCTGCAACGTGCATCCACCACGGGTCGCGTGATTCCAGTAACTGCTTCGTACAGATTATTCAGCACATTGCATAATTTGTGCTTCACGTCACATCGTATCGATCGGTATAGAAATAACTCGCGCGTCCATCGCCTCTATAAATGTCGACGGCTAAGTGATATTCAAAACTTTCGTTTTTAATGTGCTGTTTAATTTTGTTGATATGACGGCCAGTAAAATGTTTATCGTAGTGCTTGTGCTGAGAATAAGTCTGCTCTTAAATACGAGAAAGTTATTAAATTACTATTTTATAATAGCACATAAGAATAGGTAGGTAGTTTCATATTCCTAATCATTGAGTTCTGCTGACCGCTAGTGCTAAAAAATTCTTGAGCGTTTATGTGCTTCGGAGGGCACGTAAAGCCGTCGGTCCCGGTTGTTATCATATGATAACAGTCGTTAAGCCATGTCGGAGGCCCTCGGGCGGTTTGAAAATTTCCGACACTCGGGTTGGCCACTAACCGCTCCACCAATCCGCACTGGAGCAGCGTGGTGAAGTATGCTCTAGGCCTCCTCAAGAGGAGAGACCAGTGCCCAGTAGTGGGCCATTAATGGGTTGAAGCCATAATTTTGGTTCTGGTTTATAAGCAAGGTTTCATCATAATATAACATCAGATAACATAACACTTTTTTGTCATTATCGTCTTTGGTTACCGTGATTGGAAAATTAAAACCGATTGGAAAGTTGAATATTGTGAAATTTCACCGTGCATGTTAATTTTCGCGCTACTTTAAATAATAATTATCCCGGTTATGTGCATAATAAAATAACAGTAAACATATCGTATTTCGTATGAAAGCCTGTAGTAATAATTACAGTAACAGTACAATAAAATTATATCGAAACGGAAGATGGGTAGGTAAATCGGAAGTAAAAGCTTTGTGTGTAAAAATACTCGTGAGAGATGTATTGTACGTAGGTAAGTATACAATACAAGATAAATAGCATGTAGCTGTGATTGAAACATGTACAGCTGGAATTGGTATAGATAACAAAACAATATTATCGCTGGAGTCAACAAACCCACATGTTGTTGTACGTATACCGAATATGGCCCGTTTTTGCATTATGATTTGTTTTGATCAACTAATATTTAGTGACATACATGAGTTAGTGTCGTTATTGATATCAATAAAGTAAATAATTAATTGTTAGCAATATTTTATTCTATTCAGTGATATGAATGCAATTTTTCACAGAAAAACAGTACAAAACTTGTATGTGCTGGTATTCTACCAAAATTCTTATTTTAAAATATCCACGAAATAATTTAGATTTCACACCTGACTTGTAGATAATACCCTAGTCCGACAGGTTGAAAGTTCATTATTCCCAGACATAATCAATCTCTGACACCTTGCCCTGCTAAGCTGTTTGACGCTGCAACTAATTAAACGATAGACAATGGTGTTAGCTCACGTCGCGGTAAGCGCTAAATGCCAGAGGGATTGTACGTTCAACAGATGTTTGCGAAATAGTTCTCTGATTAGTCTCTTTAGTGTGCTTGAAAGGAAAAAAGTACCAGTTCATAGTTGTGTGACAATCATATTTCAGTTGTCAGTTGTCACACAGAAAAGATCAAGGTACTATACCGGGTGTAATCGTTAAGTGTGTACAGGCGATTATTCCGTAACTATTACAGATATCAAAAAACTTTAAACTGATATCGAAAGTACTTTACCTAATGAGTAAAATGACAATAATAACTTATTAAAAATAAAACGAGAAATATCCAAAAAAATTACATTAAATACTCCCATACATTTAGTATTATTATTATTAGAAAGGTTTTACTTTCCTTATTTTAAGTGGAATAGTAACTACTCATTTTACCCTTATCATTTTATAATTATGTATGATACGATAGTGATGAATTTCAAGGAGATACACGTGTAGATTAATGGATGGGATGGATGGATGGATTAATTTGAACTGCCTGAAAAGCAACATACTAAATAAAAACAAAAAGAAAGATACTCTTTGGTGTTGGTTCTAAATTCAAATTTTTTATCGCGGGTTCTCGTTCCCGCCAATTTATTGTGTTTTTTTCAATTTGCGTTAATAATCATAACTGATTGAAAAATGGCATATTCCAATACAGAAAAGAGGGACATATCAAATATCATATAATACATAATTATAAAATGATAATATTCCACTTAAAATAAGGAAATTAAAACCTTTCTACTATCTCATACTAAATGTATGGGAGTATTTAATGTAATTTTTTTGGATATTTCTCGTTTTATTTTTAATAAGTTATTATTGTCATTTTACTCATTAGGTAAAGTACTTTCGTTATCAGTTTAAAGTTTTTTGAAATCTGTAATAGTTACGGAATAATCGCCTGTGCACACTTAACGATTACACCTGGTATATACCAAGTTAAACCAAACATAAATAAATAGGTGTAGTTGTTAACATAACCAAGGGTATTCCCTCAAACTATATTGCGAATCTACCTGTTGAGTTCCAGATAAAAAAGAAAGGCAGACAAACAGATTTTATAATATAGGTATAACTTCTAATTCAGAGAACACGAGAATCGTTTTACAATTCACTTCACAATGGGATGCTGAAATGTTATTTAAAACTTAACTATCGGGAAACATTATGAAAACACAAACGTAATCGAATGCCCAAACCGCAGAACACATCAGTTATAAACATATCGGTTTCAGGGCAAACATGTAACGGGCATCCGCAAACCGATTTAATTAGACGAAATGTTAGTGTTGCAATCATTCAAATCATTTGAGGATACGATGAAAATTTTGATTACCTACCGCACGCAGGGAAGGAAATGTATAAATTCGAAAGAGATTGACCATGGCAATATGAGCATATGCAGCAGGTAAACTTTAAACAGTATCACAAATCTTTTTCCTTAAAATCGAAGTAGATTTGTAAAAAGTACCTACGTTTTTATTGGCAAGTCCTATATTGAAATTCTCAAACGTTTCTACCCAACTATTATAAAATATCATAAACATTAAAATATTAAAAAATGTACTGCCAAAAAATTTATCGTTTTGATCTTGTTTAATAGTTATCTTTCTAGCTATAAAGCAAAAACTTCCAAATAATTATGAGTAACATTGGTATGTCAGTAGTTAAGCGCTTCAATTAAAATTAGACTAACATGTTTAATTTTAATGAATCACAGGAAATCCTTTTAGTCGCTGTCACTAAATATGGAAAGATCTCAATTAGTCATCAGGATGTACATATGTTTCTCAATGAGAGCTTCCTTAGACAACTTTAATACTAATAATTAATCATTGATAAAGTTTTAGGCTCGAAGAGATTATTGGATTATTAATAACTTAACTAACAAAAAGAGAGATTTTTATAAAATTTACAAATACAAAAAATGGTGTTCTGCCATATTACAAGGCAAATGGGCCGAGCGGGCTATTGGCAGGGAACTGTGTATTTTGTGAAATAACAAGTAAACAATCCTTCAATTTTGCGAGTTGTTGATAAATAACAATGTATCCAGCGACCAACTAGCGATAATTTAAAGGTATGAAATATACTTAATTTTATAGACAAAAATATATGTGTATATGGGGGGGGGTCTAGCCCCCCCATAAGCATCTAGTTAGTAATAAATTCAAATTGTCTCAGTTCACTTCAGATCAAGAGTTCATGTGACTGAAAACATAGTTTGTATCACGATCTGTCGCAACCAGTTCCATCAATAAGACCACAAGACTAACCACAATACGGTCAGCAGCTAAACCACATTGTAAGGCCACGGTCGATGGTGGCGTAGTCTTACCTAACGGTTGAGCATATTAGTATAATCTATGGTAGTACGTCTTATGTGATGCAAAAAATGAAGGCACTGTGGCAGAAAAGTATGGTAGTTTGAGAAAGTCCCATGTAAATAACTATACACTCACAGACTCCTTCACATTATTCCATGTGTTAAGAGAAGCATAGACATGGAAACTTAACACATCATAAACACACTTGACACAATCACTCCGTCTATAGAATGTCTCCGGAAATTGAACGGTATCCTTCGACAGGCAGTGTCAATACCAATTGGTCTATAGTCGTCAAAGCGAAATAACGAGGAGTCCTCTTGAAAGCAAGAATAAGTAAAGCGTTCACAAGAGATCCTTCAACATATACGCTGAATGGCTGCTGAAGCGGTTCTAGGGAAATATCCGGGTTTAGTGTTAAAATATCCCGATGTTCGGTCGCTCTCTAAAAGTGAGGGTCATTCGATGATTTATTCACGATAGCAAAAGTGAACATTTATATAAAATACAGGAATCCCTTTTGATAGCGCTTTGTGATATTGTGACTTTTTTGTGATGTAAGTACAAATTTAAGGTTGTCGGATTTTTTTCTTTATGTCAACGGGAATTACCTCATAGATATGATTCTCTTACGAGTTACAGGTTACAATCCTAGTTAGGACCTATTGGATTCCTGAGAAAAAGTGGGTCGACGAACAGACGGACACAAAAAAAACGGAAAACAAAGTGATGCCTCAATTCCGAGTCAATAACAGTTACTTAAATCGCTCCTTAGTACAGAATTTGTATGGTGATTCTTTATTAAGGAGCGATTTAAGTAAGCATTAGTGACTCTGAGTTGTGGCGTAAGTATTCTGTTTTTACCAATATTTTTAATAGCAATAAGTATAAGTTTTGGAGTACCTACTACTTAACCCAGATTCACAGTGGCGGCCTTAGTCATTGCGAGGCCCAGGGCAGCAGATCCTTGCGAGGCCCTTGTCCGTTCCGTAAAATGTGTGTGTTTAGATTTGATTTGAGAATTTTTTATTTTCGCCAACCACAACGACTCCATCACCTGATAGAAAGCGGGCAGTGCAGTCCAAGCATGGGTAAACGCCATTAGTACCTAATGCCGCGATATTCGCCCGACATTAGGTACTACTGCATGTGCACATGTCATGCTTTTTCGAACCCCGCACGTCCGTGGATTTAATGAGGATCGGATTGCAATATGTCACTTTTAGTCTGTGTTAGGTTTTAAAGGTTTCCCGATCAACATTTTTCAGATATTAAAACGCGGATTCACGGAGGTCATGTTCAAGCTGTTTTCTTTTGAGATATTATTAATAGGGTTAATAATAAAAAAATGGGCAACTCTTAAAGGTAGGTTATATATGTCTCAGCCAAGCGTGGAAATTATGTATTTGCGAAAAAATATCTTAACTGGCGATAGTGAATATTCGTTCATAAACACTAGAAAAAAGAAAATTCACTTCTGAGTGCGAAAAAATTACTGTAAACCATTGAAGTACTATTACTTCGTATAGAACAGACACCCCGAACATCGAGTCGGGGAAATGCATTGCAGCCAGGTGGCTTACTTTATTCACTCACTCGCTTGTCACTCGCCTCAGCTCATTGCAGCCGCATGCCAAAATTGTTTAGTAACAAACTGAAAAAATGCCGTCTTGCGTGATAAGAACCTGTCACAATAATGCAAGTAAAAAAACAAAAAAAGAAAATTAGTATTATTTATCATCAGTAAGAAAACAAAATATTAACTTAAATCAACTGAAACGAATTTATTACAATTATTGTGTAATGTTCCCGCCATTTTTGAATGAAAAAATCATGAGGCGGGCTTACACACTTGACAAGCCGTAAGCTTGTTAATGGACAAATAAATAAGCCCGATAAGAATGACTATAGTACCTACTCTTTGGTAAATAATAAATTTTGTGTATTACATTAATCAGTGAATTCAATTTAAATTAAATCAAACATTAAATCAAACATTTGGAAGAGTTAAAGATTTGGAGTCGTTGACTGTTTGTCGTGGTTCGACAAATGTCTTAAACAAAGTTACTCTACGGAAAGTGTGTAAAGCGCCTTCTAGAGTTTGAAAAAAGAACGCGTCATCGCGGTTTCAGGACACACATTTTGTTCGAGATGTATGTTCTATGTCATTATACTTCAATGATGTAAACTAGCATATAAAATTTAAAAGGGAAGTTTAGGGAGCGATGCTCCCTACCATGAAAAAACACAACTCAAATGTTAGGTTATAGTTCAGTCAATAAAGTAGTTGTAGAGTGCGTGAGCGGGAACCTAAGCGATTCTACATACTAAAAGTCCTGGCGTCTAGGAGGCGAGCCGGAGGGAGGAGGAGGGGGGGACAAAGGTTCCGATTTTAGGTTTTTCAGAAATATCTCAAAAACGGTGCGTTGTAGCGAAAAATGTTCTAAGATGAAATGAAAGCTTATAAAATTCTCTATAACTTTAATTATATACACTTTCTCCCTATCCCCAACCGTTTTTGAACTACACGCTCTAGAAATGTACCTAGTCTGGCCATAAATACTGTTACATAAAAACTTTTGTTTTTTTCAGCTTTTTAATTATTTTGAATTTGGAACACGTATATTATTTTAAAAACTAGGAAGCAAAAAATCTTATCGCGAGAAATGAAGATTCCCGCTAGGACTCTGTCGCGTATTATAAAACAAGACCTGAAGCTCGGTGCTTATCGTCGATATACAGGACATGCCCTAAATCAATCTTTACAATTAAAGAGAGTGGATCGATCTAAACGCCTTCTGTCGTGATACGCAGGTGAAAGGCACAGAAATATCATCTTTACCGATGAAAAAATTTTCACGATTGAAGAACACTACAATAAGCAAAATGATAAAGTGTACGCTCACAGTTCTAAAGAAGCTGCTCAAGTGGTCGGGAAGGTACAACGTGGTCATCATCCTGCGTCAGTGATGGTTTGGTGGGGCGTGTCTTATCAAGGAGTCACAAAACTGCATTTTTGTGAAAAAGGAGTGAAAACTTGAGCCAAAGTGTATCAAGATACAGTCTTGGATCATGTTGTGAAACCTCTCAGCAATACTCTTTTTAAAAATATACTGTGGACTTTCCAACAGGACTCTGCACCTGGTCACAAGGCACGAACTACCCAAGCCTGGCTTGAAACCAATGTTCCGGACTTTATAAGAGCTGAAGACTGGCCCTCATCTAGCCCAGACCTCAACCCTTTAGACTTCAAATTATGGTCAGTTTTAGAGGACATGGCCTGCTCTAAACGACACGGCGACATTGAGTCTCTTAAAAAATCTTTGGAGCAAGCAGTGGCGAAATCCATAGATTCGTGGCCAAACAGATTAAAGGCCTGTATAAAAGCCAAAGGTGGCCATTTCGAATAGAATTTTTTTTTTTTGCTGAGACTAATAAATATGTAGGTATAAATTTTATTAATATTACATTACTTCATTAAAAAAAAAGCATTTTCATTTGTAACAGAACTTATGGCTGGACTAGTTAGAGATTAAAGTTATTCAGCTTCGTCAATATCATGATTGTTTTCCGGTCTCTGTTCAGTTGTCCACTGTTATAAAAAACGCAATTTCTTATTGTTACAGCCTTCACCACTTGGAGGTACTCCCAGCTTAGGTTACAATAAATTTTAAGATAATTTTCGCATCAGATAATGGTCATCATGCTGAATAACTTTAATTTCTACATTTACAATTTTTTTTTACTGGAGCGTGTAGTTCAAAAATGGTTGGGGATATTAAAAAAGTATACAAAATTAAAGTTATAGAAAATTTTATAAGCTTTCATTTCATTTTAGAACATTTTTTGTTTCAACGCACCGTTTTTGAGATATTGCCGAAAAACCTAAAATCGGGACCTTTGTCCCCTCCCCCCTCCCTCCGGCTCGCCTCCTAGACACCAGGACTTTTAGTATGTATCTCCCTAAGCACCCTGAATAAGTTTCTGAAGAAATCGCTTAGGTTCCCGCTCACGCACTCTATACCCTCTTTTGAGTCATACCTTGACTGGACTATTAGGTTGAATAATTTTATTTTACGCATAAAATTGGGAGGGACCCCGCAAAACGTAGTCAGACTAAATATATGCATTTTGAATATAACTAATATGAGTTGTCAAAATTTCAATACAAACTACACAAAGTATTTTTAAGTCACCGTTTTTAATACTTGTAGTCGCCCACAGTCTGTCCACTTAGAATTTCAGTAGTAATTAATAATAATTATTCAGTTTTTTTAACACCTTTAATTTGACCTTGAACTCGCTCGTATAAATTTATCCTTTTCCTTTGAGAGCTAGTTTTCTTTTCGAACTGCCCTATTTAAAATTTCTTCCAGAATCACGCTCACGTAACTAATCATTTTATTATTTTTAATGCGCACATACATTAAACACGCTTTTGTAATTTTAATACGTAAGATTCACAAAAAACCTTTAACGATCACGACTGAAAACCAGAGATAAACTAAAATGAATACTAGAGGTACGACATAGGTATTGTAAAGGTTTCGGTTTTGTTATATATAGAGACAAATAACAAAAAATAAACATTGTTATGTATTTTTATTGTTATTTTGCTGTATACATCGATCTATAATACACCTGATCGAAGACTGTATATCATAGTATTCCGTTCGTAGTTATGCAATTATATTTTTGTTTTCGTCGACAAAGTTTTTTTGAACTCGGATGATAGCGCGAGGCCCTTGCAAGCGCGAGGCCCCGGGCGGTGGCCCCGTTCGCCACCCCCTAAGGCCGCCACTGCAGATTCATAAATGACGTTGTAACATATTTAAACCACTTATTACCGTAACTTGGATAAAACGAAAAGAAACCATATTCACGGTTGACGGGCGTTGAGTTGTTAACGGTTATAAATGAATAATGTTTATATGCCTGATGCTGATGTATGAAACTTAATTAGTGTTTTCATTCTAGCCGATGTACCTACCTAGTAACATTTTATGTGATTGCGACTTCGATTGTCCTCAGTTGTAGCTACTAAACATTATGTACTAAATATGTAGATCGATTTCTTTCTCTTGCTTGTTGAAGGTGTACACGAGAGAGATATGTAGGTACATTTATAATTCCATCAAATATAAATGATGAAGTCCAACATAAGTTGAAATAAAGATGAACTCTAAAACTAACGGTATATTAATTCAATTACCCGTAGCAATGTACGCCGTTAAAACAGATTCTACGCACGTCGCAATCAATAATTCAATGGCCACGAGTGAGGTTATTTGTAAAACTGTACGCCAGCATCGTATGGTAATAATTCAAACATTACCACCATTTGCAACATATTTTTCCAGTCCGGTCGAATATGTTCGAACCTATCAAATATTCGCTGAAACGTTTACAAACCAAATAAAAGGCGGTGGCAAATAAATTTTACTTTGAAACGGAGCGTACGGTACATTTTTATCGGAGTTGTTGACGTGTTTGCTTTGTAAATGTTTTTATTCGATTCGAGGGCCAGTATTTAGATGTTGATAAAACCCTGCATTGGTTGTAGGTATCTTTATTGCAAATATTGCAATGCTCCACTCTGTTATATTTATTTGTTTTCTTGTTGTCTGTTTCTTCTTCTATTTGTTTTTCTCATTTGAATATTTATGAATCTGCTCATTGAACTTTTTTGCTTCACTTGATAGTAGTTTGGGTAACGCGCATTAACTTCGTGAAATCCTACTGTTGCCTTGAAGACACCCACATCATAATAGGACAGAAATAGCCACGGAGGCACGTAATTCAGTCCTTCGCAGTTATAAAAGGCGTACTTACCGAAGGCCTACTCGAGGTTTGAAAGGTTTTCACATGGTTTATTTAATTGGTTAGTTGTCGTAAATCTCGTCACACCATCAACATAATCACCATAAATGCCAAGTTTACGATCATTGAGTACGCATCAGTACTAGCGTATAAACATCATTTGCTTACGACGTAGGACACACGTGTTGATCTCCGCCTACATAGGTCCCATATACGGTTTCTGAGTGAAGCGCGGTAAGGATTGTCGTATACTGCAGTATTTTCGTAACGTTATTATCTCTATTGTTGAAAATTATGCTATACAAAATATTCGACTTCGACAAAATAGCTATTGATGAGGACCTCTAAAATTATCGCTAAACAAATAAACAAATGTCCAATAAAATCGTCTGGTTACATTTAACATTTGAGGAGTTCTCTCAATTCATCGTGGATCTCATCATCAGAATTGAATTTTGATAAATATGGAAATAATGTGGAAGTATGTTCTTTCAAACAAACAAAAAATTCAAAATCGTGTGATAAGTTCAAACATTTAAAAAAATGGGAATCTCAAGTTTTTTTGAAGTTGATTAAGAATACTTTAACAAGTAGCAAACAAAATGGGTAGGTACTCGGACAGCGGTGTTGAACAGAATTGACAAGTACCCGATTGGAGTCACGCTAACACCTACTTCTTTTCAGACTTTTTTGTCTATCTAATAAATTTAAGTCCTTTAAAAATGCTTGTCCTTTTGCACTGCGAGTAAACAAATACTCCTAAATACGTTGCTGCTTATAAAGACCGACGTACATACTCGTATGGCGGAGCGCAGCGCAGAGCATGCCCGCGAAGTTTTTTAAACGCGTGACATAATTATAAGACGAATTTGTACCCAACCGAATTTCTACCTGCGCGCAGATCGCGATCTCCACGCGAATGCGCGAGTGTGCGCTAGACTGCGCTAAGACAAATGACACGACCGTCATTCGTTTTGCAATTTTTCGAGAGTCCAAACTTGTACTTTCGAGATCAAAATGATGTATTAGGACTTGCTGTTGATTTCATTACTCGTAGAAGAGGAATTAAAAAAGAGAAGAATTAGGAAGAAAAGAAGAAAAAAAAGATTTTGTGTTGACAAAATTTGGCAGTTCTTTCTTTCTTTTTCTTCTCTCTTTCTTGGCCGGCAACGCATCAGTGATGCCTTTGGTTTTACTGATGTCCATGGGGGACGATAGCCACTTACCATCAGGTGGATCGTCAGCTCGTTTGCCGACTATTTCCATAAAAAAAAGTCAAGATCGGTAGACTGGCGACGGAAAGCTTATGCGCGCGGGGTAGCGCACTGTCGCGTTTAGTCGCATGCAGTCGCGTTCCTGTACGCTACTTTCCGCATGTAGTCGCTTCGATGCTCTTCAGGAATAATTGTTGTGTTAATTGATTTTGCGTAATATTTCATTGAGGACAATGTCGATAATAGTTTGACAGTGAAAAATGCTTTACGCTGCGTTCCACCATATACATACACGCCGGCCGTAAAAGTATGCTATTTTACTCTACTGTTATTGGTAAAAACGAATAAAAAATGTTGCTGTGTACGTGAATCTTTACAAGATTTCCATATGTGGAGCAGCGATAAAACTTTATTTGAGGTTACAGACCGCGCATGTTACTTGTTCGGTTCAATGTCAAATCGTGTTTTGATCATATATTTGGTAGAATATTTGTGGCATAGACTTGATATCTTTTGTTTTACAGCGTTTAAGTTAGTAAAGAATTCCTTAAGTATGTCTAGGGAGAATGTAATTAATTTTTGTCTCTTTCTGGTAATTGAGAGAAATAATTCAGATTCAGTAAACAATGCGGTACCACTGTGACGACTGACGGCCATATTTTATTTTAATGATCCTATTGCTCGGCACTCCTTTGTTACTGGAACTTTAGTTTTAGAAACAAACGTAAATGTAATCCGTAATATAAATTAGCTATTTGTTTAGTTTCTGAAGTGCTCTATTGTGAATTGTGATTAACATAATTTATCAGTCCCAAAATTTTTACTTTCACATCTTTTTATATCATCATAATATTATGAAGTTATCTCTCCATATGTCTCAGTTTTTGAAACTTTGCTATCATAGAAGATGGACTATAATAAATTAATTTTTAATGTAATCGACAACAATTATATTATGTACTGCATATACACAATATATCCTATACAATATTTAAGTCAAACATGATTAACTATTATAATATTCTCGACTTTTGCCTTACTTCTCAGTTATGTTTGATTAGAGTTATGACAAGTGTTTCAGATTTATAGTTCTGGGACCTACGTTATTCTA
The DNA here is from genome assembly GCA_963932265.1 of Thymelicus lineola. NCBI lineage: Eukaryota > Metazoa > Arthropoda > Insecta > Lepidoptera > Hesperiidae > Thymelicus > Thymelicus lineola. The sequence goes on along the minus strand of OZ010688.1, from coordinate 3,664,205 downwards.
ATAAACCAATATCACAATCGTCGCCATATGTTTTTGTTCGATTCAATTCGCACTTACTGTTAGTTCTAATGATATTAATTACAGCAGTTGCCATGTAAACAGTTAAATTTCTTTATATTCAGTCGTCTTATTTGTTATTTCTCCATTTATTTACCCTTGCGGTACTCGTTGGTCACCGCGTCCTATCCCTAAACAAATATTTTATAACATACCACGTGGGAGTACCAGTATTCAGTTACCGCATTCTGTGTTACTGGTTTATTTCAAACGTATCGTTCTTTAAATCCAGTTTCAACCTTATTATCTTGTGTTATAAGGTTCTGGGTGATTGTAACAAATTGAGGATGGTTAATAAAGTTGATTACATGGACGCCGGTCCTTCCCACGTGTGTCGCAAAAACGCGTTAGGCTTGATCTTTATCCTCATCATTAGGATTCATTATTGGTTTTATATTGTGTTTGTGAAGAGGATTTTTAATGTATTCAAATCCAAGTATATTTGTACTTCAATTTATTTATTCGCGCCAGGATTTCAATGTTCAGTACGAGTGCTTTTTTAAACGGATCATTTGATAGGTTAACCATTTATTTTTAATCTTACTTTAATATTACAAACGTGAAAGTGTGTTTGTTTGTTTGTCCTACTTTCACGTCAAAACAAAACTACAGATTGACGTGATCTCTTGTATGGAGATAGTTGGAGGGCTGGAAGTGGCCAAGTTTACAGCGGGAAATTGTCAGATTCCCACGAAAAAACATCGTATTGTCATGTATACTTCTCCTTTGCTCTACAGACGAAGCCGTTGGTATTAGTTAGTAAGATATCTATAAACTACTAAAAGCATGTGAATAAAGTTTAATAAAACCTCTTCCGTGACGAACGTGACGAATTCATTTGTGCGGTTCCGTTACAACTCATGTGAACTTTCTTTTTTAATATTGAACTATAAAATTTTATTATATTAAACTTCAATGTTAGCGAGTTCGACTTAAAGTCGAACTAGCAATTACTTGTTATATGTAGTTCTGTGCTGCAGACATAGTCATGCGCAGTGAGTTTAATTTTTATTCAGAGAAGTAGAAAAAATTTAAGTCTTCGAAATGCGAATAATTTAATCTTTGCGTTCCCTTTTTTGTCGGGAATCGGGATATTATCTTTTTACACAGTAGGTACATACAAATTGTCTTGCTATATGTTTGTCTTCACAATCGTCGTTCCACTTTTTTCCAATGTAAAAATTGTGGTTAGTAACAATAAGTATCTAATGATAATAACGTAAAAACCAAAATAATGTTAATCCCATACGAATTCAACACAACACGAACAAACTAAATGTTCTTCCAATACTACATACGACACAGAACTGCCAAAAGAAAGACCTTACATTAGTATGAAGGTCAATAAGCTAACCGTGACATTGAACTTGGCCAGTTTTCGAGTTGTTGCTTTCACGCGCAACGTTATAATTACACGCGTCCGTTCTCTGGCAAGCGTAAATATGTCGAGTAACTCGTGTAACATTTAGTACTGAATCATCAACGTTATCAAGTAGTAACAAGGTCTTCCTTTACTTTAGAAAACGTATTTCTTACAAATAGGGGTACCGCACTTTATTACAAATAATAAGCAGTTGCTTTACCCGGTTGCAGGAGTGGTATAAATGGTTTTCGCGCGTATTTTGTATGTAATTTTCTTTATTACCTCATTCGTTGCTGTGTACTGTTGGAAACTTCGGGTGTATCATATTGTGTAATTAAGTATGTTGATTAGTTTTATTCGGAAAAATTAAAAATATCCTTCATATAAAATTAAAAGTAACAACAAAAAATATTTATAATTTATATTTTGGACGGGCTTGGTTTAGGTATGGCCAGTCCAATCCTTTAAGTTCTTTCACTGTTGAATAAAACTCGTGAAGCTCGATTCGCATTCGCTTGGTACATACGTATATTTCCGTACTATAAATTATAAGTTTCCTTAAAAATATTTTTTTCACTTTGCATTAAGAAATTGTTCACCGACTTCGAATCACCAAGCATTTATGTGAAGCAAATTTCACATTTTTCCGACAGATAGATTCGAGGAATTTCGTAAGAGACAAACGGACAGACATACACATGTTTCACACATGGTTCCATTCGAGTTCTGTTCAATCCGGTGTACGACCCGAGACAATACCATTTCTCCGATATCGTGTAAGTGGGTTATAGTTTATGGCAGCTGAAAATCCACCCTTCGTATTAGAATATTGGATAGTAATATCGTAAATCATGGAGCCAGATGCAGCAGAAAGCGTTAGCATATTTACAGCCAGCGATCAAGGTCACTATGTCCTGCCTTTAATTTATAGTTTGTAAATTGCATTATTATTTACTTTATCATCATAGCCATTATCACAACCCACTGTGCCTTTACTGTGTTCGGGTCTCCTTTCAACGTGACCAAGTGTGGATAGGCAGACATTAGACTGGCAGAACTATGAGTATGAATGGCGGAATAGTTTCCGCCGTACTCTCCTAGGTTTCGCGAAACTCCCTAGGAAAATTATTACTCATTATTTTCATATATAATTACTCATTATTCGATCAATTCAATTAAGACGACCGTAATCCTCTGTCACCTCTCCATCTGTGTTGTATAAATTACCGTCGCTGCACGTTTCCATTATCGTATGGAAGCCAATTCTCATATTTTATTAATGGGATTATAATTAACCCCCTGCATAATGCTGGCCCGTGAAAATTTGATGAGCTCATTCGGTAATACTCCGGATAGCTGTCCTACTGCCATCGTTAGCTATTTTAATATTGCTCGTGTTTGATTTGAGTGTCATGAATAAATGTGTCGAGGTAGATTGGAGGACCTGTTTTAATATTTGATGTAAAGATACCAAAATGTATGTGTGTGTAGTATTCAAAGTGCTGTTGACTTTGTGAATGGTTATGTCAATGGGTCAATAAGTGTTCTGCACGCTATGTCGCAACTATTGTTTAGTGTACCTACTCTGAGTTATGTAAATTCTCATGTAAGTGAATTTGTTAATTCTTATGAGAAATAAAGATTCTTTAACCACAAATGTATGCTCAAAATGTACGTTTAGTATGGGAACAATTTTTAATTTATAAATTCATTCAATCCTGCTAATTCTGCTGCAGAATTCTGGATTGCGGTTACGTAGAACATAAAGGATTCGTCACAAGTCTGCAGCTCAAAATCAAACCCGAAGCCCCTGGTTCGCCAAGCAGTCTGCCAATTGAGCTACACTTTCGTCAGTGATTATCCCTCTTCTTGATGAAGAATAACTTAGTTATATTGTGAAGTCCAGTTCAGTTTGTATTTCTATAGTCCACTTACGACCTTGTGGTAGCAAAATCTTATCGCTGAATTATATATAGATTAAAAGCATTTTATTTTCTTAAACCAAAAGCTTTTAAGGGTTTTTACTACAGACTAACAGCTAACAGACGAAGTGCTGCTCGTGTTTAAATTAGATGCTTATGCGCCAGATTAGTTTCGGAGTGCCCCTGAGCTGCAACGTACGATTTTAGTCACGTACGTTGCATGTGAGATCGTACAGGAACTTGCGAATTAGGGTGTTTGGAAAGTTCTACAAGTTTTAAGTGCTGTATAATTAATGTTTTTTTTGCTTCGCGTCGCTTCTGCAAGTATTGAATATTCAAGAAGCATGGAAATGACTAGTTCTGCACCTAAAATATTTTTCAATATTATCTTTTACGATTTTGGAGTTTTAATAAATATGTAAATCCATGCTAAATTATAGCTTACTAGCACTAAGAGTCTCGGCGCTTTGATTCGAACAGACGGACATAAGGACGGAAATGACGATACTATAAGGGTTCCGATTTTTCTTCGGAACCCTAAAAATTATGTGCATAAGTGTGTCGGTGCACGTAATGCTGTACTTCTAGTTCACTTATAAGCACATAAGATATTAATTCTTATTGGTACTTACAGGTTTATAACCTTTAGCCTGTCGCCCTATATCTCCGCTGGGTACTTTTGTCTTATCTGGTATCTGAAGTAAAACAGTATTTCAACACAGAAATGTGTTATTTCAACGACATTATCCCGAAATAGAGATTTCAAAAGAGATATTGCTGGACTGTGATCTTTAAAATTGAGAGAGTTAGACACCAAGCAGCCCAAGTGAAAAATAGCGAACTTCACACAACTTCGCGAACGTTATAGTTATTAGAGATCTCACAGATGTCAGATAAACATTCCTCGAGGGATTTTCCCTCTCCATATTTTCCTTTGCAAAGCAAGTGAGTGATAAGTTTTAGTAGATAGCTTACAGATAACACATGCGTGAACGGCTCGAACTTATGCGCCCCGTGCAGTGCGATAGAGCATAGTTAAAACTACAAAGTTATCACTGTCAAGTAGGTATTTAATCTTCTATGACCTTCTGCGTTTGTTTTTCAAACTTTCATTAAATTTATTTTCACTTTCTAACACTATTTCATTAAATAATAAACTCATTTGCACTATTCCCACGTCGTCCGAACAAGTTAAAGCTCATTAATGAGTACCTACAATGCAGCTGGTATAGTTTTCACCCACAATCATCAGTTTCATCGGATGCGCGGGACCAACATTCCGTGGCCATTGTTTGTGTTCACTAAACAATGCGCTAGTTGACTAAACGCTTTATGACAGAGTGATTAGTGTGCCCACTTTTATTCAGGAATAGTTGAGTACCTTAAAAGTTTTTGGTTGTTGCTTAAAGTAATGTTTGGACGTTTTTTTTGATAAAGATTGAATGTTTTATAATGAAATCTTTACAATAAACTTTTGACAAAAGTATCCGCAAACAAAAACAGTGTCACTTGTAAAAACCTCGGAAAAAGTCGCGAGTGAGGCCTGTGTAAATTAATTAACTCTGCAAAAAGCGACGCGACGTGTTGTTGTGATATGATTCTGCTTCTTGCTTTCCATGTTCCCGGCACACTTTTGAGATGAGACCTTTGTTCGCGTCTCGTGTGAATTACATGTAAACATGATACATCTCATACATTTGACTTGACAAGTGCGTCGTGTCGAAAGTTATGAGATTAAATGGACTATGGATTTGGGTATCTTTTGTTTTTTTTTATGGACGTAACTTTCTCCATTTTCTTTTTTCGCGTTTTATGATATGGTGCGGCTGTTTAATAAGAATTTATTAACTTTAAGAGGCATTTATGAAGGAGGCATGGTGAGGTGATGGCTATGTAGCCAAATGTCTGTATTTAGTTACATTTATATTTTTAGCCTTTACTTTGTGCACAGACATAATGTATGTGCTAAGTATCTTGTATCTTATTTAAAAAAAAAGCAAATTCAACGAACTTCAATACACCGCTAAGTATTGAATATTGCTGGTTGCACTTTGAAGGTTGGAAATAGATACGGATTTCATAAAACTCCATCTCTATAATATTGCAAACCTATAACAAAACCATAGCCATACCATAAAATCCCGGACAACCGTGACATAATTATGTCCGAGAGTATTAACCATCTGTTTCACCGTAGACTATAAAAGAATGAATACCTATAGTTCATTTTCGGCCTGCTGCTTTCTCCACGTTTCATAATTGGATATCGCAACAATGTCGCAGTAGCCATGCATCGAAATATTGTATGTAATATAATATATTAATTATATTTCTCGATGTGTTCTGCCTAGTGGTCTCTGATCACGTATCATACTCTATAACCTGAAAATAATACAATAGTGATAGGTAATACTACAATTTATAATAATATTATACTTGTCTTAACTGACAATGGGTACTGCTAGTTTTTAGCGAGTTAGTTTTGACGAGTAAGTAGGTACCTAATCTGTTTTCGATTAGTATATGATCTATATCTTTTCTATATTTAAATATAAAATTTGTGTATCTAAATAATATCTAAATAATAGTAATAAATCATTGAGGTTAACCAATTAATTAAATTTATTAAGGTTTAAACGAAATGTCTAATTTCACTAAGCTTATAACGTACTCTCCAAAACAGAAACCGAAAGCGCTCAACATATTTTGAAACTATTATAGATCGCTAATTCTACTACAGATCGCATCGGTATCTTATAACATCACAAACCTTCGTGCCATGCTTCTATTTGATTCGGATTTCGTTTCTCGCCGTGCTTGGCACAGTACCTTTACCAGCCGTGTGTATACAGTTGTACACGATGTACGGTACCCCTTTGTGTTACTGACAGCTGATACAATCTTTGATGTCGGACAATGGTCCATGGTTTAATGGCTCATACGATTTAATGTAAAAGGGCATTATGGAAATAAATGCATAGTTATAATGGACAGTTATGGCATAAACATGAAAGAGGAAAAGCTTTTGTTGAAAGGTTTTGAGTAGGTACACTTACAAAAGGACGGAAGGTGTGTGGTTCGCAATGATATTAAACTATAGATACGTTAGGCCCTTACATATCAACCAAAAAATCTGTTCCGACCGAGCTACAATAGGTACACACACGTTTATCTTTTGTTTCACTGCTTCAATCACTATTGCATTGGTAAATTATGTAAAAGGGATGGCACTACTAAAACCATAATAGTGAATAAGACAGCTAGACGGCCTCACTCAGAGGTAGCTATCAACTGTCTGAATTAAAATCGCTACACTTGTCTAAATTCGACTGACATAATTTCAGCGCCATCTTGGCATATCTTGTATATAATATCATTGGTGGTCCGATTGGGCTGATATTATGTTCGGCCTATGTGTTCGGCAGATAGTACCTAATACTACAGCTTTACCATGTTGGAGCAACAGCATTTCTCTACGGCTATTTTGGCTACTTCCTCGTAGTTGTGGAGCCTTGGAGTGTATTAGGCGAATACGTGCTAGGGATCACCCGACTGTTCGAAATTAACATGCAGCCGAAAGACCTCTGGCATTGTAAGTACTGCTATAATCACCATAATCACCCATTTAAGCTTTTCCCAGTATACCATGACCGTTCTAGGCACATGTCAAGCAGAAAAATATTCTATGTGTTGAAAATAATGACACTATTTCCATACGCTAGTGGGCAGACTCCTTTAAAGTCTGATCGCGGACTAACTTGCTTAACTTTGTAGATCTTACCATAGTTCTACTTGAACTTTAAAGAGTATTTTATGGTCCGTATTAATAAACCGATATTTGCGATCTCAAGATTCGATATTCGAGGTGGTGAAATATGGCAAATCGTATGAAAAAGTCAGATGGGCCTTAGTATAATATCTGGAATGGTTATATCAACTACCATTATAATTTAAAGTATATTTATAGTTGCTTGGTATAAGTAACTTATTGGGGATTATGTATAGATAGAATATTAGGACCGATTTTTATCTAAGGTTCAAATTAAGAACGCTTCCTACTTTTATAGCGTATCCTACATAAATTTTACCTTTCTCGTTTTCGTCCTTATTCGGGTAGTGCGCACTGACCTTGCTTAATGATGATCTGCTTAGGGAATCCAGTCTAGATTTGTTTAATTCAACGCCGGCTGTATTTCGTATATCGTCTGGAAAATGCTTACAATCATTAATTACTGAAGGCGTATACTAAATGAATAAATTAGATTACATAATCAGTTTTTAAACGCTTTTATTTAGCTTCACTTCGGAGGATCAAATCTTGTAACGTTAATTTGAATGACTTCCCTTTAATGAAAATTGATGAAATTTGGCAGACATGTGTATTTCCGATGACAATACACGAAAATCATATTTTAAACTAATTTTCATTGTTTATTTGTTGTTAAATTAAAAAAAACGATTTTCAGACTTTAGACGCATAATTCTCTATGTTCTATTTTACGTAGAGACTTGAAATTTTCACAACTTGTAGCTAATTTTATAAACTAAACATTATTGAAATAAAAGCGTTTAAAAAAAAAATTTTTTTAGGATTCAACTTATTTTAACATAACTAGCTACTCCGGTGGCTGATATTGTACTAAAATTTAGTAAAATATGAACAATTTTGCGTAAATGTAGAAATTGCTTATAATTATGCACTCATTTAAAAGTAAGCCTTAAGTGAGCTTATTGACTTTAATAGTTTATTAATACTATGATTACAATTATTATTTCTTCGTGGTTTCCGCCTGGATGGCTACCACCCTCTTGCTTGGGCAGCCGCCAAACGACTCGTCGAGGCTAGAGAGTCAGTTCTCTTTCTTTTTCTTCTCTCTTGGCTTGATACGCATCAGTGATGCCTTTGGTGGCGATAATAACCACCGATCAAGTGGATGTCAAAAAAAAAATATAAAAAATATAAAATTCACATAAATAATCTACAGTAAAAGGAATGCAATGTCTGAAACCAATTCAAAGTAACCTATTAATTCAAAGTAATCTATTTATTGCATCTGTGTAATATGACATAATGCATGTGCGAAGTGCATGCGTTATTGCATGCCTCAACTACTTGAAATTAAGTGAACCGCATGCGTTTAACGTTGGACTTTTAGTTGATGAACGAGTTATTGTTCGGATGTTTTAATAAGGAGTTCAAATGTAAGCTACAGAAGTAGCAGTTCTTAAGTTATATCATCAAGGTTGTCTCCGAATGAAAGCATTATCAGATATTTAGAAAATTATTATATTTATTCGTTCTTTGGTTATTCATTTCATATTATGGGCAATATTGTTCCAATAATTGTTATTTCTAGACACGCGGCAGCGTGTCAAGCCAAGTTCAAGCAAAGGAACTGGCTAGACAGCGCCGAGTGTAATATTACACGAACCACTTGGTGCCACTTTTGACCCTTTTATAACTCATAACCTCTTTAACGTAAACACATAAAACTTCGTGTGTTTAATTATATCCATAAGGACATGTAGAAGCCCAAATTTCATGAAGCTAGCTCAATCGGTTATAAAGATATGAAGGTCAAAAAGTCGTAAATTTTAGTACTGACTGACTGACTGACATATAGTACCTAAATCTAACCTACTTCCAGATGACCTAGAAGGATGAAATTTGGAATGCAGCTCGGTAATTGTGTGTAAGCGTAGGAAAAAATCAAAAAATAAAAAAAAGTCGAAAAATAAGAGGTGTCCCCATACAAAATTTGTATAGTACCGAAGCAGAGCCATCTAGCGGCAGTGAAAAGAGTTATAACTCATAACCTCTTTAACGTAAACACATAAAACTACGTGTGTTTAATTATATCCATAAGGATATGTAGAAGCCCAAATTTCATAAAGCTAGCTCAAACGGTTATAAAGATATGAAGGTCAAAAAGTCGTAAATTTTAGCACTGACTGACTGACTGACATATCTAGACACGCGGCAGCGTGTCAAGCCAAGTTCAAGCAAAGGAACTGGCTAGCCAGCGCCGAGTGTAATATTACACGAACCACTTGGTGCCACTTTTGACCCTTTTATAAGTTATAACCTCTTTAACGTAAACACGTAAAACTACGTATGTTTAATTATATCCATAAGGACATGTAGAAGCCCAAATTTCATGAAGCTAGCTCAAACGGTTATAAAGATATGAAGGTCAAAAAGTCGTAAATTTTAGTACTGACTGACTGACATATAGTACCTAAATCTAACCTACTTCCAGATGACCTAGAAGGATGAAATTTGGAATCCAGCTTGGTAATTGTGTGTAAGCGTAGGAAAAAATCAAAAAATAAAAAAAGTCGAAAAATAAGTGGTGTCCCCATACAAAATTTGTATGGGACCGAAGCAGAGCCATCTAGCGGCAGTGAAAAGAAAAACTTTGGTCCCATACAAATCTTAGTCAACTCGCATTTACATTGTGAGCCCGTTATGTCACGTAAAAGTCGCACTAAGGCCTCTGTGCACGCGGGGCTCAATATGGCATACTTCAGCGCATGGAGTATTGAAGTAAAACGAGGGCCATCTTATATGAAGGGAAAGTTGAAAATGTTTCCAGCTGTTTACAGAAAATAGAGGTTCCAATAATGGCCATTTCTAAATAGCGCTAGTGTGTGACAGATATATGAACATGGCTGTTGTACACGGAGTGAAGTTTGCTGAGTTATGCTACCCTAATCAATGGCGCTAGTTTCCGCCAAATAGATATTCGAACATAGCTGTTTTTGACCGCACCGCAGCCCCAACCGTAATTTTACGCGTTTCTACGGACAATTTTCCCTTTGCTGTCCCTTGCGGAAAGTCGTTGTAATGTGTTGTACCATGCGTGTTTTTCATAGAAGCTGATATACTTTGGTACACCATTAAAACAATGCGCGGTGAGGCAGATCTACGGTGGCGGTGCGCGGAGCAGTGTGAAAATCGCCTGTTTGTCATATTTAGCTAGATATTTAGTACGCGGCTAAATAATATAAAATTAGCTGTATACCGAATACTCGTTCCATAAGCAAATACTCGTTCTTGTAAGCAGAATAACTTTTGAATTCAGTTAATCAGGATAAATATATTATGAATATAATTATATATGATAATATGGTTGCTTAAACTTATTTTTATACCAGTTTTAGGAACTCTTCAATTATCATACAAATATTCGAGACACCGTAAAAGCTAATGTTTTTCCGATTCACTTTCCGGTTTATGGTGATCACTATTTAATTTACACCTGAAACTGGTCATCCATGAAACGTCTATTTAGTCTCCAAGATTTGTGGACAGGGTATATTTTTCTTTACAAAAAGTAATGATATCCCACCAAAAACATAAATGTAAAAAAGGAGAGTCAAGTTCAATACAAAAATTATGCTTGGCTGTGGGCTTCGCCGCAAAAAGAATAGAGATCTAAATGAGTGCCAAGTTCTATGCAAAATCGAAATATGTATTTATAGGAACAAAATAACATTATGAACAAGTATTAAACTCTATTTCTTTGCTTTATTGGATACCTATAATAATTGCTGTTATTTAAAAATGTGACATCTAAAAGTAGGTTAGATTTGACTTGGCCAGTTTTCATTACATCAGTCATTTTAAAAAGTTATTCAACATTTTAATTCTGATAAAAACTGGCCAAGTCAAATCTAACCTACTTTTAGATCTCACATTTTTAAATAACAGCAATTATTATAGGTATCCAATAAAGCAAAGAAATAGAGTTTAATACTTGTTCATAATGTTATTTTGTTCCTATAAATACATATTTCGATTTTGCATAGAACTTGGCACTCATTTAGATCTCTATTCTTTTTGCGGCGAAGCCCACAGCCAAGCATAATTTTTGTATTGAACTTGGCTCTCCTTTTTTACATTTATGTTTTTGGTGGGATTATATACTTACCAACGAAACAGTTCAGTACCATTATAAAAAAAAATCTTGAAGTATAACACAACAGCTCGTCAATAGTAACCAAATAAACAAATGGGTTCACAATTCACATACAGGAAGACAGGGGCTTAACTCTTTTCTTTTACCCTCATAGATTTGTTATTTCGTTATTCAATTCCTATTATTTTTCGTTTCATATTCATTCATTAGGGTTTCGGTCCGGGTTGGAATAAATTCCAGTACGTTGAAGATCGCCGGTTATTTTGCTGTAATCAGTATTCCAGCGGTCGCTATACCACGCTATACTACACAAACATGTCCTATATCTATATTGATAAGGAAGCCCTTAGTTATAACTATAATTTGGTGTAATTATAAGAACAAGACAGCTCTACATAAAGCTTCAAAGTATTATACCTATAGGTTGTTATTATTTGCAAGCGTGACGTTTAGCATCAATCATTACGGGGCAATAACCTCTGAGTACTTACATTATTTTCATACAATTACTACGTGAGTTGTTGGTTAAGCTTCGTGATTTGTTATATGGTAGGTATCTTACTTTGTGTTGCTCGGTAGTTCGGTGTCAAGTATCAATTGAATGCTTTGAAGAATTTCTCTTTGTAAATGAAGGAGGTTTAAGTTGCTTCCCATACTGTCCGTTTTTTTTTTAAATAACCGACTGGCAGACGAGCCAGCTTATGTTGAATAGTAATCGTTGCCCATGGATAACAGCAACACCGAATGCATCACCGATGCGTTGTATGTTACTGGAGCTTTCATAGTTCATTTTAAACATCTGGGGACACAGGAGTGCCCCCGTCAAGTCGAGCATATGGTTGACTCTTGCTGAAGGTGGATAGTTAGCCGCCGCGCCTGTAAAACCCCCTGTAAAACCTGTTAAATTGCTATATTGAAATAATCATTTATAACGCCCAACGCAAAAACAGAGTGTTTAAGTTTGACGTGTGTGTCTGTAACTCTGTTTGTCTGTCTTCATATCATCGTAGCTCTCGAACGGATTAACCAACCGATTTTGATTTAGTTGCTTTTGTTTGAAAGATTTCTTAGTCGAGAGTGTTCTAAGGCTATGTTTGAAGAAAAATGATTCAGCCGTTTCATAGTTAAGGGGGGTGGAAGAGGGGATGAATAAACGATAGTAAGCAAATATATCCGAGTGTAATATATCATTTACTAAAAAGTTTTATTGACTCAAATCTTTATTATTTATCAAATCCATTTGGTATTTCAACGTCGTTAGTGAAGAGAGAAGATTGCGTGAGAATGAGTCCCGGTTTCACTATGTTTCAAAGGTGATATCACCAGGCATTCGCACTCGGCGTTGGACCTCAAATTGGTTCTTTAATTAGTTTGAAACTGTTCGCAAGTCGATGTTGTGTCTTGAATTCCTAGACGTTGAGACGACCTTCTCGAAATATAATAAAGTTGTAGCCTTGTAGGAGACTCGTAGAGATATACCTAATAGTGACCAGCAAACGTTGTTCTAACAATATATTTCTTTTATTTTTTCGATGTTTTCTAAGTCGTCACGTACTTATTTCAATTTTTTTTTCCATTAACTGGTTTGATTGTGATGACTGACACATGATTACGCAGCCCAGTACAACCACAACCTTAATTAACTTCGAACAGTAAAAGCTCGCTTGAAGTAACTTGTTTCATTTTATCATTTTTAATTGAATAAAGGTAGGCTTTGTTATCGACGTACAACCAAAACTGAACTTAAATTGATACTTCGCATATTTATAACTATGTAATTATAATAACTAGTTCAGGTTTACAAAAACTTTAAAAACAAAAGGGGGTTAACGTAGAACGCTTTGAAAAAAGATTAGTAGTGTTTTGATGCGGGTATGATATTAAAGTAATGATTATGTTTTGCTAAGCCTGGTGAGGGCGGGCTACGTACGTATGAACATACATACGCCACCGCTGTCAGAGCAAGGTATTACTGTAATAAGTACTAGTGATTACATGGGTATACTCTGTAATACCTGAGTCTAGTCTAGGGTTTAGGTTTTGTTGTCTATTCCAGACATATCTAAATAAGTAATGTAAAGAGGTGGATTTCTAGACGATAAGGCACCTGCTCTATAATCGCCGAGGAGCGAAGTTAAAACACAAGAGATAGTTAAACTTGGTAGGTCTTAAATACTGTTTCACAACTAGTGGGGCTAAGTAGCTATAGTACAACTGGTAAGTACTTATGGATATAAAATAAAAACGTGTGTGTGTGTGTGTAATTATGTACGCACTTAAGCTTAAGAAGTTATACTTACCTCTTACTTATAAGTACCTCTCGCTCGCACCCACGACCCGGCGGGTGCTAACAATTTAACCACTTACTTCTCGCTCGCACCCACGACTCGCGCTAGGGTAAACAACTCCAGCGAATGCTGTGCGCCTAGTACATACCTAGAGAGTATCACGCACCTTCATCATGTCGCTTTTGGCTGTCGCATCGTAAAAAAATTTACTGTCATAGTTTTCCAATTCCATTTTTTAAAACCTCCCATAAGAAATATCATTAAAAATATTTAATAAAATTTAAAATTAAAGAACAGTATCCAGAGCAAACCAAGGATTTCTCTCTAGTATAATGGCAAAGCAAACCCCTGTACCATTTTTTTGTTTCTCCTTATAAGAATGCTACATAACACTCTTTTATTATATGTATTAGTTTCATTCGTAACTTGTAAAACTAAAGAACTAACTAACAATGTACAAATCTTGGAAGTGAGTTTTAATCTATCATTCTAATTTTCTGTTTGTATTAATCGTAGTCAAACTCAAACAGTAGTACGTAGTACCGGCCCCTAAGCTTTACTCTCGTACCATGATACATTTTATTCTCTTATCGCTAATCTGTTCGCGATAAGACAAGCTCTACAAGGCACCACGAAACCCAAAATGAGTCGCGTCTGCGTATTTTCTCCGTACATCGTACAGAGGTATTTAATTAAGCTCCCTTTAAATTTTGGGGTGTTGTTATTATGGCTGCCCTCGAGGTTAGGTCGAATGTGCTTATATTTTCACTGTTACTTATTAGAGGTATTCTGCTTAGGTCTGTTAAGGTAGTGTTTGTGTTTGCGACATAAGCATATTTTTGCCTTTGTATAACCAGGTATTATGTTATTAATCTATATGTACATATATAAAAATGAATCCCTATTTCCCTTGGGCACGGCATCACGAGTGTACGGGTGGACGGATTTCGCTAATTTTTTTATTGTATGTGTTATTGTCAGTCGAGGGGGAGGGGGAGGGAGGAGTTTTAAGGCGGTACAAAGCTCGCCTGGTCAGCTAGTTAGGTAATAAAATTTCATCTTTTGTGGTTTTGTATTCAGTAAAGATTTGAAAGTATTTACTTAGTGTCCTAAATTACGCTTGTGTTCTTAGATGACTGAACATAAACAGAAAGTTAAATAACATTTAGTTTTAATAGTTGAGAAAACAAATTAAAATTGTTAAAAAAAGAAAAACGAAGGAAGAAGTGGAAGTGGAAGTTTAAGTTTCTACTTCTACTTTTATATTCTTGTACCGCCTTCACTGTTCTCTGTTTAAACCAAAGGTCGACTGGTAGAGAATGCTTATAGCATTAAGTCCACCTTTTGTACCACTTAATTATAAGGGTAGGTATAATAAAGTGTAAATAAAATAAGTGGCCCCCAGCCGGTACACGACGAGTCGTTTTGGGGCTTAATCAAGCAAGAGGGTGGTAGCGCTGGTAGCAATCCAGGTGGACCCCGCTTAAAATAATAATAATAATAATGGTATTAATGAACTATTAAAATCAATATTGCCAGTATAATTCCCCCGAGGGTCTTAAATTCATTTAGATATGGAACGTTGAAATATACAGCCAATGTCTATAGGTAGATACCTACTGAGTGAGTACCTATAAAGTGGACAATAATGTAATTTAATGACACGGCAATTTTGAATAATTAATTCTCGGTACCAGGACTACCAATAATAAATAAACGAAACGAACAAGAAGTGGTCTTGTTATTTTCATTGTGTTTCGAAATTTCAAATAGCGGGCATTCCCTGTATTATACATGTCTGTGCCCTGTACAAATAACTTTTAATTAAATTTAGTAGTTAAAAACAAATAAACCGAAAGGCAAAAACATTTTCATATTCCAATTTAGAAAATACCAAAGCGAAGCGAGGCCGTTGGGAGTAATTAATTCGCATAAAAACTTCGCTCGTCGCTCTCTTTTGTATTAGGATAAAGGGCTGTCCAAATAATGTATCATTAAACCAATCATTGTATCCGTATCACCAGGGAGATTATTTGTTCCCAGCTTAAAAGGCTTACGGCCACGTATTTATTTGAGGCAGCCGCGGGTCGAGTGGCAAGTGGCAAAGCAAGTGGAGACCATGCCGCGAGTCGAGGCTTGCCGCGACTTGAACCATCTGATGCGGGCGCGCAGCGAGCCATGTCTGAAAAAGTCGGTGCTCCAAGACGCCTCAGTGCGAGCACTGCGAGAATTTGTGTTCAGTGGAGACAGTTGTATGAAACTAAGAGAACTGTGGCTCGGATTCAAGGTTGTTGCCCCGATTCTCTTTTATGTGGCTCAATTGGAGACACATGAACTTTCCGTAGCCCGCGGCACACTCACGATGAGGCAGCTCGTCACGAGGCTGATCAAGTGGATACGTAGCTTCAGACAAACTTTATACACCTTTGTACACCAAATATATAATTTCTAAGTCAAAGTCAAAGTCAAAATATTTTATTCATATAGGTATCATTGATACACTTATGCACGTCATTTTTTGGCTTTTCGGAAGGTGCTTTGTCATGGAGGAGAAGAAAAGCCTAAAGAAACTCCTCAGCACATTGCTCCTAAGAACATTGTAACCTGGTAATACCAGAATATTTTCCTATACATACATATTTTCTCATGGCTAATCGGCACTTTTTACATAAAAGACCTAAATTAATGTTTGATATCAATTTCACCTGATGCTAAGTAGCGATTTTGTGTTCAAGCTCAAGTTCAAGATGTTGAGGGCACTAAATTAGCAAAAGACTACTCACTCTTCTCTTGAAGACCCTTGAGTTATAACTAGTCCTTCGCAGCGCGCGTAACAAAAGATGGGAATCGAGTCATAGAAACCGACAAGATATTAACAACGTAAGAACCAGAATGGGTTGTTTATCAAGCAAGTTATTCAACCGTTCCGGTGGTTGGTTCGGCTTTATACCTAGGTCAGTGTCAAATGTTGAGTAAAAATAACAATAGCTAATTCTGAAACTAATTCCAAACCGAGACAATTACGTAGTAACCTTCATGTTAATCAAAACAGTCATGCCAAATTGACGACATCGATCTCTCTTCATCTTGATATAATTGTCTTTTATGTAAAGAATCTCAGTTAATTTTATAACATTGCAAAGAACATCTCAATAGTCAAACCTAAAATCCTTAAAAAATGTTTTGGGTCATGTATGACTGTGATGCCAATGATTGTTATCGTCTGGACAAATCCAGTTAACTTGTAAAAAAGCCACCAAACGCCACGTCATGAGTTATTGAACAGCATGTACCTTGATCTTACAGAGAGGTTTATACTTATACGAGTAGTTGCTACCTCACTTCCGAAATACTCACAGGTTAGAGTCCAACTTAGTCCTTAGGAAATTACAAATAACCATGATAATGTTAACTTCATGCCCTTTGCTGTTTCCAAGGCAATAAACAAAAGGTTATAACTTATAACGTCGTTTGCATATTACACTCTACAAAGATAATTTTTCCCTTAAGGAATTAGTTTAGCAAGTAACAGACAGCTGATTGATATAAACTAATACGATTTAATTAAAATAGAAGGCCTTTGAAAGCACAGAACGCTAAATTCATTACCGCCTCGAGGTATGCCAAATTGGTTACCTGTTAGGGAATCGCCCATAGCGCTACACGGACATTATGTACGATGATATAATGGCGTATGCTACGTTGAACCCTGAAGGCGAATGGCGTTACATTTATTTTTTCAATAACAGAAAGGATGATGAGAGTTTACACGACGTTGAATTTTGTAAATGTTGAAGAGGATATCGGCTCGTTTCGACGGGTGGAAAACGAGCGTCATGGCGATTTTTGACAATAGCACCTTCCATAAACTCATGGAAATTCTGTTAACGATGAAATGCAATTTTTGAAGGGGAAAGATGTAAAGAAGTCATTCCTGGTAGAGACCAAGGCTACGATGAGTTCTATAAAATAGTTGTTTGTTCCTAACGGGGTAGCAGTCTTTAGGTAGCCTAAAAATGACTTCTTAAGGAGTTTGCTTAGAACACGACACTGTCATGGACTTTTCTACGAATATTTTCAGCATTTCTAGAATTTTCTAAGAATATTTTTATAAATTATGGCCGGCACTAACCATATTGCAGACACGACACAGTGACCAAAAAGATTCCAGGTGTGAGCAGTAAAACCATCGTTAGATACGAGTAGATATCAGCATTGTTTAGTAACCATGTGCAAGGCTCTTCTGAGAACATGAAAGGTTAATGGCATTGTCCTGGCAGGGCATTGGGCAATAGGACGTAGAAGTAGACATACTGATTTTATCACATGTTTTCTTGCACAAAACACTTAATAGTTCACTATGAGGGAGAATATAAGACCTTTAACTATCTGTTTAACCTCCAGCGAGCGACTTTCCAATCAATAGCCCAATCAGTAGACAATAGATCGACAAGACTCCGTGCCCTGATATAATAACAATGACATGTCAACTGACCTTATGTTTATTGAAATGCAAAATTTATCAGTTAGGATAGGATATCTCGATGATGTTCCGTCGTTGATGGTTGATAAGTCACGCAGTATAACTAATTGGTGTAAATAATATGCAAGCTATAGTTAGTACGCATCTCCTCAGGCACCTACTAAATTATTGTGTAGTTTTTCACATACCTACGTTTGGTTGTTCTTACCAATTTATTAGCGTCTTATCGCAACAAAAACAATTATGGTAGCGGTTAGAGACGCAATGCCAGTGGTGCTAAGATAGGTCATTGTTTAACAAAGGCCCGTTCAGGCCATTCTGTCCCACGTTATTTTGTCTAATTATTATTTTTAGGCACATATTGTACGTATGTACAATTTACCATTATGGTACAGGTACGATCAACTAACAAGAAATTCACCATGAATCAAATCTTTTATCACGATACAATACCATATAACGTGAACCAATTACAGAAAGAACTGGTATTACATTTTTCCACTTCACTTTATAAAATGTGCCATTTCACCATTATTCTTTATTGGAACGGTTATGGTTACAGCGCTTTCAAACACTTAATCGTTTAACAGGCTATTGAGAGAATGAAACATTTTAATCGCTATAAGAGCTGACAGGCGTTTATTGGTATCTCAGTTTTGGTATTGAAGCGATTTCAGCCGCTCGCGCTGCAAGCTTTTTACGGTTTAGTCAAGAGTTTAAAAAATTTGTTTTAGTTCGCTTTAGCGTTGAAGATATTTGTTGGCAAGCGGCCAAACATTACGACAATTTTGATGAGCATGGAGTATAATTTTGCGGTTATTTTACTTCTATTTGAAAGGTAAGTTCAATGACACAGTTGTGAGGTTTTGTGCTTTTGGTCTTATTTATTAAAATAGGGCACCATATATGGTAATTTCAATTTTCCTTTTGTCGTTGTATTCTTCAGCTGCAAAATTTTTTAATGTTAAAAAACGAAGTACCATGCTCAGAATAATTAAAAGGCTGTTTAATGTAAATAAAAATAATTTTGATGATTGCAGCGTCATCGATCCGACCTTCCGAAGTAGCTTTTTCTATTTTCTTCAAAATAATAACTATTCCCGACCGTTGTATTTTTGAAAGCGTTCGAAGAGTAATAAAGGTGAACAAGTGGCATTTGGCTACTCCGATCGACAAATGTCGTGCGATTCGTCGGCATTCGTTAAATGCCGCGGTTTAGTGCTTAGGCTTTTGCTGGTGTTTGTGTGTGTGCAAATGTAATAAATACTGACAATGATTCTATGTTCGTTTAACGGCATCAGAGGTTATAGAGATGGCCTTTTATAAATGTAAATTGCAAAGTGAAAACGCCCTGTTGTAAGCAGTGCTTGCAAAGCCAAAGACATTAGCTGGTAACCTTTTAAAGTTTCCGTATAATACTCAGAGAAAGACACAGCATCTCACTTACTCCTGTCATCATACGAAGCTAAAGATTAAGATATTATTATAATCTAAGAAAGAAGTAAGAACCTCATGGATATTCCTATCTATTTGTGCGTGATTCATGTCGTGTGTAATGAAACCAATTTGCTTGTTTTTTTTTAAACTTTGATATCATGAGATGACATCAATTTTGTAATATATTCATAAAGACAAGCACTCTCCAGGTAACAGATATAACTTGTCTCCAGATGACTGCAGATTGTTTAGGAATCCGTTGAAGATATAGAAGTTCCCTTCAATTCATTCTTGTATGCCATCAGTCACTCTCGATTTTTTCGAATCTACTGGATAGTAAAACCTCTTCTTCTTTCTTGTCTCCGAAACTACTGAACAAGTTTGACATTCCACGGGTGATGGAAAATACTCCCGGTTTCATTGAGCATGGTCACCTTTACTTACACAAGTCTAATTCGGGCTTGACATTTTTTGAGGTACAAAAATGTGTTCAAACTACCCGAAGGTTGACTGGGAGAGAATGCTTTAACTTTATTAAATCCGCCGTACAATAATAATTGTACAAATTTTGTATGGTGCAATTTTTTTTATAAAAATACGCTTTTGTGAACGTACATTCCCGTAAACTAAAAGGGGATAGGAAGTCGTTATTATCTCGAGGATTTAGAATGTCTGAGAGCTGTAGTTAGCTCGTTGAAAGCATGGAGTGGCTATGGCAACCCATGTTCTATTGTTTCATGTAACGTCACCGCCAGGAAACTAAAACATCGTTTGCCCGTAATTTCAGTTCTATTTGCGATGGCTAAGAGCGCTCTAATTAACACTTTCCATATTATAAATAATTTGATTCATTAATTTAATTAAGTACCAATTAAAAGAAGTTTTTCTTGCTCACCAACATTTGCAGACTCATTATGACTCAGTAAACGGTCAAACAGATAATTTACTGCGCTATTGCTTCCACAAAATGCAACTTGGAACTCGAATCACGTTTTCTGCAAACGATGTTAGATTTTTAAATCGTTGTAAAACGAAAAGTCGATGCGAATTGGTTAAGAATCCAATACGGAAACATTAAAGTATTTGTAATGTTGGCAAGTATCTTACATCGCCGGGTTTGATGTGATTTATTCATGCACATTGTATTGTTATTACAGTAGCCGCGCGAGTTGAATGCAGAGCTTAGTAATGTGGCTAGTATTATGACCTAATTGGTTATTAATTAGTGATATGTCGATAAATTAGAAATTAGAAATTTAACATAATCCTATTAAAAGAGAAGAATAAGAAAGAAAGAACTGGCTCTCAAGCTCCCAGCGAACCCCATGGAGAAATAATAATGGTATTAATTAACAATTAAAATCAATATTACCAATATAATCCCTCCGAGGGTCCCTACCACCAGAGGGCCGGATTAAGTCGCCTTTAATACAACTTTATTTACGACACCCATCCGGCGTGGGATTGTGCTAAAGTTAGTCTGCTTTTAGCGTACTGATTACACTATGTAAACAAAATAAAGTATATATTTTCACTGCCGTAAGCTCGCGTCCATTTTGCAATTAGCGAGATTAGGCAGAATATTGAACTAGCCACTCTATTCGTCCCAGAGGCGTCGTAAGGGTGATTAGGCTGGATGCACTTTATTAGCGCACTTGGGTCTCGTGTGAGTGAAACCCCTATATAGGGTAACAACCCTTTAGATTTAGATTATCGAAGCTGAATGAGTTTGAACCATGAAGGTCGGACTTGTTATTTGTGAATTTTCGCAGGGAAATTGTACATTGTTCGATTATACATCATCATCATTAAGTATTGTAAAATTAAAATAATTTTAACGTATTATAGTAACTAGCTTCAGCGCTTTCTTCTAGAAGACACCTATGTCTTTGTGACTGATGGTACGGTTCGAGGATCACATCTCAGTATATAAATACTTAATATAGATTGGAAAAACCCTGCAAATACACCACATACAGGCCCATACACACTGCTTTACAGGGAATCCTTCAGGAGTTTCTTCGTTATTAACAGGAGGAACTTGGAGACACGCTCTTGCAATAATCAGAAGTAAAAGCCTCAACCAGGGTAATACGAGAATAGTTCTCCTAGCAGTACGTAACGTACATTTGAATAGGTTTGTCGTCAATAAAAGCAAAGAGATACGTTACACCCCATCACATTAGATCATTAACCCATTTGGCTTCTAAATGTCTATAATATGAAGGTTCGTTAAGATCGTATTTTATCATTAATGAGCTGAGCTGAGTTCTTTTTGGCAAGCGCCTCCAATTATCCGTATGCGTCATCTTATGACAATGTGGGACGTAGGAGATTACGAGGGCAGTAATGTATTCATTGTCAACGATTAAGACTTAAATTGTTATAATGTTGTCATTTTATCACATCTCTAATCAAGTTTCAAATGATTTGCACATTGGCAATATTTTATTTCATACTAGCTTTTGCCTACAGCTACGCCCGCGGTATAGACCGATTTTTTACAAATCCCTCGGGAACTCTGACCTTTTCCGGGATAATAAGTAGCCTATATGTTAATCCAGGGTATAGGCTATCTCTTTTCCTTTCAGCCAAATCGGTTAAGTAGTTGTGGTGTGATTGAGGAACAAACGTCAAAACATCTTCACAAACAGGGATAGATACATGTACTGTATTTGGTTTACCACCGGTTATTTTAATAACTATGTATTTAAATAAAACTGTCATTTTATTCAATAATGGAATTACAAAAAAATTACAAGGACAGCTGTTTACGAGTTTACGGAGAAACACCCTTTTATGTATTTCTAATTATTTTAGACTTTTAGAAATTTTAAACTTATCCATCCATCAGACCGTGGAGGTTCACTGCTGGACATAGGCCTCCCCTAATTTGCGCCACTCTGACCGGTCCTGAGCCTTCTGAATCCAGCGAATGCCTGCTGTCTTCTTCAGTTCATCAGTTCACCTAGTCGGAGGCGTCCTATACTCCTTTTTCAGAGACGTGGCCGCCGTTCAAAGACCTTTCTTCCCACAATGGTTACCGATCCTTCGAAACTATGTGGCCAGCCCATTGCCACTTCAGCCGGCTTATTCGTTGAGCTATGACGGTTATCCTTCTTTGTCTACTGATTTCATCGATCGCGCGATCATTAACCTTCTGCATACCGTAAAATACAACAATACGCGTATCACTGAGAGTTTTGAATGTTCGCGATGATATTAGTTTTAAATCACGATTTTATAATAGAAAATGTTGGGAGAAATGTCATAGCTACGACATCGCAATTTGTTACTTTCAAAGCTAGCTTTCTTTATAATATAATAATGGATTGGAACCAAAAAATAAAATTATTCTAACGTAAAGCATCATCATATTCTATTTACGTACAATACTGTCATTGCTGTCCATTAAAGAATTTATTTTTAGAGCCCATTACGATGAATCAAGTCAAATTTATCGTTAGCTCGACACACGGAGAACTGTCTGCGAAGTTTTTGTACGGGGAATTTATCTTATAGCAGCTTTTACCCACGGCTTCGCTCGCGTTCAAACTTTTATGAAAATGTACTCTCTTTGTTTTTCCCTGTACTCTTAAAAATATGTTGGTATGCAAAATTTTAGACGAATTGACTTGGTGGCTTATTCGTGAGCCTTCACAGTTCACGTAACAACACTTCACTCATTCCCGCACGCCTCACACGCACTTGCCCGGTTTTTTAGAGTAAGGTTTTCCTAATTCCTTCAGTTGGTAATTCAACCTAGTCAGGTAGAGTAGGTGCTTTGCTGAAATCTGTGTGTACTCAGACAAAATTACTATAAAAGTAAGCCAAAGTAAGAAACAACCTACATTTGGAAGAAAGTTGGCAACCGTAACTACTTCTAAGGGCATGGCACAGTTGGTCTTAGTTAGGCATGGCACATTTCACGCATCACTAGTTATATCACTCGTGAAAAAAATTTCACGTGACACGTGAGTGACATGATATGGAACGCCCTGTTACATATCACGAGCGTAACTTCACGGCTCCATATCACGGAGTCACCGGCCAAGCTACATTATATTTCACAGAATTCCATCGTGCGAAAGAGAGAAAGCAATATTTGTGATTTGAGCGACACAGTGCCAGCAGCTTAAAGAATTTGTTTAAGTGAAATTGCATCTTATTTTGAACGTCATTAGACTTTAGTTTGTCTGATTTTTTTTAACTTGCTTAGGTAAATAATGCTACGTTACAAAAACTTCAAATGAAAATAAGTCTTATTTTAAACTTGATAAGGTTTTTATACAACTATGTAGGTACTTGAAAGTTGAAATTGTTTATAATGCTTAAATCAAGTCGTAACTCGTGATAGTCGTGATACGGTGAGATTTTACTTCACTCGTAATCGTATTAGTATAATAGACTATCACCATATCTTATAAAAGCATCATGATTTACGGACGTCTTATTTTAAGCTTATAATATGATTGTTCAATTTCTCATTGTTCCATGTCCTCCACAAAACAACATTATTTTATGGTTGCTGAAGAACCATAGATAGTGAAGATCTAATAATATTGCTTTATTGTCTATTCCCTGCTTAGACCATGGATATATTACTAGAGTAATATATCCATGGACGATACCAGTGTATTTTCTCTGTTCTAAAATATTTTTTGTAATACATTGGTAATGTATGTAATCATAAATATTTCCACTAGTAAATACCTTTATTATACAATGTAGGAATTAAATACCCTAGTCAAGTGTAAATTATTCCGACTGTGACAAGGTTGTGAAAATAAAAAAGGATCCTCCCTACTTTTTTTATTTGTGTTCGAATTTCCGTAGATAGATAAAAAGCTTGCCACACTGAGCACTTTTAAGTTCTGGCAACTCTAACCTGACACTGACAGTGACATTGAGTGATGATTTAATAACGTTGACATTTTGTTTTGATCATGGATGTATTACTCTAACTGGGTAAGTAACTCTGTACAGGTACCTGAAGATTGATGACTTCATATCAGAAGGACCATTTTTGTATAGTAAATTAAATTCGGTAATTTTGAAGAATTTCTAATAAAATGTATTATTTCAATAATAAAATTCTTGCCACTAGAAAAATTACCAATAGAATACATTTTAAAGCTTTTCTAAGTAAGTGTGGACCCTACAATAGGGTACTTTCGTTTGTGAAAAATAAATTATGTAATTTGATAAAAAATAAAATTTGTGTAGAAATATACTTAAATATCTTGATTTTGAGTCATAAAAGCACATTATTATCTTAGTAAATTAAAATTAAAAGTCGTAATATTTAATCTTTATATCACGTGACCTAAAACATGAGTCGCCACGGTGTGACGTCACATGGGCAACAAGAAACTGTCAACATAGTGATAAAGTACTCTGTGACTGTCAGTTCAGTGTAAACAGCTATGCTACGTGTGCCGGTCGTACATACACGTTTTCGCGGGAATGAAAAAGGTTTAAAATTTAATTTAATTTTATGGCAAGAAACCGTGTTCATTTTGCCGAAATATATTTTTTTGTGGCTTTTTATTAGGAAAATCAATATATTGATCATAATCAGTCTTTTTCAAACATAGTACAATACCCTATTGTGAAGGACAACCTCAATCCGGCATGTGATTGGTCGAATAGTCCTTCGTATATAACGTCATCGATCTTCAGGTACCTCTACAAAGTCAGTGATCCAGATAGAGTAATATATCCATGGTTTTGATTACATTTAAAAAATAGTGGTAAAATATTGACATTTGACAATTTAATTTGATTGATTGACATTTGAAAACTACAGTGACAGTTACTAATATCAAACTAGGATCTATGTCGTTTCGTTTTATGACTTTCATGATTTTGGTTTACAATTAATGTTATTATTTAATACATTTACAACACCGATTTACAACGTTAATTATAATAGTTACGTATTGAAAACATAATAATATAATAGGTGGACCTCAGATATGTTCATAATTCGTGAAAAGGATGTATGTAAATGTATGTATGTTAGAAAGAAAAAACCTTTGCGTTCCTTTCCACCTTTAAATTATGACGAACATATTTCATCAATTTTCAAAAATATGGAGGATCAATATACGTCTTAAAATTTCAAGTAGATTAGAAAATATGCTTTCAAATGAAATATAAATTACGGCTGTACAAATTTCTTCGGAATAAAGGACTACTTTTGAACATCTCCTTTTCCGGGATAAAAGTATCCTAAAATATGACCTTAACAACTTTACCAATTTTCATCAAAATCTGTTAACGGGTTTTCATGTGATGCCCGGACAGACAAACAAATAGACAATGATTCTAAAGAAAATATTTTTTGTGCTCTAACACGTTATTGAAGTGCCCCCTAATAGAAATTTTTAAGAAATATTCCAACACTGAATAAGTGAATCAAGTGACAAATCACTAATACACTGCGACATGTAACAGACGGAACAAAATGTGAAATAATTGTCACTAATAAATATAACGGTTGGGTGATTTATCACTGGTGATATAACGTGACAAAATTAAATAATTTCACGACGTGATCGTGAAATAAAAATAACTATAATTCCCATCGCTAGTCTTAGTGTGCTTTAACAGTCACACAAAATGAAATAATCGCTGCAGATATCGTGAAGTGTAAACATTCCCAAACAATAATACATTGTGTCGACATATCGCACTCCTAAGACGAATTACTTATCCAGCCAAAAGTGTTTGCAGACGAAACGAAGGATCAGGGTACGTGCGATTATGTTACAAGATTGATCCTTGTTAGCGAGACTTACGGAGCTGGAATTATTTGTTCATTTTACTTGTCATTTGATTGCTTTTGAACGTGTCTGTGTAATGCTTTTTGTTAAAAGGTTGTTCAAGTTTTTCGTATCGTTCTGTGTCTTGAGTGAACATTTCTTTTTTAGGATAGTCTTACATTGGGTAATATAATAATTTAAAAAACCCCCGATGGTTTTATTTATATTATATATTATTCATCCGTTTGGAAGTTACAATGCCACAGACAGACACACAGATACACGTCAAACTTATAACACCCCTCTTTTTTCATCGGAGGTTAAAACTAAGTAATGATTTCCCAGCATTAAAATAAGTACCTTAATGAAACTAAAGGCCTCGTAACAAAATATAATGTTTAACGAAAATTGCCGAATCAATTCGACGAGACCTTTATCGGAAAAATGAAGCGATACTGTATTTTAAAATTTCCCGAGTACAAATCCATAGCATAGGTATGTGTTAGAAATGCCCATTTATCTTAAATCCTGGTAAGGCGGCTACTAGAAAAGGCATTCTCATTTGATATTACGTTATGTTATAGTGATCCTTATTCAGCAATGAGCATTTACCAGGCTTCAGTCGGCTAACTGGGAGCGATGGCTAATCGGCGGATGTGATATTGTTTTCTGACACTGCAAGATGGCTGCGACTGTTCTTTTAACCGTTCGTTTTTTAACTTTTGTTCTGTTCTTAATAGAACGTATTGTTAGAAAAGGCTCTGGTTGATTTCTGTGTATTCTACACTGAATCGCTCATAGCTCGACGACTTGTGTGGATCCTAAGGAATCGACAAAGTGAAGCTTCAGCGAGCGCGGTCGGTAGTTGAATGGGTGACCGCTAGTGACAAATTTTTTTTAAGCGTTTCCGTGCTTTGTACATTAAGGCCGTTAGTCCCGGTTGTTATTGTAAGATGACTGTCGTTAAGGCACGTTGGAGGCCCACGGGCGGCATGAAAACTTCGACACATGAGTTGGCCATTAATGGTTTGAAGTCATTTCCACACGACATGGTATTCTATGTAAAGCCATTATGTACTCCCACAGGTAAAGTTTGAGGGTGAGCCCGATAACGAGAATTTTAAAAATGCATCCGTATGCCTATTCGCGATCGCAATAAAAATAACTGTTGCAATAAATCGCAGCCAGTCATGGAACTCACTGCATGCCAGGAATTCGTCTGCTGGTGTATTGAATGTTTTTGTCGTCAAATATTTACGTATGCGTATTTTGGAATTTATTGTATCTCGAGAATAGTTGCAAACCAATCTAGCTGATTATTTAAATTTTGCTCGATTGTTTCCAAGCAATGGATATCCGACTACGCTAAGTAGATGATGTAAACCGTATCGTGTGTAATCTATCATCAGAACAAAATTGAAATAAATACTGAAGACCATATTGTTTTAGATCAGTCGTCATAAATATTATATCTATTTGAGGCTATAATGAAATTTTCACGAGCAGTAGTTTTAATTCATTCTCAATTTACCATAGTTCTTTTTTTGTATAGGTAAAAACATGCAAACTGACATTGTTTACATTGCATTTTTTTTTTCAAAATTCACACCTACCAAATACCTGGAAACTGGAAACTGAATATTTTATTTATTCCGATACAAAGTGTGCGGAGCTGTCCAATCCAATTTGCTCCGGATTGAAGCAGATATTACCGGTTTCCGCTCCAAACTGAAATTGTAAACTGAAGCCCCTCCTTCTGCATGAAATTTGCTTTCCAGTACTTTCATCCACCTACAGCTATCCTAATCAGGCGACAGGTTTTCTTGATTATAAAAATAAAAAAATCCAATAAAAATTTACGTAAAATTTAACAGTTTTTTTTCTACTTTATGGCGTGATTGCAAGCGACTGAATGTAATTCACTTCAAAATTGGTTTTGCAAACAATGTATTTAATATGCCTAGTGCCTATGAGATGCTCGTTATTTTTGTAAATTAAAGCCGTTTTATTTTTTCATTGAATTATTTGTGATAATAAATAATAACCTAATATGTATAAAGAAACTAAATTACGGAATTCAGTTCTTGGAAAATACAATAGTAATAACATTACGATTCGACACTTACGACGCATTGGCAAAGTGGAGATTAATTTAAACGTAAACCGTTATAAATTTCACATTTCAGACGTTCCAGAAATCCAATTTTATTTGACATAGCTGTTAAGTTCATAATTATTCTTGTTACTTTTGTTGATTTTTTCAGCCTTTCAGAAGTTGGCGGTAAATCAAATAAAACGTAATACCAAAACACGAAAACGCGTAACTCAATAAGCAAGTATTAAACATACGATGACAGACCTTTCTTTTACGACTCATAGATAATTCACAAGCTTTCACTGAACTAGAAGGTTTATGAGTACTCCGCGAATTTTATTGTTGTTGGTGCTGTAATTTGGGGTGGATCTGGGATATTACCGACCTGTGTCTCATTGCTAACACATAAACCGTGGAGAGGGAACGAAATATTAAGGATTGGGGCTAAAATTATTGTCTCAGTAAAATATAATTGTTGCTCGGCTGGATGTGATTTGATATAATGTAATAATTTCAAGAGGTCATTTGAAAACTTTGTATTTGTGGTATGGTTACTCACGGTATGGTAGCTAGGCTTTTGAAGTGTTTACTTCAGAATCTATTAAGAATAAAAAGATTTATAATTTGATTTTTGGTCAGTGAACGAATATATTTTTATAGTACGAGTATTGTCGGTTGCATATAAACAAGAGAATGCACTTGTCAGATGTTTCACTCATCAATATCTTCAACGGAATCAAGTTGAGTTTGTCATGTCTAAGAAATTTCTTTTACAAAACCAAGGTCTACAAAATCGTGGACATTTATTGACCGATCTTTAAATAACAAATGCTAGTGTGACTGATGAGCTAGTGTGAAATAATGATGTTATTTGAGCATTTTACATTGTTTATGTAATTTCAAAATTTCCTCTGTCGAATCATTTTATCAGGTTTAACCAGGTTAAATGATGTGTGTGTAAAAAATAACGTAATGGAATTGAGTATGTTACACAAGAGTGTGAAAAGCGAGAATTAACTTTAGAAAACTTCCTTTATACAATCAACTATGATGGTAAATAACAAATTGTTCAAAATTGTCTAAAGAAAAAAGAATGACCCTCTTATAATTTATATAAAAATAAGAAAAATAATTAATGTACATATCTTAGAACTATTGTTTTCTTAAATCAAGGGACTAAAATCATTTTTCTTTTGTTCCAGGTACTCCCTCCAGAAGCTTTTTAGATTGTCAGGACAAAGGACGGCAAAGAGCATGAATTACGAGATTTTCCTATCTGACAATATTTTAATTAACTGTGCTTGTAAAGAGACGCTGAGAAATTAAAAAATAAGAAAGTTTTCTTTTTCGTCTTGTGTAATTTATCAAAGTGTTTAGAAAATAACTTTTTAATTAATTACCAAGCAAAGGAACAGATGGGTTTGTGATTACTACTTCTACCGCACATGGAAATTCAAGATATACATATACTAGGACACAAAACAAAACAAGATTAATAGACCTAAGTGCTTTAGGATTCTATATCCTTTTAGTGTGTTTTAAACATATTGCGCCGACCCCAAATAAAATTGGGAAATGGGCAGGATGATGATGATCCTTTTAGTGTGGTATGCTTTGCCAATTCAATCCATGACCGACGCGTGTGTGGTAAGAAGTTAGTAAATTAGTAGATATTGTAGACTATACGGACTGCTTTTGATTACATATTGATGGTACACAATAGTATTGCAGGTTTTAATTAGGCTGGGTTTTACAGTTTCCTCATTACATGACATAATGTAGAGTAGGTACCCACGTTCCTCCGCAATACGAGTTAATTTAAACCACCTCTCAGCTTGGGATCTTCGAATTGCTCATATCTGAGTTCAGTTGAAGTCTTTTTTATAAGAAACGAGCTGACGATCCACCTGATGGTAAGTTGACCATGGACATCACATCAGTAAGGAGGATTTGCCGACCAAGAAAGAAAGAGTGAAAGAAAAAAGAACTGGCTCCCAAGTTCTCGCCGGAACACGACGACTCATTTGGTGGCTTACTCAAGAAAAAGGGTGTTACTCGTACTCGTAGCTAGCCAGGAAGGCCTCACAGAAAGGCTAATTGAGTGTTGCAGCCCAAAGGTGGGACCAACATTTGGTCTCCATGCGTGGAGGGACATTAATATTGTACTTACGCTTGTAATGCACTAAGCTTGACTCGGATGAGCGATCTACGGAAATTACTAGCTAATTAATTAATGTTTAGCTATTTTCACTAGTGATCTAGTTGAAATGCCATTAGTACCTATCTAACTAATGTACCTAATTACTAATTAGCTGCCGTAAGTGGAATATGATAATTACTTATAATAAAATAAGCTTAAACTTAAAAGTATCATTTAAGAAATCACAAAATTTATATTTTTACTATATTATTACTACTTTTGCATAGAAATTACTGAATTGTAGTAGGTAACCAAAGTTAATTGAAGTCAACAAGCTTAATGAAACGCCATGCCATAGAAATGCTAATGGGCTTTTGTTGTTTACCGAAATATATTTTAAGTAGGTACTATATTGTAGCGTGAGGGCAAGAAGTGGTTGTAATAGGATTATCGTGATAAAAAAGCGAAGCGACGGCGTAAGGTAAATAGACTTACATATGTATTAGATTCAATAATTACTTGTCATCCTGTCAAGAATTTCCGCAGTTTAGCCGTAAATACGATTCATACAACCGAGTTAAATTCTCCATAAAAAATTCATCGTGTAAGTATTGAATCGATATCATTGTAAAGATAACATCTCAATACCGTATTAATTAAAATAATTAAAGTGTTTTTTTTATCACATAATTACAAGTTGTTGCGACCCACCTTTTAAGTTAATATCTTAAACTGTTTATAAATACTACGATTAGTTTGAAAACCAGATCGTGGTATTCCATCTGCCGCAGCCGCTTTATTCGCCCAACTTAATATCCAAGTTCTTCGCCTTTCTGAAACCAGAAGTAAATATGATAAAACTTAGAAATACTTTCACATACTTTGACGGGAAACAAAGCGGTGTGGTTTACTGAATGTAATTTTTGAAATTTCAAAGGTTTTTATTGTTGCAATAACAAGAAAGCAAGAGTAGGTTTTTTTTTATTTTACACGTTGTTTTCTTGTACTTCCTTGTTGTACTTACTGACAATGCAGAGATGTAAATGCATGAAAATCGAAGAAAGTTTAATCGACACGAACCCGACGACCCGTGTGGCGTAATGGTCACCATGCCGGATCGCCGCGCCAAGGGTCCTGGGTTCGATTCCCAGCGAGGCGGAAAGAATGATGAGTTTGAATTTCTATTCTCGGTCTGGGTGTGAGTGTCCTTGTCTTGTGTGTTGTCCATGGCACCCACGACACAGGGAATCCTAGTGTGGGGCTATGAGTGTGAAGCGTTATTTATTTTTATTATTTGTACGTTTCCTTGGGGAAGATGATAATAAAGATAGCGAAGATATACATTGTATATATAAAAATATGAAGTTTGGTTACAATACAATAGCAAAGTGTGGATCGGTCTTAAAACAGGTACTATAGACCCCACATAACGTAAACCTAGTGCTAATATTTATTTGAAACAAAGATAGTACTTAAATCAGAGGAAGATTCTTCAGACGCACACAAACTCTGTGTTCTTACATTTGAACTTAAACCCAGAAGTAAGGCTAAGAGTTTTACAAGTGGTGTTGTCGTACCTTGAGGCTAGCACGTAAAGTAGTCGTTAAAAATGTGTGCAAAACGAAGATTTATCGTCTACCGTGTCATTCTTTGTCTGTTACGTAACTGTGAGGACAACTGTACAACGATCATTTTCGCTCGACACGCAAGCCTTCAATGGCTTTTGTCAGGTTAGACCGTTTAGACGTTTGTATAGGG
The DNA here is from genome assembly GCA_963932265.1 of Thymelicus lineola. Taxonomy (NCBI): domain Eukaryota; kingdom Metazoa; phylum Arthropoda; class Insecta; order Lepidoptera; family Hesperiidae; genus Thymelicus; species Thymelicus lineola. The sequence continues at coordinate 3,631,973 of OZ010688.1, read as the reverse complement.
TTATGGAAATCGGAATTTGCATAAGCATGCTTATCAACCCCTCAGCCATTACTTTCTTTTTATAATGGAGTTTGTCGATGATAGCTTCGAGGGAATTTAGCGTGTCTGCTGTTTGGTACGTTTTTATTATACCTTTAAAATATTAAACGTTTGTATTGTTTCCGTGATACATTGGATTAAAGATTTAATGTAGAAAGCAATGTACTTTAAACATTTGCATGAAAATTGTTTTCTAATAGTTGAACAGTTTAAACAAAACAATTTAGGACCAAAAATAGTACCTTGTGATACCCATCAGATGTATCTAGTTAAGCAAAGTAAAGCTTCAAATGAAACTATTACGATTCGCCCTCGTTACCTAATTTCCATTCGCAAATGGACTAAAAGCAGAATTAGCATCGTGGAGTGTGTCAGCCAGTTCAGCGGATAAATTAGGATCTCATCACTTCTATTGGAACCAATTTACTGTCTGCAAATAGAAAACTGAAGCTTTGTTTGAACATGCATACCTATACATATATACGAGTATATGTATATGTTAAAACCTTCGAATTTCATTTGGGTTATTCCGTTTCACTGGCGTATAACTTATAAGCGGATTATAGTTTTGGTAATCTTATTGGTTATTTCCGTTTGGTTATTAATTTATTAGACGCACTGTGTTGGCACATTTTTTATCTTATATACTGGTATCTAGTAAAAATTATTATTATCAGCTTGTTTTTTTGCATGTTATTGATACTCTGAATTGATATTACACATAATTCAATTAGATATTTAATTTAATTATATTTTAATTTAAGTATATAAGAGTGTATACCGTTGTAAGCGTGAAAGTACTTCAAAAGTTTCCTTTGACGATACTCTATCGTTCAATAAGAGGGAATGAAGCGAAGTTTTTACACCGGCATAGGTGCATCGGGCTCAAATTAAAAAAGCCGTGTGCAAGGCCATTGTTTTCCTTGTTACTTCAATATAGTTATTTTTAAGCACGTTTTACTCCACAGTATCAAGTATTCCGCTATTTTTATTCTTCGGTACACTCACTCACGCTTGAATTTTATTTCTTACTTAAATTAAAATTAAAATTTTAGATAGGTATGGTTTTTCATATCATTTAGAAGGTATGTAGTTACTTAGGAATATCCTATGTTTTTATGGAGTAGTGACTGTTATAGTACAATTTCAACAAAAGAGTGAGGTTGAAGTTGATGATTTTCTAATACTAGATTAGACCCGCTCTGCGGTCAAAATTCGACCGTAAGTGTCAAAGACTTACTTCACATTGATATTTATGTATATTACCTATGCGTGTGTGTGTCAGTGCATGGTAGTGTGTGTTTTATAAATTTTATGGGTTACTAGTCTGGGGGCACGGTAGTGCCCCCGCCAAGTCGAGCAAATGCATATTACCATATCTGCCCTCGTTATGATAAACAACGTATCTGCATTTCAGCAAGTTCCGAGAAAAACGCGTCTAAAGTTTTTTTTCTTATTTTTGTTGTCACGACTACACTAATTGAGATATTTTCAAAATTGTTAAAATTAATTGTTACTATATGTGTGTATTTTATGACTCATTAAATTTTTCTGTTTTCTAAATGTTTTCTGTGTTAATAGAACCCAAAAAGTGTTAATTTTTAAGCAGTTGCGTTGCTTATACCTAGGAAAATTATTCAGTTACGTTAATTATCACTAGGAAAGTGCTCTTACGATGTTTATGTTTTGTATTTAAAAATATATAAAAAATGATTTACTTAAGATAAGCAACAACATGCATTGAAAATGATTAGTACAAGGTAGTAAATATTAATGAGCTTTGCAATTAACTTGCAATTTTATTGTATTTCTAATTAATTATTGATAGTAGATACTGGTTGTAAATAGATAATTTTCTTTAATCGCTTAGTAAAATAATAAAGATCAAATAAAATAAACAAACAGATATATTTATTAATAGGGATGTTGACTAATTTTAGGATTCAATTTTATTTTATAGATAGAACTTCAATATTCACGAAAAAAATATAATAAAAATAATAATCTTCAATTTAAAAACAAAAATTGATGAACAAAAATCATTATCAAATTTCTCACCAAAAACGTCACGTGACGTCACTAAACGATATTCAATACTATCTGTCTACTAAGTTTGTTGGATTTCCATATAAAATTGTTTCAATGACGTCATATTCTCAAAATGGCGTTTGAGGTCACGTGACAGTGAGTACAATTTTTAACATTTTAAATTAATGATATTTAATTTATTGTGATTGATTTCAATAAAAGAATCATATTTTAGGCCTTTAAATGTTACCATTAATATTTTAGACATAAATTTATATTAATTTATAATTAGTGTCAACATCCCTATTATGTTAACTTACAAGTAAATTAACTTACTTTTCGTTTGAGATCAAGTGTTAAACTTAAGAAGATACAAAAACTATTTATTAAAACAACGTCGCAAATCTTACTACCTACTAATCACTTCTTCATAAAACATAATAGAAATTATCTAAGTTGAGATTGTTATTAAAGAAGTAAGTATCTATATTTACGAAAAATAACGAATTGGTATTTCACCTATTTAAAATTATAAATAGTCAAAATTAAAATTAGGATATTCACTCAGTCTTTTAGATACAAGTATCTGTTACAGGTAACTTTGAAATAGGTAAGTTATACCAAAAATCTCGTCTATTTGACGCAATGAACTAATATACTTACGTACATTTCATTAATTTGATTAATTAATGGCACAAGGAGCCAATGCGATTATTATTTATAGGATTTTGTTAAACTATATGAAAGAAATACAAGGCATAAACATCGTAGGTGGCTCAATTATAATCTTTATGCTTTTTTGCGAGTTGTGAAAAGGTACTACTAATCATAAACATCGTAAGTGCTTGTGCGATACTTATGACTAGGAAATTGAATAAAAACTCTAAACGTAATGGACAATACGTTGTTCTTCATAAGGAAGACAATGAAAATTTTGCACATACGTTGTTTATGCTTACCTTTATTTTTATTTCTATAATACATACGAAAAAATAGATAATAGATCTAGATAGATCTCAGTTCGCTGATTACGAATATGCTAATAACTCGTTTTCGCCAAAAATGTCAGATACGTTGTTTATCATAACGAGGGCAGATATACTATTCTATAAAAATATTAGCGTGCACTCCTTCTCCATATAAGCTTTAACGTGTAAGTATGCCAAATAAACACATATAAAAAATAAGTAGGTACCTTGTTTATTTATAGTCTAGAAAACCAGATGTGAGCTTCAAAATAACCTATTGTTATATTTATAGGTTAACAAAGGTTAACAAAGTTGTTTTGCGATAACTTCTCCCGACTTTTGTCGTTCATTTCAATAAACGGTGAAAGGCTTTCAAAGGTATTAATTCGAGAAATGGTATTTCGCTTCAGCGACGCCGGCACTCGGAACAGACCTACCTATTGTATTCAAGTGAAAAGTCATTCAGCTATTTGCACTTCGATATTAGTTCTAATCACAGGTTCTACATTAATGTATGGTTCTAATCGAAAATATATTAATGTCATGAAATGAACATAGATATTTTTATTTCCTAGAATTTAGAATTTAATTTAGTTTATTGATTCCATTAATTTGTTGCTAACAATAAAGTGTGGCTACTATTATCATAAAATATTACTTCTCTCATCTAATAATTAATTATTCCACGAGAATCTAAGCTATAATTGACTAGTTAGTAGAATAAGAGAGAAATAAAGCGAAAGAAACTGAAACTTTTAGGTAGTACGCGTTTTGGAAATAACCTTGAGATTTACAAGCTTGCCGATTTACAAGTACTTTTCTATTTTAAACTGAGGATAACCAGCCCTGTGAACTAATCAATCTATTGGGAGAGTTGATCATTTTGATAAGTTTTCCTTAAATAGAAAACCTATAAATATTCCTGACAAGCTTTTAATTTAGCCATTGTAATTAAATTAACTACTGTCATCGGTTTTCAGCAAAGTAACGAGTTAAATCTTTTTTTTTTTATTTAATTCAGTCAACTTTATATCGAAACAAAATATCTAAACAACGGAAGATAAGGAATGTAATTAAAACTTTATCATACATTCCTTGTTCACATTATAATTTCTGTCCGTCGAATAAACGGTGGATCATCGTTGCTTGCGTAAATATTTTAACATCGGTATTCGTAATTAGTCTAGTAGAAACAGTTCTGCCAATTTTCCGCCAAATATCTTCAACAGCTCTGTGGCCATTTGATTAAATTTAGAAATGATAAGAATGTTTCAAATGATAAAACGTGGATTGGAGCAGAAATATTCCGGATATTTCAGCTTATGATGAGAGCTAGGCTTGCCGACACATTTCATCCGGTTTGTCTAAATACCGATCATTGCAATTTCTTCTCACATTGGTATATGTATTACTTATCTATAGTACTGATATTACTAAAAACTAGATATCCATATAAGTATAGTTACTAATTCTGTATAGTAGTAGTTACTAATTCTTTTAAATTGTTTTTCTGAACTCTGAAAAACACCTGTATAAGATATTGTAGAATTGTTTTAATATTTTTTATTTATTTGGAATGAAACAAGTACTAATATGTAGCTAATACGCAAGACTACAAAAGTAATTTGATCAAACGACTAGAAGGGCCAACTTGTGGTAAATGGTGACCGCTTCCCATGGATATCCGTTACACGAATGGCATAATCGTGTTCTCGGCCAAAGAGCAAAATTCTTCTAACAGTCAAATAAATAAATAAATTGACAAACGTTATGCATTGAATCATTTCACGGTTGGTCCTATAAGGAATCATCAGCCTATCAGGCTGGAGGTAGGTGCTTAGATCCCAAAACAGTCGCAAGATCAAAATTGCTAGACATGACAATTAGACATTCATGAAACTTATTACAGTACATACTAGGAAATCGCCCTCGCTTCGAAAAATAGTAAAAAAAATATAATATAGCCTATGTCACCCGGGGATAGTGTAGCTTCCCAACAGTGAAATAATTTTTCAAATCGGTTCGGTAGTTTCGAAACCTATTTAATGCAAACAATCAAATCTTTCCTCTTTATAATATTAGTATAGATAAATTACCTAAGCTTCCTTCTTTCTTCTCGCTTTAATTTAATTTAATAATTTCTCTATTTATTTTTATTTATTTCTCTTGGTGTTAATGATGTCCATGGAAAACGGTACTCAGTTACCATTAATTTTATCATTTGTCGGCTTTTCAAATTAAAAAAAAGTGATGTCGAACTGGAATCCTATTGGAGAAAGAATTTTTGAAATCGGTGCAGTAGTTTTTGAGTTTATCCCTTACAACAATTAAACAAACAAAAAATCAAAACTTCTTTACAATATTATTAGTAAGTTGGTAAAGATAAACCATTTTTTTTGTATTAAAGATGTATTCGATGTAAAGTGAAATTTTAATACGCATACATGACTTTGATCTTGCGATGCAATATTTGAAAGTAAAATATTCCTTTAATCATATGCTTCGTCGGTCTTGAAATCTGTACATTTTTAAGAGGACTTCGTAAATAATGTTAGCGCTTCTGTTTGCTTAGATCATTCTTAGGTTATTGGCTCGGGCGTGACAAAACTTCAAAGGCAGGCAGTTTGGAAAAGTCTTTGATCAACAGAGCAACCTGTAAATCAAATTTAACATGTAAATAAATGGAGTCCCCCATTCATAAAACAAAGTAGCATGTCGAGAGAGAAATCGAGAGAAAAATTGCAGAATTTAACCGTCTCGACTTTTTTTATACGATAGGAAAATGATAAATACGCTACGATATTTCTTTTATATTAAGTTATTAATGTTCTTCATTATGCTTAATATCTTCGGAATCAAAACTCTAGTACCTAGCTATTACAAAAATTACATTCATTAATTGAAATAAGTGTATTGCTTTCATAAAATAACTCACTACTGAACACAAAACACTTCATCATTGCCGGAACATAGAAGCGCAAAATCTCGATGTTGAATCGGTTCAAAATCAATAAACAGTAAAGATAAATATTCAAAAGCCCCGGCTTGTATCGGCGAGTATTTCACGTACCTAAAGTACGGTGTAGCGTACGGTGTAACGAATTTTAAGCGAAGTGTGAATGCAGCCTTAAGGCTGTCGTCACTCTCAAAGTGCTTGAGCGACCAAAAGATGTAATGATGAAAGTTTATACGAAAACTACTGGATCGTGAAATGAGGAGAACCGTTCATAAAAAATTTAAGGCATGCGATACGAGTAACTTCATTTTTTGTTGCGATTTTTAAAGATATAGTGTTAAAAGTGTCACTTGAATAGGTTTTAAGAAATAAAATTACTGAAATCTAAAATGTACTTACTATTAAATACCGCCATCGCTGTTTTCCGCTTTTCCCAAAGGTTGGCTGGTAGAGAATGCTCTTAGCATTAAGCTCGCCTTATATACCATCTATCTTAGGTATAATAAAGATTAAATAAATAAATAAATAAAATCTGGGCTTTATGGGAAATTACTGTGGAAACTGATACTTTTTTATTCGTAATATTTCATGGCCGAAGTGACTACAGCCCATTAATGGCTCACTACCGGGCACGGGTCTCTCCTCTTGACGAGGCCTAGAGCATACTCCATCACGCTGCTCCAGGGCGGGTTGGTGGAGGGGTTAGTGGCCAACCCAAGTGACGGAAGTTCTCATGCCACGCGAGGGCGTCCGATATAGCTTAACGACTGTTAACTTACGAAAACAACCATGACCGATGGCTAAACGTGCCCTCTGAAGCAGAATTTATTGCCACAGCGCTCATCCATCCAACCACCGACCGCGCCCGCTGTTGCTTAACTTTGTCGATCGTTTAGGATCGACACAAGCCGCCGGGCTATGAGCGCTTCAAAAATCTTTAAAAGTACGCACTAATTTATAAATTGGCATCTCAAAATCAAGCTATATGGTGTCAAATACATAGTAGTGGTAGCGGTCGAGGAAAACTCAAAATGATTAGACATAAATATTGAGACGTTTTTAAATACATTTTGAAAGGTTTTTGAACTTACGGTTGGACTTCATAAATAAGCACGCTTCATGGAGTAAACCAACAACGTGAAGCCAAAAAAAACAGGCTATTCAATTTCAAACAATTATACATTAGTTTGTTCTCAGTTTGTTATGGTTGTTTTTGAAGATTTTCCGCTTGTGTTTGTTTTTCTAGTTTCATATTTATTGTGTTAACAATAGGAATACAAAAACGTGTTCGTTTTTGTTTCTTTTTTAATATTTATTCTGATTATTCGAATAATATTATCAGTTTGGTTCATCACCGATTACAAAGTTGCCTGTCGATGATCAGACGCTTACCTGAATGTGAAATTACGCACAGGCCCATAAAGCAAAAATGTCGGCTATGCTCAGCAGAAATTTTTGGATTATGAACATTTTTTCAGTGTTTTTCGCGTTCAAGCAATACTTGGCTGGAAGGTTTTATATCCTTCATTTTGAGGTCACAAGTAAAAGGAGTAGGTATGATAGTTGTCAAAGCACCAGGTATATGTATTTTTGCTGAAACTCTATCTTTAGGTATTAAATTATATAGTTCTCTATTCAATATTAGTATAGATTGAAAAAATAACGTTTCGTTATTCTATCTCTATCTAATCTGATTATAAAGCTTTTTGGTATGTTTAATCTTACGCAGCCCCAAAGTAAGGATGATCAAACGTAAAAATTTCAGCTTATACAATATGTTATTAAGCTCATTACATTATTCAAATTTCGTATTCGCCCAACCCTAAGATAATTGTATCGGGTCTTATTGCCCCTCTTTTAAAGAATCATCTCCCCTCGATTATAATACACGACAGGCGTCTCAAACCTGTCGCCCTTACGTACAAATTCAAAAATACATAAATCGGAGATACGGCATAATCCTCGGAACGTGATTTGTGCCTTCGCAGCCAAAATATAATTTTGACGATGCTTAAAATTCAGCTCTATACTAACACGATAGAATATGTTTTTAAATATCTCCAAATGCAGAGATTCGTCGTTTTGCATAAGAAAGAGGGTGGATTTCTTCACGCTGAGTATCCTACATGATGTGTCCTTAAGTACGCCAATATGTTGCATGGATTTCCCTTTCACATATGTTGAAATTATTTTATTTGGGCGACACGCCGCCGCGCCGTCGCGACTCGAGATCTAGTAAGATGTGCAGTTTTTACCCCGCGGTGTGATAGGGTTGGTTTTCTGATACTACAAAGGATTCCTCGACGTTTAATCTGTTTTATCTTGTCAAGTAAAATTTACATATTACATTTCTGAGTTATAGTTTATGCTAACACAATTTATATACATTTTAAACTTAAAGTACTAGTTTTTTTATAAATTCTAAAACTATTGTAATAGTTATAGATATTACCCTGTGATATTACCTAATTGAAAATTTAAAAAAGGGCACAGAAAATTTAATAATACCTATTGGTATAAAGTGTAATTCAGGTTGCATGGCGCTAATCGTCAACATTGGACGGGCTGATGGATGAATCGTCAACAGACGTTGACATCGAGACGTTGCCTCTCTTTCTAATCATAACTCTTATCCTTTGTGACAAAGTCCGGGTTATCTTCTTTTTTATGATGACATATTGTGTGATAGATTTCGAATGTATGACACGGCGTGGTAGCCTTTCTGAAATTGGCCCGACATGTCGAACTCGGCATGTACTTGTAACATCATAACAAAAGTGCGGAGTACCCCAGGCCGGAAAAAGGAAATATGAGGAACTTATCTATACTAATAATAAAGAGGAAAGATTTGATTGTTTGCATTAAATAGGCTCCGAAACTACTGAACCGATTTGAAAAATTCTTACACTGTTGGAAAGCTACACTATCCCCGAGTAACATAGACTATATTATATTTTCAAAAAAATTAGGGATCCTTAATGAAACTCCAATAATGTAACCCAAGGTGTAAAAAATAAAGAAAACCGAAGCAAAGCGAGGGCGGTTACTCGTTGTATAATAAATGATTTTCATAATCTAGAAATTTTTATCCATCTATTTTTTATAGCATAAATGTTCCCGCCAAGTATTTTTCAATTTAACATTACAGGCATGTCGAAAATTTATCAACGGAAGGCATCAAGTCGATTTCCGCGGAACTTCCAAGATATATTCCCGCTCGGTCTACGCCGCGCCGCCTTCATAATCAACCGTTTTCGATTGAAAATGTTCATTTTATGATGCAATCTTTATGTTTCCGTTACTTTGTGTATTAAATAAATAGGATCTGTTTAAGCGCACTTTTATAATTATTTGTACACAATTTATTACTAATTAATGCTAATTAGTGCAGCACTGAAGAAACAAAAATATTGCACCGTTTAGAAGTTACTCAAGTAAAGTGAATGCCCTTTAATAGTACCATTTTAAACAGTTACTCAAACTAAGTCAGAAGCTGGAACTAGTTATCTGTCTAATTTAAATGTCGAAATCAGGCAATAATCTTTCCGGGGCAACGTACATCACTGTACGGCGCGTTGTATACCTTCAAACGCACAGAGTGTGCTCCGTGTGCGTTTTCTTCGTTCGATAGCGTTTGCAGCGTGTATATACGCGTTTTCTGCGCCGTAAATAATAAAATAATTTATTTTGACCAACCTTGGATCATATTTTGTTGTTAGTACTACATACCTCTAAAATCTAATCTAATGTTAGTAGACTACAAACTACACTTAAAAGCGAAACTAACCTAACCCGGTTCCTCTCTGGCAGGCTCGATTTGTCAGTACATGCACCATACGACAATGGTTCATGTACTGACAGTCCAGCCTACCAGAAAATGTCCTCAGGATGCCATTGGAACTGGCCAGAATCCTGGCACCAGGGGTGTGGACTGTTTGCGCAAAAAATACGCCGTGTGCAGATGCTCTAAATATTCTTTTAATTGTTTTGACTAGCTAAATTAATTATGTTGTTGCGTATGATGAAATAAATTATTGCCATCTCCCTCAACCATAATACTTCGAAGTTCTCAACTTATGTTCGATGCAGACGAAATGCAAGTAGTGAAACATAAAATTTAAAAATACGCCATCGCACATGAGGCATGTAGTAATAAACTGCTCTTAGGGGAATTGCTTCGGAAACATACTCGATTTACATGTTGGTAGTTGCAAGTTATTATAATACTGTCAACAATGTGCTGACTAATTTCCCAAGTTGCTCGACTGTATCGGTATTAATAATAGTTGGCGCATCCCGAACTAGCGTCGATGTCAACCTGTGTGGCTTTATGAGATTCTACCATCAGCATCGATAGTCGATATTAACCTATTATCAAGATTAAATTAATCTTAAATGAATTGTGATTAGCTACGAATTCGCTCTTACAGGAGTTTACAGGAAGAGACGTTCTTGAGACATTTAAATATAAACATATATGTATAATACTGTGGTATATGCTTGGAGGTAGGGCTCCACGTTATAAATATTCGATATAATATTATCAATCTAATTATTCGGTACTTCATAAATATTATTATAGCATTGGTAACATAATTTTTCCTTGAAGTCTGTCTGGCCAGCTACCACCTTTTTGCTTAAAACGCCTTGTCGTTTACCGACAACGCACCGGTGATGGTTAAGCTGTTATTGATGTCCATGGGCGACGATGACCACTGACCAGTAGATGGCACGTTTGCTGGTTTGTCGGCCATTTAGATTAAATGGACAGTTGAAAATAGTAGACGCTCCTTTGTAAGAAAACCACTTATGCCAAATTCATTCTGTATGTTTTAACAGACGTTGAAGCCACTAAATTGAAAAAATCTTTAACCATCATCGTCACTACACTATGGGAGGAAATTTGAAATATCTCAACTGATTTCTTCAGTGTATCAGACGTAAGATCTGCAGTCCTTTAAAGTGTGTTTTCGTCTTTGCACAACTTTACAGACTAATATACTGTATACAGACAACAGACTGTAAATAGTTTGTCTGTCATCATGCAGTAGGTACACTGGGGGCGTGATAACAGACCACGAGCTTATTTCCCCAGTTGTGCGGTAATGTTCGAGTTGGTGAATTCATTATTACAATTGAATTGTCCCCGAGCTCCTAGTTGCTCTGAGTTCGATGGAATTTGTTAATTTGAATGAACTCATAAGGCTTATGTGTCCCTCGTACCTGCTGTTATTAAAATGCTACGGATATTATAAATGTGAAAGTTTGTGAGGATGAATAGTCAACATGTGATGTTGACTCTTCCACGCGAAAACTACTGAACGGATTTTCAAAAAATTAAGTACACACGTAGATCATGGTCTAGTCTAGAATAACATATAACGTACTTGTCTTTACTACAGTTACATTACAGTAGTACTACTGGCAAATCAATGCTGAGAAGTTATTATCTTACTAGTACTAGATATTAAAATTTCGAAATTGAGTTCATAATTCAAATTGCCATCACACAGCACTACGTGACGGAGGTAGTTATATCTCCCCTTGTAATTTCCGGTAACACTAAAGTTCTGCTAACACTATATAATGTTGGTCCTTCGAGCCGGATGTAAGCGAGATACGCATGCCCATTAGCATATTCGGTAAACACATAAAGAGCCTGAATGCAAGATACGTACGAATTAACGCATTAATTTTAATTCTAGCTTAATATACCTATACATTAAGGTGTCTGTTGGCCTTTGATAATATTGTTTAGAGGGTCGTAAGGCATTTAGTGTTTTGGGAGTTTCTGTAGTGTCCAAAATGAGGTGATCGTTAAATTCTAATTTACTTTAATTAATGAATGTGATTTTGTATTATTAACGTTAATGTAACAGTAAGTCTAAACTCTAAAGGTTCGTCGTTATCATCATGCTAGCCTGGGGCATACACCTAACTTCAGCTTCAATCCAAGCAAGTCAGAATCATTAATTTATGACTAGCTAATGTCTTCGATAAGCTGATTTCAATCTCATGTTACTATAATATGCAGTCCCTGGGCTATTACCACATTATATCTGCATTATAATACATATTTCAGCAATTGCAAATGTATGTATGATAAGATTTCGAGTACAGTGCAAATGCGACAGGACCCTCCGGCAAAGAGTAGTTAAGCCAAACGACTTTGAATGTGAATTTTAAGGGCGTATGAGGGTAGGTGTTAAGTGCACTCTTACGTAAGCACGATGAACGAGGGATTTTTAAAAGTCCCATTTTGGGGTGGATAGCGGTATACGTGCATGACGATGAAATTATGGTGAAAAATGCTAATGCTTTTCCATTAACACAGCTGTGGTATTGAGTTGCACAAAAGAAAAAGTATTAGCGATTCACACTTTCACACCAATGCATTTAATATCTCCAGCGAATGTCGTATCCAGTCTCCGAGCTTAATGCATCAAACAGAACAAATTTTCGCGAATAATATATTTATTTGTCATGTAGTATCGATAACATGTCATGTGGTATCGATGTCATGTGGTATCATAACAATAACTTATAATCTTCAAATGTAAACAATTGACTAACTACATGCAGGTAATTTAATCCTTTTGATATCATAAAATGCTAATATCTACATTCACCTGTAGTCATAGCGGGTAAAAGTATTGTTGATAATAAAGTTCTGTGTTCTACTTAGCTAATAATCCACGGTATTGTCACGGTAGAACAATGTATCTAGCCATGTTACCGCGTTGATATCATTAGGATCCCTTCATTGGGATCAGGAGAGCTTCGCTTGTCTTTACTTGTCCTATTTGTTTGTTTTTTCCGTCGCTCTTCGTTTGTCTCCAAGCATAATATGCCGTTCTTTTGGAATTTATTTGGAAGTTAAATGTAATACAATCCTTACCATAATAATTATTAGTAGGTACCTTAGTACAATATATTCCTTTGATACCTACTTTTAATAGCGAAGAGAATTGATAGCTCCCTTAAAAGGGTCACCGTCTAAGCCATCTTATCCTTTAGGATCCGTTAAGGTTAATTCAAATGCGGGTGGGATGTGGGTTTTGAATTTTCGTAAAAGTTGAAAGTGCCATATTGCTAATTTTAAGGGAAGTATTATGAATAATCGAATGCTAATTTCACGGCTGAGTATAACAAATATTAAATTTATCTGCCTCAGTCAAAACACATTTCTGATACTGTGGAAGAAAAAAAATTGCGTGCACAATATAACCATGGTATGGTTATATTGTGCACGCTATGTCATACCATGGTTATATTGTGTAAATCAAAATAATTTTAAATAAAAAAATCAACTCGTCATCATAGATAACCTGGTGCATTGTAACATTTATTTGTAATGCTATGAAACAAAAATGTGAGTACACAAAAACAGAGGCCGTTTGTAAATTTGCGCTGCGTCGGTGGCGCGCCGATAAATTTTTATCGTCCACAGTGACCACCACGTTCATAAGCCGGACCGTAATGGCCGATCCCTGTTCTCGTGACAACAGTCAACAGCTAGCGGCTTACTTTTTAGGGTCCCGTCACGTAAAAAAAGCGAAACGTTTGTCATCGTGTAGGCTTTGACTCTGCCTTTTATTGGTTCAGAATATTTTAGGTGCACTTTTTAGCATCAGTTTTTCAATTGTCTTTTGTTTTATGGTTTGTTCAGGTGGAAGTTGGAACGGTGAAAGGTTTCCGAAAATGAACTTCTATAGACTTTGAGCTTATGGAGAGGCTGCTCTTGTAAAATGCCCTTTTACAGAAAAGGGTCCCAGAACAAAACAGCGCTTTTCATCTAAGTTTGGAAGAATGGACATACTGAGTGAGCTTTCATCATCACGATACGAAATGTTATGTTGTGCCCCTAGTGCTAAAAGATTAGCCCATGGTTATCTAATAGTTGTTTTAGAACTATAGTTATTTGAAGTCACTCACTTTCTTCTTGGCTAGCAACGCGTGCTCAATGCCTTCGGTGTAATTCCTATCCAGGGTTGACTTGACGACATATTTTTTTCTAGAATTCTTGAATAAAAACTATATTTGCTCTCTTATTTTCAAGAGATTCTTACTACCCACCAGCAAGCCCTTAGACATAAGGTACCTCGTTGTGGAGTCTCGCGTAAATGTATCGATAAATGTTCTACCACTTACCAAAGCTACACGCTCCGGGGGCTTTATAATACGACTCGCTCTTACCCGAGTTTAATATTTGCTTAAGCGAGGATCATGCCCCTCTCCTTTCGCCGTTCCTGGTAAGGTTAATGCTGCTAATTTTCATATCGAATTTATTCCACCCCAGTTTGAAATGTACCTACCTGTCTACTTAAATTTGTCACAACGCCATCTAGTGTTAATTTGATATTAACTTTATTTATCTGTCTGTCGTGCCTCGTTACTGGGTATCGTGACTTCGTTTTAGCTTTCTTCCATCTTTGGCAGTCGGTGGCTCGATTGAATGCCGTATTTAATGGTATCTCCAGAAGTTTTTGTAAGTTTGAACCCTGGTCTTAATATTTGCATATTACGTCAATTTAGCCAATATTTTTGCCATACTGTCTAGCATACTTAGGAAATTTAAACAAAGTCCTCAGAAATAGCAACACCATTTCCTGTTAGCCATGTTTTTGAAAAGATATTGTAACTAAGCAGTAGTGTAATATAATCAAAGCGTCTATTGTAAAAGATCTTATATGAGAAAGGAAGCTGCAATCTCTTTGCCTTAGCTTGAAGTTCCTCTATAAAAACACACAGAAGTTGCGCAAACTTAAAATGACGTTTCCTAATAAAATGAAAATAAACTCTCAATATAACTACGATTAAGTTCAAATTAAGTCACGGAAGTGGCTGATAAACAAGCCCCTTGTTTCCCCCGCCCTAATATGATAAGATAACAAATTGGATTGTCCCCAACTTTGGATTAAATAAAAGATGACTCCTTATCTAAGGCAGCTAACACACGGGTGCGTGGGGTGTATAAGATACGTTGCTTGTTGGTTTTGTAAAGTATCTAGATAAGATGCCTTCTGAGGTACTTTGTAAAAATAAATTGAATCTTTTAAATCCGTTTAATTTCGAAAAAAATAGTTTCAGGAACTTCTCAGAAACTATAAGAATTCAACGTTACACACGCAATGTACTGAGATTCTCTGTTGCTAGTAACATGATCAGATAGTAAAAGAGGAGAAACAGAACAGAAGAAGAAAAACCTAACCACACAAATGTCTCCCTTCTTTGATTTATTAAACCTGGGCCTCTACGCTTGACGGCAATGTGATAATAAGTGTTTTCATTGTTTCTTATGGTAGTTAGTAAGGGTCGCTAAATATTTGATGTACTTTTTAGACCTAACAATAAACATAAAGACAGACCAAAAACCAAATACGACAGTTTCTGCAGTGGTCCGTGGTCATCGCAATAATGGAGATAATTTATTATCGGATCCCGTATCGTTATCGTCCCTAATGGAACAGATTGAGCCTAATCGCGCTTTGAATACCCTTACAAAACATTCCTATCTCCTTGTCCACTCCCGTCAAGTTTTGTATTGAATACGGTAAGAACTACTCTAACTGCCTAATCTCAGCAGCACTGATAGGAGTTCATACGATAATCTGTTTTATTGCCAAAACATAAAGGATTACAGAGTATCCAGTAAATCTGGCGAATTGCCAAGTGACAAAACTATTATCTTGTTCACATTGACTCATTTATTGAGATAAAGTTCCTCCAAGTTTTATTTAGGTATGTACTTAAATTTTTTAATATTGTTACTATGATTTTTTTACAAATAAATTATCTTTTGTTTTCTTACATTACACTCCCCAGAGATTCTCGTTCCGGTGGCCATCGATCCTCTCGTTTTTATTTTTGAGTGTACCTCGTCAGTGTTATTTTTCAATTTCCGCCTTTTTCCATTACTTTCTTTTAGCCTTAATTAATGAAAATACCTGTATTTATCCTATTTATATTTTATCTTATAAATATGAAAGTTTGTGGAGAAATTTGGATGCTTGGATGTTTGTTCCCCGATTACGCCACAACTACTTAATCGATTCGGCTGAAATTTGAAATGGAGATAGACCATACCCTGGATTAACAATTTAACACAAAGGCTACTTTTTATCCCGAAAAAGTTCAGGATTCCCGCGCGAAGCCACGGGCATAGAAATCTAAATTAATTAAAATTTTCGTTTCGAAACCACTCTACCGCGGATAAAGCCGCGGGCAAAAGCTAGTAAACCTATAAAAAAGCCTCATTATATTCTCACAAATGAAACAGGATAAAAATTCATTTAAAAACTTCTAATTACGGTAAAATATTTAAGCGTAGCAAAATTTTAAACATTTTATTTTTAAACCCATAACAGCTACGGGAAATATCCGCAAAGAATGTTTATTCTATCAAATCCCCAAACTCTTGAGTTTTGTACTTGTTTTATTGATAGAAAACGAGTTCTGAAGTTCAGACAAAACCTAATTTCAAAGTAACATTGGAAACGAAAATCTATTCTCGGAAGTGCATTGCGGTGAGCGCGAACTATTGTACGAGTGTTATTATCGGAACAAAACTGGGACAGACCTAGCCTGGGTATGCTGGTTTAGAAAATTCACGTGATGTTCTCATGTTGTTACAGAGTTGGAAATATTTTCTACGTTTTGTCTTTTCATCTATGTTGCAGTTTGCAGTGAGAAGTTTAATACATTGGTAGGTAACTAATTTTTACGAGTGATATTTATTTTCGTATACTATTCATCACTTTATTTTATACCTGATTTGATGATGATTTTTGATGTGACCTCGACTTTCCGATGATAGCGCGTCTGTCTGTTTATCAATGATCTATAATGCATGTAGTTACACACAATAACATAAAAAGGTGGTCTTATGATAAAATAGAGAGGTAAAAGAGATTATTTTTTGACTTTGGTGCAATGCTGCTGTTTTCACTAGTTTTGTAATGGTCATATAATATGATTCAATGTGATGTTGTCGCGTGCGTCAGTCGCCCGTAACCAATTGCCATGCTGCATGCCAAGTTAACACGAAGCGCATAATTGACACGACATCTCAAAATAGGCCGCCTTGAGCCTTGACACGCTTATCACTGCTTGTGCATTGTATTTATTGATAGATACATAAATTGTACCTACATAAATTAATTATTTTTAATACCATAATAAAAGCATGCTTACAAAATATTGGTAGGGTAAATAAAACCGATTTACCTTGTTTATATAATATTTTTTTAATTTCTTGATAACCAATCTTATATAATCTATTGTTCACGCCGCGACATACTGGCCTGAATTTTATATTTGTACATAAAATATTTAAGTAATTTTGTTTTCTAAAATGTCAATTGTCAATAAAAATATCTATACGTCTACGAACTATGCGAACACAAATTATATACGTTACAACTAATTTTATTTTTTTAATGCGAAACCAATACGAAACATAAGCTGGTCCTTCAGAAGCCGAATATTTAAGAAAATTATACAACTTGAAGCGAACTATACTAACTACACATTCGATGCGAACAATACGAATGTTATACGTACTATCGACGTTCAACGAGAAAATCTCTATCGCCGCTACGTTATACATAAGACGAATTGCATGGATGGAGTGATCATCAATGCAAACAGTGCAAATCGGTGAGACATCAACCAGTTTCCTTCCCGTTCCCAGCTACTTACCCGTGTTAATACCGTGTTTTTCATAATTTCAGTACAATTTAAGATTTTCATTGCCGCCATTTTGTGGACTCTGTGCATTACCTTCTACGAGTCGAGGTTTGGATATGTGCAACCGTAAGTACAATTTCATTTACTCAGCGTTTTTCCGTTGTCCATCAAAATGAGCACGAGCAAATCATTAATTCCAGAAAAATCTCCTCAAAGTTCGAATAAAAGCGACGAGTTTTTATCTAATTTAAATAAAAAACGGGGTGTAATCAAAGGTAGATTAACGTATTTTACTAAATACGTGAATAATTTAGATGCTCAACTTCTATCATCGAATCCAAATAAACGAGCAGAATTAAAATTGCGTATTGAAGGAGCTTCTATATTTTTTAACGAATTTAATGCGATTCAAAATGAAATAGAATTATCGGTGGATAACAATGACCTTTTCCATCAGCTGGAATTACGAGAAGGCTTTGAAAGTTCATATTATGCGATCATTGCTCAAGCTAAAAGTATGCTTTCGTCTGGTGAGATGGCTTCAAGCTCAAGTACGAATACCAATTTACACGCTGTAAAATTACCAACCATAGCTATGCCTACGTTTGACGGATCATATGAGCACTGGCTGGAGTATAGGGATACATTTATTTCTCTCGTTCACAATAATGTAGATATTACACCAATTCAGAAATTTCACTATTTAAAAGCTTCGCTGAAAAGTGTAGCAGCATTAGTTATCGACTCATTAGAATTTTCTTCAAATAATTACACGGTTGCTTGGGAATTAATATGTAATAGGTATAATAATACTAGATTGTTGGTTCATAACCATGTTAAGGCCCTCTTTTCTATCCAAAATCTTGTGAAGGAGTCACCGTCACATATTCGGAAACTTATCGATACTCTTTTAAAAAATATGCGTGCATTAAAGCTACTTAACGAACCGGTCGATTCATGGGACACACTCATTATTTATATGGTCGTTTCTAAATTGGACAGCACCACAGAACGCGAGTGGGAACAGTTTAGGGGCTCGATACCGACAGCTACGTGCAGTGGCGATTCCCAGGATGCGACACCGGTAGTAAAAGTAGATCATCTTGTTAAGTTTCTCAAAGATAGGGCTGACATGTTAGAAACATTAATGGTTACACACAGCAACATTCACAAGACATTCAAAGAAATACCCAATTCGAAGGTACACTGCCATGTGTCACCAGCTACAAATAACATTCACAATTCACAATCATATCATAAATATCAACGCGCATGTTTGGTGTGCAATTGTATGCATCCTATATACACTTGCCAAACATTTCTAAAGTTTACGTTACAAGATAAATTAAAATTCATTCAAGATAAAAATCTATGTCATAATTGTTTACGTGCAGGGCATATTTTAGAAAAATGCAGTTTCAGTTCCTGTCGTAAATGCAATCAAAGACATAACACATTGATACACGACGATCAGCTGACCACTACTACGGGCGCGTTTGTCTCGATCCAAATAACGAACCGATTTCTAACGTTCGTAACACCTCGAACAACGACTGCATCGCACATAGTTCTTACACGCATACTTCACACTTAGACAATCATAAACAAAACGGATCGTCTGTGTTGTTGTCGACTGCACTTGTCGAAATCGCCGGTCGGGATAACAAATTTCACGTCGCGCGCGCCTTACTCGATTGTGGCAGCGAACGAAGTTTCATTACAAAATGTTTATGCGATCTACTCGATTTACCTGTGATACAGTCCACTTTACAAATAAAAGGTGTTGGAAATTCGATTACAAACTCGTCACAAACATGTGAAGTTAATATCAAAGCGCGATCCAACCCTTTCTTTATGCGTTTCCAATGCGTGGTGTTGCATGAGATTACGTCATCCTTGCCACCCACTGCAATACATACTGAACAACTACAAATACCTAACAACATACAACTAGCCGATCCTACTTTTCATGAACGTAAACAAATCGACATATTGATAGGCGCAGATAAGTTTTGGGACTTATTAGCTGAAGGGAGAATGCGATTAAGAAATGGTCCCTTCTTACAAAATACTAATTTAGGTTGGATTATATCCGGGCCTATTTATGCGAACAATTTAAAAAACGACAATTATATTAACTGTAATTTTGCTCAATCCATTGACACACAGTTGAAAATGTTTTGGGAACTCGAGGAATTGTCAAAGAGCAGTCCCTTGAGCGACAAGAAGACTGCATGCGAAAATCATTTCATTAATAATTTTAAGCGTTCATAATAATATGATGGAAGATTTATTGTTCAAATTCCTTTTAAAAAATCTCTAGATCTCTTGGGCGATACATATTCCATCGCAGAGCGTCGTTTTCTTGCCTTAGAAAAACGATTACAAAAATAAACCATTTATAAAAAGATGTATTCTGATTTCATTCACAAATATGTTTCTTTAGGACATAATATGACTAAAGTCGAGTCATATGGAAAGCCGTATTATTTCTTACCGCATCACGGCGTCTTCCGCGAGCATATCAGCACTACTAAGTTACGCGTAGTTTTCAATGCAATCCAAAAGTCTAGTACAAACATTTCTTTAAACGATCTGCAATTAGTCGGTCCGCCTATTCAAGGTGATCTGATAATCTATTCTTCTTAGATTCCGGCAGCATAAATTCGTAGCTTGCGCCGATATCGAAAAGGCGTATAGGCAATGCTTAATCGACAATAAGCAACGCGACTTACAATTAATTTTATGGCGCGACAATCCTAATGATAAGCTACACGTTTATAGATTGAATACCGTTACGTATGGGACTGCGTCGGCTCCGTTTTTTATGGTGCGATGTCTAAAGCAACTGGGTGCCGAGTGCCAAGACCCAGACGTCAAGCGAATTATAAATGATGATTTTTACGTAGATGACATGATAGCAGGATCTGACTCTATGCAACATATTTTGAAATTATGCAATAAAACGAAAAAGGTGTTAGATTCTGGTTGCTTACCGTTGCGTAAATGGGTTTAATAACTTTGACGCGAATGCTGTTCAATCTAATAACGCGAACTCGTTAACTGTACAAAAAGATTTGTCATTAGGTGAGCATACTAACTGTCGTACACTAGGTTTAGGGTGGAACAACACTAGTGATGAATTATTGTATCATACTACTCTTAAAAATACGAATACAAATAACGAAACGTTTGATTTTATCCAGTGTTTCTCAAGTTTTCGATCAATTACAATTTTATTATTTCATTATGAACATCAAAGGTTATTTATTACATGCGGCCCCACAACTACTTTTATTTACGTTGCGAGAGACGTGGTGGCCAATAGGGGGACGCAATCTAGCTAGGAAAATTGTACACGATTGCGTATTATGCGCACGCCTGCGAGGCAAGACGCCAGTGCCTATCATAGGTAACTTGCCTAAGAGTGACTGAGCCCAGGGTACAAAGCCTTTCAAAGCCTTCTGAAATATTCGCAGACAATGGTAAATGTTTTGTTGGACTCATGAACGAATTTTCATTTTTATCTAAAATCTAATTATTCGCAATATGTATAAAATAAATTACGCGACTAGCCAAGGCATTAAATTTAAGTTCATACGCGGCTCATTTTGGTGGATTGTGGAAACCTGGAGTGAAGAGTTGTAAGTACCACCTCCGGCGAGTGGTAGGTAATGCGCATTTAACTTTCAAAGAATTTAGCACGGTACTAGCGCAGGTTGAGGCCGTCCTAAACTCTCGACCATTGATGTCTATTTCCTCGGATCCTAACGACCTATCACCTCTTACCCCTGCTCATTTCCTGGTTGGTCGACCATTGACTGCACCGGTTTGCGATGACCTGGTGGAGAAACCCATGCACACTTTAACGAGTTACCAGCGAATCGAGCAAATACGTCAACAATTTTGGAGGCGCTGGTCAATCGAATACGTGTCAGAGCTGCAGACCAGAGCGAAGTGGAAATCCAATAACTCCAACCTGCAAAATGGCGCTCTAGTCGTCATCAAAGACGTGAATTTACCTCCACTAAAATGGAACCTTGGCAGAATTATAGCCGTTTTCCCTGGACGTGATGGCATTACGAGAGTTGCTGACATCCAGACTGCATCAGGCATTGTGAGAAGGGCTTTTTCGAGGATATGCCCGCTCCCTGTTCAAACAGACGAAGACCATTGAAAGCTACAGCTTCCAAGGCCGGGGGCATGTTCACGCCGCGACATACTGGCCTGAATTTTATATTTGTACATAAAATATTTAAGTAATTTTGTTTTCTAAAATGTCAATTGTCAATAAAAATATCTATACGTCTACGAACTATGCGAACACAAATTATATACGTTACAACTAATTTTATTTTTTTAATGCGAAACCAATACGAAACATCTATTATAGTATTCCTATTCTAATATTCTCATTTCTTAATTAGCTATCGTAATCAATCATACAAAACTTATTAAAAAAATTACCAAGAGTTAGATTAAGTATTCTATCTAAAACAAACAAACAATTATTTAAATCAAAGAAAGATATAATATGTAACTTAAGAATACTTTAATCAGTTCTAAGTTAACTGGTTTCGGAAGTATGAGTAACTTATTTACTTGATAAAAAACCGTCGTTACACCCGGATCGAGTCCGCCTCGGGATATCTACTTAATTAGGCATGAAAAACTTTTAAGATGTTCTGATGAAACTTTGTCATGAAATTATGTATTTCGGATTTATTACATTTGAATTTTATATTCGTATTTTGTGTTTTTTTATTAAACATAATTGGGTATAAAAGACGATCCTCTTAGCCTCTTTGGTTATTGAGCTTGTTTACAAAGTTCGATTCCCGGCCAGGGCAGATATTTTATAATATACTAGCTGTGAAGCGCGGTTTTACCCGCATTAATTTCTGGAAAAATCTAAGTACTTAAATATATGATGTTATAGTCTATAGCCTTCCTCGATAAATAGACTATCAAACACAAAAATAATTTTTCAATTCGAACCAGTAGTTCCTGGGATCAGCGCGTTCAAGAAAACAAACTCTTCAGCTTTATAATATTAGTATAGATAAAATATATATATTTACTCGTATTTGTGTTTTTGGCCAGTTTTTTTAAGAAGACTTCCCCTTTCCCCAGTACTGATGAGCTGATAATGCTTCTTTGGTCTGTTGTAGTGGACTATTAATGTGTTGAATCAGTCCGTCACTTTTCATACATACGACCCATCTGGCATAATGGTTACAATGGCGGACCTCCGCGCCGTGCCAAGGCAAGGGTTCGATTCCCATTCTCATACAAACTGTTCTCGGTCTGGGCGTGTGTGTAGTTGTTTTTATGTGTTGTCCATGGCACTCATAATATAGGAAATTATTTAGTTCATAGTTTATACCTACTATGGCCTATATTAACATTAGATTGATGTTGATAAATCTGTATTGATGAGAATGCATAATTAAAGTGTGGTCTCATTATATTAACAATATTGACATATTCATCGGAACATATTAAAACATGCTTACCTAGATTATTTCGTTCGTACGTCTCTTCACGCCACATTTGATATCAAATGTAACCCACATTTCATTATTTGCTAGCGCAATAAAATTGACTTCTGTAAATTAAATTGCTTACTCAAATTTGTATTGCTTTTTATATTAATAACTACTAAATAATTAGAATAGTATGTAGGTAGCCAAGGAATTCAGTAAGTGCTAACAATACTGAACCTTGAGTGTAGCTGAACTTCAATTAATCCAATGAAAAAATAAGATACATTATTTATGGCGGTCCGCTAAATCGAGTTCTTTAAGGTTTTCGATTTTGTTTTCAAGAAGAAATTTCCTTTCTGTTTTTGTTGCGTTCGTTTATTTAACGTATACGGGCTCAGCTAAAATATATGAATTCGACGTAGGTATCCATATTTGTTTGTGATCTTCAATACAATTTAACGACAACCGTGTCCAGTTGAGCTTATGAGAAAGGTTTACCTTCGAACCTCGCCGGCGGCAAGTCATGTGGCAGTGAAATGTTTTGGGTCTTCAATGTTTGGGCCTGATGTCATGTGTAGTTGTTGTGTGTAGCCATGCATATGGGATGTTTCAGGGGAATCTTGTACGAGCTAATTTTAATCCATTGTTCATTCGCCATTCATTTTTATGTATATTGTTTGCGGGGGGGTAGTCCAGACATGAGCATTGGAGTAGGTAGGTTCCGTATATAATGTATTTCGCCAATTTACAAAATACATTTTTGCTGTTGGCTGAAGCCTCTTTTGAACTTTTTTGATTTTCCAAATGATTTATTTGCCGTATTTTCACCACACCGAAACAACATTTTACGAAACATTATTTGGTCTCAAATATATAGCCGGTTACTTATTAGCATTTTCAATATTAAATTAAAATAGTGTCATAAAAAGGTAATATTATGTTGTGCTCACAGACATGTATACCTAGAGTAGATGCCGCATGTTCATACATTTCACGTGTAACAGAAAGGATTTTAAATCCTATTTGAGCGCCGTGTCATTTAGTTGGCGTTTTACTGCTATTGGCAATAGATGTCAACTGAAATAACGAAAAATGCCTAATTCTAACGTTTTAAACTGTAGGAATTCTACAAATACAGTTAGCAGAGGTAAAAGAAATATTTCTTTTCATCGTTAAGTAATTTATTTATAAAATTGTGTAGTAATTTATTTTAAAATAATTTTTTTCATATTTATTGCATTTCTACCACGTTTTACAACGAAAAGCACTAACTTACTGTGTACTGCATACTACTCAATACATTGCTGATTTTGGTAGCAAAATTTATACGGCTTGTTTACTGGAACACGCAATGAAAGTAAAACAATCGTTACTATAAATCGTCGCTTAGTTTCGTAGTACGGTGAATATTGTCGTGTTTCTGTAAAATATAGCATATAGTGTTGTTCATTTATTCGGTGTGGTCTCGATGTTAATCGATTTTGAAAACCAATGAATATTAATAATATTTACATAGAGACAGTTTTTAACAGGCAAATTATTTTTCATTACAATATTAATGTTTCTGTATAGTGATTTTATTCATGATAACATTATAATTAAAGGTTTTCAAGTGACCCCAATATTAAAGCAAAATGAATTATAGCGACGGGGCATAGATATTGGTTTCCAACAAAACATAGCCGTATATGTTCTATTCATTTCAATGATGACTGTTTTACGGATTCGAAAAAGAAACGAAGGCTGATTTCAAGTGCAATACCGAATATTGATGTACTGTTTTTTTATTTTGAATTTTTAATTAGAAAAAAATATTCGTTTAACTTTAGGTAACTTTAAATGTGTCCATATGATGTTTTGATTTTCATAAAAGAAATGTTTATAAATATTTTTTTAATTTTCATTTATTTAATTTCTTGAAAGCAAATAATAAACAATCATAATATTTACGATCTCTTTATTTATCTTTACATTTTTGAAGCTTGTGTTTATAATTAACAAATAATCAAGTTAAATAAAACACAAAACTATTTATTCGGTCTTATTCAAGCACTATACTATATTATTATGTACAACCAACCAAAGGCATTTTTTATGTTTTACATATTCTACGCCTACAAACGATCATACGATTTTCTATTTACCTAATTATTATCTGTAATCGATTTTGAGAATCATTAATCGTTGTCGAGAATCGGTAACGAATCAGTTTCGAATTGATATCGCTAGGATGGGGAATTTCAGCACTAAATATTCTTGTGACAGCACAATGTGTCAAAAAAAAGTGACACGCTTGGTTTTCATACAATTCGAGGTACATGCGTCGTCTATTCTTGATATGTCTGTGGTTGTGCTCCAAAATTTAGTTACAGAAACGAATCGCTGCAAAACCGACTTTCCGCAGTCTCGTCTGCTCTATCCCTAGCTAGATTGTAATGTTAAACCTGCGTATGCGCATAGTGGTGAGGTGGCCCGCAAGCTGAGGAGCAGGTGGTGAGCGTTAAAACTATCTGCGACGATAAGCTCGCCGGAGCCGTGACAGAAACGATGCTTGTTGCATGCTTGTTTGCACGCTGCATGCCTGCTTGCATACTGAAAATATGATAATTAAACAGTGGTATAATTGATGTTCGGATACTTCGAACAAATATTATTATATTTTTGACAGGTTCTGTTGAATCGAGTAAATTGTCGGGACATTTTGTATTTTGTCGGGACTCTGAACATCATGTGAAATGTCGGGACAATTCAGATGAATCCCGACCATCTGGCAACCCTAGAGAAACTTGATGTTATGTTAATAATTAGAAGTCTGAGCATTTACCAATCTCTAGCTAGTTTATACAATGAACGCTTGACTATTATTGGTATTTGGCCTTTGCTACTAACGTTATACGTTATGACCTGTGACCAGTGTTGCCAACTGGGTATCAGGTTTTGGGGCTAAACACAGTTTAAAAAAGGGCTAGATTCGTCCAATACATTGAAAATAGGGGCTATTGCTTAATTTTCAGAGGTGACGGCGAAAAAAAAAAAAAAAAGGTCGTCAGACGCTCTACAAGTATGATAATGGTAATTTTTTTCGACATCTTTCACTACATTTTATCGTTTTTTCGATCGATTGCATCAAAAACTTCGTGGAAAACCTGAATTTATCCCTTTTTTTTTCAAGATAGCGGAAAATGATTTTGGGGCTAGAAAATGGGCTAGGTGCTAAAAAATTATTTGAGGGGCTGAAAACCCGTAAAAAGGGCTAGATCTAGCCCCGAAAGGGCTAAATTGGCAACACTGCCTGTGACTCGGGTGCAGCGGTGATATGGTAATGGGTTATGATGATGATGCAATTGGCTGCTTAACTTCGTATAAGCCTATTACTTAATGCCATTTTACAATTAAATACCTATATTTCAGAACTCAGTTTTTAGAACCATTGGATATTGTGAGTAAAAATATGTTACAAATCTTCACTTAGGTATCTACCATTTTATTTATTTAAAATTTACAGGTTATTTTAAATCTACAGATAGTTCTTTAATACCATACCGTTTTGACTAGCTATCGGTATACCTTTTCATAACATAAGAGAAACTATCGTAGTTAACCTAAATTCTCGAGTCGTGAATTAAAATCTCACAAAGAGTCATAACAACCTTACGTCCTTAATCGAAATTGTATAAGGTCTTATTATAACTTATATGTAGGTACATAACACATAAGTTATGTACATCATTCTTAGGTAGTGTTATACGAGGAGTTCAATCGTGCTCGTGCATTGACCGCGCCACCGACCTGCCCTTTCGCCCTTACGATCATACGATCCGCTGTAGCGCCCAGTTTCATAACTGGCACATTTTCTATGTGTGTCAGTTATCTAACAGAGGTTAACATTATTCTAATTCTTTATACGTAAACATGCAATTAACGAGTTTGTCAAATCTCACGTGTCTATGCTACCCGCAACATAGTGAATTATTGTGTGTGTGTGTGTGTGTGTGTGTGCGTGTGTGTGTGTGTGTAAACCATACATTTACTGACCTTTATAATCTCTTATCAATCAAAATTAACAATAACTAACCGTTATAATTTCTTGGCAAAAATAACTTCTCACGAGGAACAGACCCCGGAAGCCGGGAAGTCAATGCCACCAATGCAATGTTTATTCAACCAGTCATTAGTATACAATCTGTGGTTAATGCCGCGATTAATATGGAATAGCAAATTCCATAGCGTCACATCGTGCAACAACGTTTGACATACGACCAATTTCCCTGACAGAGTATTAATAAGGTCCAACTTAATAAGTGTGGTAATGAGCGTTAAATTAATAAACGTTAAATTTTGTTTTTCTCCGTCCTACTGTCTTCACTTCTAATTTCAATAATCAAATGTTTCTAGATACATGTTTTGATAGCAGTGTCGAAGAGCCAGTTTCATTCAACTATTTGAATGAAAGTGGCTCTTCGGAACTTCTGGCTATTCTTGACTTCTTATGGAAAGTTCTTGAGTAACAAACTTGAGTAATAACAAACATAATACATAATATTAACATTCACTTTAATAATATCAGTAGGAATAATATGATAAGGTAATTAATTAATAAGAAAATATGGACTGCATTTATTTCTGTTTGTTTTTTCTTTTGTTATGATCCGACTCTTCTGTTGATTATATCGCGCACGCTTCGCAAAGGGAAGAAGCGGTTATTTATTCTATACAAAGCGGAAAAACAAGGTATGAAGAAAACACTCCATTAGCAAATAGCTAGTACAGGAGTATTAATTGCCTTGTGGTGTAGCAAGTAGTACACGCGTGGGAGTCTGCGCCTGCGAATTTAGTATGGAGATTGCAGTAGCAATGTGTCGGGGAATTTACCTGTTGGTTTGTGGACGACGTAGATGATTAATGCTTGCTAGGATAAAATTATGTTTAAGTTAGATATCTTCTGCTGGAGATAGGAATCAAGTTGTCGCATTTTTAGAGATGGTATGGTAATAAAATTCAATGTTAGAACAATTTTTATAAAATATTCATCATTATTAAATTCATCATTCATTTAATACTATCATCGGTCATTAATTATGCCACCAAAAGAGTTTTCTTTTATACATATATCATTTATTTTTTTAAACAAATCAAAGTTTATTCAGATGTACAATCGATGATACAATTAGTGAATTACATTTAAGTGTGTTATGTCTTGTTTGTTACTGTGTTAACCTTAAAAAATGAGTAGTAGGTGTATTTGATAATAATATAAGCACAATAGTTAGTTTATCTATCATTAACAAACTTCAAAAATGCAAGAAGTTCTATGTTCGTGTGTATCATAATTATATTCATTTGTTCTCTAGTCACATAGAACATATACGTACCTGTAATGTAATGGTAATTAATATTGGTGTTGAAATAGCAAGTGAACAAGGTGTTTAGGCTCACAGGTTCCGTGGGTGAGGATTGAGTACCACGCGTGGGAGCTGTGGAATTGGCGCCTGTGTTTATAGCGCTGATTGAGCAATAGCTTAGCTTGCATTAGTTGCATTCAGTAAGGGCTTGGGAATGACTAGGTTTATCAGCTCTCCGAGATGTTCTTTATAGATGAAATTAATGCATGGATTATCGGGTTTCTGATATTGGTAATTAAAATGAGATTTTAAATTAATGTAGAACAGGTACTAAGTGTTGGTATATCGGACTAACATCGAAGATTCTGTACAACGATATTTTATTCATACATCTGTACACTGCTATCTGATTTAAATATCTTATTTAAAACTTCAAAGGACTTAAATTCAGTTGTCCGAGACCGGCTGTTTAAGCTGGTAATTTTGTGTTATCTTACTTTACAGTTGAACTATTAGAAATATTATCAGAGAAAGAAACTACAAACAACATCGTCTTCTTTGTGATCCTTACTGTGAGTAATAAAAATTGGCTAACATAATTATATCTTTACCATTTTTATTTCTACCGAGAATTCGTCCTTTGCTTGACTACTAATTATTATCTAAATTATACTTGTAGGTAAATATGGTAAAGATATAATTATGTTTGCCAATATTTTTAGAGACCACAAGAACTAGAATATTCTACACAATTCTTGTTTTTCTTGTCTTTCTTCATTGCTCGCTAATCGTATATGCAATACATACATAAAAAGGCTTCTTTCTCATCAAAATGAACACCAAAACTTAGTGTAGGTATGTACAGTATAATAATAACCACATATTGTCTTGTATGGATCTTTGGCTTAAAATTCATCCGAGATTACTTTCGATGTAGAGCATTTAATGTAGGTAAGCCGTATTTAGATTAATGTTTTGGTAGCAGACGCTTTATCATACGCACCTGTATATTGAAGAGGATTAAGGGATTTGGTCATTTCCCCAGCACTAAGCTGATAGGAAACCTATGTTAGGCCGACTAGAGAATCGTTTGTCTAATCCAGATTACTCTGAATATAATATTGGAAAGTAAATAGCATATGGAATTGATTTAGACTTTCATTATCGGTTGATATATTTATGATTGATAAAACAAAATTTATGATTGAAAAAACTAATTATTGAACAAGTTAATGGTTTTTGTGTCGATTTTAATAAGTCGTGACAACAATCCATTCTAATGTAACTGAAAATAAATTTAACATTTAAAATGCTTAGTATCCGCGATGATACTGAGAATACATTCTTTAAAATTATAAGAAACTTTTAAGATTAGATTCTGATTTGAGATAAACTAACATAGATGAAAAATATAATCAAATTAGTAAAGTTCTCTGTGGAACTTACATTCGTTACTTTAATAAAGTCAAAGTCAAAGTCAAAATATTTTATTCATATAGGTATCACTGATACACTTATGCACGTCATTTTTTGGCTTTTCGGAAGGTGCTTTGTCGTGGAGGAGAAGAAAAGCCTAAAGAAACTCCTCAGCACATCTTTTAAAAAAAATATTACAAAAAAAGATAATAATACAAAAGTATTTACTATTCTGAGCGGAACTGGTTGCAGAGCTGGTCATTTCCATGCGTCTTTGTCATTTAAATACTCGTCTACACTATAATATCCCTTGCCTAACAATTGTGTCTTTACACGTTTTTTGAAAGTTTCTATTGGCAAGTCACGTATTAATAACGAATGCAAGTCAAAACAAAAGTATTATACTTATATGATGCACCTAACAAGACGGTTTGTTCAGTAAACAAAACAACGAACTCAAACATGCATAAAATTAGTTGTTTCTCTAGAGGAACGTACAGCTTTTATAGTCAACGAGATCTTGAGTTTTGTAGCTGTTGCATTCACGAAATAATACGTGTTTACTCGAAGTAAAGAACAATTTGACATTATAACTGAGCTTCGGTAATTGTGACGAGAACTCGTTTAACGAGTACAACGTGAGTTTTATTTTTACTCATGATCATGATATTTCGTTTGATAATAACTATTTGAATTCGAGGTTTTTTATCCTGTCGTATTCGACTGAAGAAGAGTAGAAAATCTTTACTCGGTTCAGTAATGTTAGGTTGCTTCAATATATGTTTTATTTTTGTTATTACGAGACACTGAGACATGTTCAGTAAAACTTTAACGTAGTCTTATTATTTGAATCCAAGGATGCTAGTAGACTTAAGGGTCCTGCACCCATAGACGGTACGGTATGGGATGCGAGTTTTGTACGCGGAATAAAAATACAATATAGACAACTAAAATAGCAAGAAAATAGCTAGAAATTGCAGCAATGTTGCCGGCAGCACAGCCTTACAAACTAACAAAATACTCTTTACTGTGCACACATTAGGGAACAAAGAAAAATAATTTAAAAATATAAAACACAAAAAGTGGTCTTATCGCTACACACAGCAATTGCTACCAGACAACCTTTGGGTAGAATTTTTTGCGATCGATATACCTATATATTTTTCTTACATTATGCCATCAGTAGCGCTTGCATGTAAGATAGTAAACCCGAAGTCTACTGTGCCGTAGCGTCAGTGGGCGCAGGCCCTTACAGGCGGACAGATACAAAAATGCTCATTGAAAGCGAAGCACGTAGCCCCTTTCAGAGTCAAGCGAGATCTTGTTGCAGTGTTGAATTTTCGCGTAACTGTTATGACGTCGCGAAACGCTGCATACTAAAATTTTCATTCAGGATCCGCTTGCTTAACAGCTCTTACAGCTTTATGTATTCTCTTTGAATAAATTTTAATGACTGCACTAACGCGAAAGGCGAAGACGCAGTTCTTGTTTGATTACAAGCGCAATCTGATCTTAAATGACGATGTATGACTTACGTTTGGGAGGAATGTCTTATTTATTTTGGCCATAATTTGATATTGGATATTCGGATGGTTAGCGTTTGCGGATAACATAATATAATTATTTAATTATGGAAGCGGCTTCTTAAAATATTAATATTTTTTAGTCATTATGACATTAGTCATACACTAATACAGTAGTTTTAATACTAAGAAAATATTATAGTGAAATCTATATTTCTGCGTTTTAAAAAATTGTAAAGAAATGAATAAAGTAGGTACGTATTAACGAGTAAAAGTCTATATCTAGATATAATGTAAATGTATAGTATACTTACTTGCAAGGCAAAAAATATTCCACTTGTAATACTTACCATAAACAGTAAACATATAAAAACAATAAAGTTAACTCAGAACTTTTACCTGTATTTCCACCTTGAAGGTAGGCTTTCCAAAATAATTTTATTCGTAATGGATTAACAAGTTCTGATCCTCCGAGCCGGGCGATCCGAAGCTAATTTCTTGAGCACACTAATCCAATTACGGTTCTCCGTAAGTGGATAACATTGCGGGCAGGAAAGTCGTAAACCGTTAAACACGATACACTATTAGGAAACCATTGATTTTTTTATGAACACCTACGAAGAAAACCTTTTAAATAATATCGGTTGATTTCCTAGTTAAGTTAGGGAATATGCTTATTTGGTGAAATAACTAAAAAAGCCATCCCACTTTGTTTTTCGTATCCTTTTAGAATGAAAAAGCATACGAAGACAATCGGACCACCTTGTATTTTTTGGTTTATAAATTTACTGAACATACATATAAGAAAGGACAGTTTAATTGTAGGCGTATTTAATTTAACTTCTATCATTGTTGTTGCAAATTTTGTAATCATATAATTTTCAGTGGGTCAAACGTAATGGTACGTCCAGATCCAACCAATGTGCCGCGAATGTGTGCGAGCGGCCTACGTCGTAAGGTCCTACTAAAAACTATGTGTGCACGAGATGCTTGCGCGCTATGTAGGCAGTAAACGCGCACGAGTAACAGGCGCACAGGTTGCTAGCGGACTCGCAAGGGAATCTGGATGTGGACGCGTCTTAATGTGAGTTAACGCGGGTCCATTCTCGTGTCCTATAGGATATTTCATGTGCCTACTACTAGCGGTTTTAGAAATTGGCTTACATAAAGAGCTTTAGCGCGATACCTTCATAACATCTTTGAGGCTGTCTACAGAAATAGAAAACGAATCCTATTTCGCGTTTAACGAGGATAATACTACAGTCGGAATATGTCTTTGGATGTCTTTGAAGATCTTTCTGTGGTTTAGTTTGTATCCGCGTATGGATTTGTTCGTTGGAAGAAAAATCGAGATGCAGATATTTGTATCCGATAAAATGTATCAAAGAATAACCAGCGCTTATAAAGTAGGTAGGTATATTAGAGCTTGATAAATACAAAGTGTATATTATATTAATTTTGTTTTACTTTTATACTCCGAAGATAATCCAATTGAGGACCAATTTATATTTTTATAACTGTCCCAAATAAACCATTACATACATGCTTCATTGCCGTGAAAAACTGTTTTTTCAGATGTCTCACTAATAGTGGCAAAGTTTAAGAAACTGTCCACTGCGGTAATGTACCTAGTGGACATTGCTTTCCAATAAAGTTACAAATTCCGTAAAGCACAAACTCCGCTTGCGTGGGTAGGTACTTACTCTGTAAACTCCTGGGGGCTTACCATGACATCTTAAAACAGGCCAATATTAGCCAATAATTGAGCTGTCCTGCTATATCCTACCATGACCTAGCTAAAGCACAGGTCAGCCAGTGATCACGTGACCTTAACAGGACAGCGGTCACGTGACTTCGATAATCTCCTTCTGCCCTGCTATTTGTGTACCATGAAGCGATTGTTGACGTATTGATGTCGGAAAGCGGCCTATGTCAACGTCAAAATATTACAGCCTACCGAAAGTAACATTAATTGTCCTGTTTTGGCTGTTTCGTTTATAATTTCTTTATACCGTAAGTTATTGTTATATAAAACAGTTTGAATATAAATTTATGATATTGAAGAATATTAGGTATTTGGTAAATATTAGCTGTCGACCAATCTGCCTTGCCTACAATCTAATCTCTACAAGCTGTTTCCAGCTGTTGTTTGTTGTTGTTGTCTCGAGAAACGCCTTGCTATATACACAGAAGAGCATCGTCCAATAGAGTAAGCAGGATTTATAAGTACGTATTCTACTAAAGACCACATTCAAAAAGATTACATCATGGAAGGCAGCTATAGGCAAGAGAACCAGAGGCAGAACGGCCGGGCGGCCGCGGCGGAGAGATGGCTCGATGAAATTTTGTAAGCAGCGGGAAAAGAATGGATTGATAAAGCGAGTGACAGAATTATGTGGAGAAAAATGGAGGAGCCTTTACTCTACAAACAGAGTATGATATAAAAAAAGGAATATAAACAAAGAAATATATAACTAATAATGATTATTGAATTAAATTTAGTCAAGAATTAAGATAAAGGAAAGGATTAACGAACCCTAAAAACTTTAAGTTGAAGACTTTTTATTTATTTAAATCATTTATTTCGAAATCACAGATAGATTCTTCAGTTTTATTATTTGTATAGAATATAGATTGCATTGCATGCTTTTTAGTCGTTATGAAATTGTAAATTGAATTTTCTATTTAAGAAATAAAAAGGTCTAATTATTATTTTTATTACTATAGTATATTTTTTTTACCATCTATTTTTATATATGTGGAAGAAAAGGTATTATATGATAATGGTTATTCAATAATATTCCGTTTGCTTTGCACCAAGATAAGTATATTTTCAGTTATCCTAACGTTCACATCGATAACAATCTCTACTACTCCGTGATCAATGATAGAATTAGAATATCCTACGTATTAGGTATAATGTTCTAAATAAAGTGACATATTCCATATTCTAAATATTTAGTTTTTCTTCATAACTCTTCTCGTATGACATCATCAGCATCTGTATCAATCGATCGTTGTAGAACCAAAGAGGTCGCTCGCCTACACGGCTATCCTGACCTGCGCTCGTCCTCGAGCGCCTCCGCCCTCATGTCTCCAGTGGACCCCTTTGATCGCTGGGTGCTCGTTATCGAACGCATTTACTTCTGATGTAGCCGTACACTGACACGGCTTCAACAACTTTCTTACTCAAGTTCCCATCTCCAACCCAATTCAACATAAATTACATATTATCACAGTAGGTAAATATCCGCCTCGACTTGTACATGACCTACAGGCATTCATGAAAATGAAAATGCACCACCATCACAAAATAAATATCTTTCATTTCTTTGAAAATACGTTAAAAAATTCAAAATTGCACTTAACAATTTTAAATTATCGCTCCTAAATCACACATTTTATTAGACATTTGGACATGTCACTATGTCAAGTGTCAAGTGTTGTAAGATTACGTTCAAAAATGAAGGCATCAACATAGCGATAATTTTTTTGGTAATCTTAGAGAACGAACGGTTTTTAAGTTTAATAAATAACGACCGTTAAGTTTCTATAACAAATCTCAAAATCTTCGATTGAGATTGTTATTTTAAATTTTTAAAAACATCAATATTACGCATTGATTTGAAAACCGGTAAACCGATAAAATGCTCTATTTCCGAACTAAGTAAAACAAATTTTGTACCGTGCACAGAGTACTTAAACACTACGTTGTACCGCACAGGTCATAGACTAAGATGCCGGACAGAAGGAGAGGCATTGCAGGCCATCAAGTGAACGTTCATGGTACGAAATACACTCCTGTCAGGTTTTAGCTACAAGCTGACCTGTCCTGTACATGACACATTTTATTAGAGTTCATGGTAAGGCACCTGATCATAGTACCTGTTGATCAAAGCCTGACACCTCAGAAAAATAATGGAATTATTGTGTTATAGTCGATAGATTCTGTTAAGGTAAAGCTGGGTTCGTACATTATTAATGGCCAAAGTTTATTTAGATCACATTAAGTTATTCTATTCCAGCAAGGTTTCCATTTCAAGCGGCAAAATAAACAATGTGATGAAGGTCCCGCCTGAGGTTGAGCAGTTTATTAAAGGATAGCAGGACTATGGACCCTGAATAAATAACTGGATGGAGGTGCCATTTGTTTGACTGTTTTAGCCGAGTAAAGGTATTCCTGAATTAATAAATACTAATTATTCGGTCATTAGTAATCTTTCGCTGTGTTTTCGTCCAACGGATCGAAACTAGTATCCCTCGACTAAGGCTAGCTAGAAGTGATCCTTTTGGTCCATAAAGGTAACTCCAGCCAACTCCCAATCGTTATTACTTTACCGATGACATTGACAAAAAAAAACAACCAGCATATCGGTTGAAGACTTCTCTTTACTTTTACCACAGAATAGTTAAACCTATTGGTACAGAAGAGTCACTCCGCAAAATCATTTAAATAAATAGTGACTCTTGCTCCGATACAATTAACTGTGATTCAAGTCGCACAGCGCTAACCGTGAACAGACGTTGACATCCAGACGTTGCTTCTCTTTGTAATCATAACTCTTATCCTTTCTGACAACTTCAGGGTTTTCTTTTTTTTTGTGATAACATGTGTGATAGATTAAGAATTTATGACGCGACGTAGCAGCGTAGTAGTTGTAACATCATACCATAAGTTCGGAGTGTGCCAGGCTTACTTTAGCTTTTATTACGTAACAAGTCTTCAAACGAGCTGACGATCCACCTGATGGTAAGTTGTGACTATGTCTCATGCACATCAGAAACACAGAAGACATCACCTATGCATTTTTGACCAATAAAGAAGAGAGAGAAATAAAGTTTCTCTATCTATATCATATTATTATTCTTTTGTAATTATTCGATGAAGAGTTCCTTGCGCCGTTTCTTCTGTATTAAAACGCATCTTCGTAACAGTAGCTCAAGTTAATGATGTCTTTCATAAATTTCATTAAAACCTACGTAAAATATATCTTTTAATTTTAAGTTTGACTGGAACTCCTGGAAGTATCCTTAGTTCCGAAAGCGATTAAGTGTTCTTAAAATTATCTTTCACCATAAATGTGTTGTTCCGATTTCCGAATAACAAATCTTATCTTTGTTATAACGCGGCCGTTTCCGTCAAAGCCGACTTACAATAATAGCTTTGAACTGAAAGCTCCTTTACCGTAACTTCATAAAGGATTACGCAAGCACTTACACGAGTCGTTTAGTTATGAACCAACTGTTTGAGTTCAAAGAAACTCATGTGTCTTTCATAGTGTAATCCGAATTACTTGTGTGCCTCCTATATCCGCCCTCGCTTCACTTCGCCTACGCCAATATTAAGACGGGATGTTTTACTCATAAATTAATGGTATTTGTGAGAATTGTGAGATAAGCAATCGTACAGACAAAGTTAATAAATACGAATAGTGTAGTATATTACGAGTATAAAATTAGTAGGATGTATGTTTCTCCTATAAGGCTATAACCGTAAGAATTCAAATATCTAAAATAATTCAGCATATGAACTTAAGTACGGCCCAAAAGATCTTTCGCCCCCATGTAATTAAGGAAATTCTCGTAATCCAGTGAGCTTGTTATAAATTCAGCACATATTTTGTTGTTGTGCCTACCTGATGGGAACATGTTGGTAAATATTTAAAGTTCATCGCGAATTGCCTCCTAACATGAGAAGTAGAACCGAACGCTGTAGGTACCATGCGAAGGTTTGGATAAGGGTTCCGTTGGCGTTTGTTTATTTTAACAGATTAAATACGCTTCCAATAAGCAATTTCGAGAGATACTGACTGTGATGTTTGCTAAAGTAGGTAGAAACTAATTTTAGAGTCCTACTTATCTTCCGTCTTGGTAAACCCAACAATCTTTGGCTGGCAAAAAAGCGATGCCTTTGGTATTACTGATTTCCGTTGGCGACGTTGACCTCCTACTATTATGTAGCTCTTCTTATCGTTTCGCTATTTTTATCAAATATACTAAATTACAGCAGAGCACCATATGAGTAGACGAAAATTTTGACAAAAAGGACATTGAAGACTATGTTTGCTATTCCTTTAAGACTTCGTTCCAAAACATGTCTTATCTCTAAAAGTAGAATGAGGTTTCAGTAAAGGATTCAGCGGAACCTTAACAACAAGGAACAAACTTTCCACTATAAAATATTCAAAACAATGAAGCGAACCTCATCTCGTCCTGGTGGGAGTTGTTTGTGAGAAAACTTGCGCAACGACCGTTCTCTTTATGGAATCAGATGCTTTGGTATGTTTTAGGGCTTCAGGTATGTACCAGCTCGTTATGTCAACTCTAAAATGAATTGTAATGGTCTAATGATAAAATTTCAATTACAACAGTTTTAAGATTTTTTAAGGTGAACTTAAAATTTTTTAAACGCCTGACAATAACTAGTGATCGTAATTGTTTAATAAGGATAGAATGAAATGCGGTCAGTTATTAGGAGTTAGGAAAACACAATCCCCCAAAGATTATCAATCCAAGACGTCACAAAGAATCATAACCACTAAAAAAACATGTACCTTGGTGATATGGGTAAAAAGTCTATATAACCCAATATACATTTTGTTTCATTTTCGATAAAGGATAAATAAACAAATAATTAATAGGAGAAAAGTAATTTACCCCTTCCAAAGCAATTAAGCGTGCATTAGATTTTGTGTATGGCAGTTTTTACTTATCATCTTACCTTGTTATAATAAAAATTATTACTAACGGCCACACTCAAATTTGGTGGTCGCCTGACTCAATAATTTTGTAGGTCACTCACGAACGACATAAATTTTTACGTACTCATAAAACAAATAAAATTTATAAAAGTTATAAATTTCGTAACTGGGGTTTTATTTCGAAACTAACCAAGTTCTAACACACCTATTCTAAACGTATTATCACATATGCACCTACTAATTGTACTCACTACTACTTATTGTACGGTCTCAAATCAACGTTTATAAAAATAATTCGAAGATATACGAATATATTATCTTACTTTTTATCAATATTATCATGTCTCGCTGTTGAACTGTGATTTTTCCTCTTTCTAAACACGTGTTTGAATAACGTGCTATTTCTGTCAGTTTTCATCTCATATTTTCTGTTTGTATAAGAATATCACATCCACTCTATAAAGTGAAGGTCAAATTAATTTGAACTAACTTCTGAACATTTCATAACAAGAAAATGTTGACTACAATCAGATTATTTTCAAACCTCGCGGTCGTCAACCACCTGATTAAAATGTAAGTAAAGTTTTTGACGTAACTTAAATTAGTTTCTCTGGTAGGTAGGTATATCTATGTTATTTATTTCTGAATGTGCACGTATGTATTTAATAGATGTGGTATTTCACGTGTACATTAGGAACTTAATAGGCGCAATGGCGAACCTTAATTGTTATTTATGAAGGTCTGTTCATTATTACCTATACCTATACTCCTACGACAGGATTTGGATTCCTAAAACCTTTAAAATGTTTCTTCTCTTCCTCAATAGACTAGTCCCAGTATCAATCGCCTTGCTACCTGTCTGCGCCATTTCTGAACAACTCTACACTATGGATGATGTATCGTTATCGGCTTTGAATAATAGTGGGCTTCGGTGATAAAAGTTTTCTATGGGGTCCGTTAGTATTCCATAACAATAAAGTAACTATTTAAAGCTGTAAAGGATTTTGGTTAACATTAAATAGATTTACAAGAACACCCATATAAAGTATTTTTAAGGAAATAGCCGACAAATGAGCTGACGATCCACTTGATGGTCAGTGGTCAGGGCGCCTAAAGGCATCAGGCTATATCGTAGCCTATCTATCAGCGACACAGCTGAAATGTGGCAAGCCAAGAAAGAAAAAAAAAGAAAAAATATACTCAACTTTCAAGTTATAAATTCTTCACCACTCGTAATTCATCGTCTTTTTATTACCCTTCTCTGTGGCTTGGCTTGAGATTGAAATGCAAATAACGTTCTGTCACTTCTATCCGCTGTAAGACCTTACATTTCCTTTCTAAAACTAAGGGTTAACATTAATTTCCCTCTTACATTTCCGTCAAATTACACAATCTCCAGAGGTTATTTTATTACATTTGTAAATTATGTATAGATCTTGTATTTGTTAATATGTTGATGTTTTCTAGTTGCGCTAAGCACTAACGCCGAAACTCAGAGTCACTAACGCTTACTTTTATACTAAGGAGCGATTTAATTCACCATTAGTGACTTTGAGTTGAGGCGTAAGATCGCATTTAAATCCTCGATAACTTAAATGTTGCTTAAATTTTGTGAAGGCCATTGTAACACATTATCGTATTCGAACTAACGTTCCTATAAATGTACATACATACAAAATCCCGGCATCATATCTCGATAAGCGTCGGCGTGAAATGATTCACAACACCCGATAAGTACGGCACTCAATGCAGGGAAGTCGACTCATCGATTCGCGAATACAATAACATCCATTCGGTGCTAAAGTTCCAGCCGTAAATGGCGACTGCGTTTCGAATTCCCCATTGTGTGTTCTGCTTACTGCACAGGAAGCTCGAGAGCCCTATTAGGCGCTCCTTTGCCACTACCGATTGCTTGAATGAATATGAAATTTCCAGAGTACAGTGAACTTTAATTCGCTAGGTGACTACGTTACACTCTTGCACTTTGTTCTTCATTGGCTTGCAAAGAAAGAATATATGGTGGTAAAAGTTTCAATTTTGGGCCATGTAAGGGACTCTTTATCTTTTGTAGGTAACCTTCTCTATTCGATTCGCAACCTGTTGAACACAGCTCTGGCTACAAGTCTTGTTAAATTTCGCTGATAAATTATTATCATATTTATTCTCAACGATACTCACGCATGATAATAGGATCTCTTATCACCCTCTTTCTGACATCGACGCGTTGGTTGCCTTTGGTGACTCGTCACCACGTTTGCCAACTAGTTAAAAAATCTCTGGTCCTTATTATATAATTATGTTCTTAATGCGATTTGCTACTTGGTCAGTTTTTGTTCTATCAACATCTTTTTAATGCAAAATCTTTTCGCTGATCCTCTATTGATTTTCAAAGCTTCAGTCGTCACAGCGTTCTCTGTCATTTACTTTGCCAATCAACTATTCAATTAACTGTAGAAATTGTATTATAGTCTCTGTAAACTTCCTGTCGAGCTCTCCTCACTTTAACCAAGTTTTCATAACCATTATCAGTTTGCCCGGACAAAGTTCTGAGATCACCAAGAACTATGTCGTTCTCTGCCAATTGTCAATAAGAAATTTATTGTATATACTATAATTGTATGGCTTTGCAGTGTAAGTTCATAGAATACTTCTAGAATTAGATTTAATATAATACTAGCGCTCGCATAGCCCGCGTTTTCCGAGATGATAAGTACCCTTTATCTTATTCCAAAAGATTTTCGAATGATCTAGACGCGTTCATCTATGATCTAGACGCGTACTGTAGGTACATTAATAGTCTCGGATAGTGCAGGTTTTTTGCCTTCAGGACTAACATTGCACATGTAGGGATGATGCCTATAAAACAATGGATCATGTAGAATGTTATATAACAGTCCTAGAATTTGGCGAACTTATTAAAAATCTGCTGAGCTGGCGTCTGGCTACTAGTTACATAATGTATTCCTTTCCCTTGGCAGCAGCTAGCGTATTAGAATTTCAAAGGGATGTACGATTCGCTCTAGGTACGTTTTTAAATTATTGGTTTGCTTTCTATCTAGAGATGGCATTTAAGGTAATTTTTAATTGGATTGGTTCACTAGAAGAAATCTAAAGGAACTTCGACTGCCGTAGATCACAGGTGAAGATGGTTCCTTTCAGGTGGCTTATCTGCTCGTTTGAAGACTATTCACATAAAAAGATAAACAAAATTTTAGCTTTGAATTTAAAAACATTTAGTCATTACATGTTTTGTGGGTATAGCTCGCCAAATCCTTTGCTACTCGTATGTATGAGATTGCGGTTAGTAGCTTCATTGCAATCCATGACACGTCTCAACGGGTCTTAGAAACGGTCTGAATTAGTTTCAACAGTCCTTTCTTCCGATACACTTGGCTCAATTGTAATAGTATTGCTTTTGTTGGACAATTTGAGAATGGGTCAATTGTAACGAGAATAGAATACATTTACCTAGGCACTACTGTTGAAGCTGTATCTTTGAGAATTTAGTCATTTTTTTGCGTGGCTTAGTGAGGCAGGGTTACTTTATAAGCACTTTTTGCATGGCAATTTTTATGTGAATAGCTGACAAACGGTTAAACAACTTACTTGATGAAATTGGTCAACGTCATCCCATGACGTTGATATAACTAAAGGCATTACCGCCTTGCAACAAGAAATAACTGTCTTTCAAGCTCCCGGAAAACGACAAGTCATTTGGCTGGCTCAAACAAGAGGATGGAAAGTAGCGAGACAAGCTTCATGGAATGATAACAATACCAGTAGTCATAGATTTTTTGTTCTTTATTATAAACTAGCTTTTGCCCGCGGTAGAGTCGTTTTGAAACGATTTTTTTATATTCGATTTATAGAACCACATAAAAATAAAGTGCTCCTATAAGTAGATTGATAGATTAGCATACATAATATTTGATATTAGATGATGCGCACGTGGATATCCATTTTTCACAAATCCCGCGGGAACACTGATTTTTCCGGGATAAGTAGCCTATGCGTTAATCCAGGGTAAAGGCTATATCCATTCCAAACAGCCATTCCATTCCATTCCAAAGCGGTTAAGTAGTTGTGGCGTGATTGAGGAACAAACATCCAAACATCTTCACAAACTCTCTTTTTATAATATTAATAGGATATTGTTTAAACAACTTTATAGCTTTAGAAAACTACTCGCTTTTGTATTGTCTCCCTGTAAATAAACGAAGTGTAACAATAAGAAACAGTAAATCACTTGACAATAAAACATTTACCATTCCAAAGCTCTCAACAATTCATAGTGAATAATTTCACCGATATAATAACCATAAATATAGGGCTAGTGAATCCAGGAGCGACATTAATTTACGAGGTGAACTTTCCACACGTCGAGGCAAACGGTTTGATTTACGATGCCTTTGTAAGAACTTCACTACTGCCTTATTGAGCGGTTGTTTGCTCTTACAAAGCCAGCGCATATTTCCGGGAGCTGTGTTAACAGCTGAACATATTGTCAACAAGTTAGTTGAGTGCAAGTGTTTGTAAAGATACCTACATAAATCTTATTACATAATATGGTTGTCGACTCGAACTCTAATACGAAGTCCTATTTGAAGGTATTGTAGATGATTTTCAATTCCTGAGGATTGACACTGAACGACTCGTAGTATGTTGTAGTAAGATTTTGGGCGTAGTTTTTGACACTTCAGTTAGTTTACATTTGCAGCATATGACACAGTCAACTAATCTGAACCGCTCTGAAGCGCCAGATTTCGAAATCTTCTTAATTAGGAAAAGAGACCAACCATTGAGTAAGTTGCTAGTAGATTAAAGCTATGTAACTTCTTGTAAATTATTTCTAACGATATAAAATGTAATGTAAAGTTGAGTTCCATCGAGACGTTCCTACGTTACAGTGGCTCTTGGTGTCTTTAGTTTTATTCTGATGTCTTCGCAAAACGAGTGGTTTCCCAAAAGGAAATCATTTTAGGAAAACATACAACCAGTAATGTTACAAATTAATCCGTACAAGGGATAGCGCGTGATGAAAAAACATCAATCATCAAAACACCTTGACAAACTTTTACATTTATAGCAGTAGCGTTTAGCAGCCTATTCGCATAAGATATAGAACTTCTTAAGGTTATGTCATTATTATATTTAAGAAACATCTTTTCAAAAATATCATTACATGATGGATAAGGTACTACACAAAGGCTGTGTAGCCCGTCATTACACTGAACTCATTTTGCAATCCTGCCAAGGATATTTATCACCTGTTTACCTATCTAGCAATGGCTTTCCGCGAACCAACTGTAAGGTAGTAAGTGACGTAAACAAACCACCTCATCCCAGCGAGGTTCTAAGTTGTAATTACATCCGTTAGCCAAGATATTCAGCTCCAATTGCATGATAGCGAAGACGTATTCAAAGTCAAAGGCACTTTGGCACAACAGTTTCGTATTTCCAACTCGGTTTTAACAGCAGAAAAGGGTCGCTTTGATCATTTGACGTCTGCATGGAAAGGACCTCGTCTATGATGGAGATTAGGGAGGAAAACGGTATTTTTATTGTACTTATAACTGGCACGTTTAGGCACGAACTATGTATGACAAATTGTATTATTTGTGATACCTAATGATCTCTTTCTATAATTGAATCCCACGCATATAATGTCTAATGTGAGGCTAAGCATACATGGAAACTCAGGACTGTATCCTTCTTGACGTTTCCGCAACCGAACTTCAAATTCGCACATGACGTCGAAAAATTAGAGATAGATACTTCTGGGATTCGTTTGTAGATTCCTAGAACAAGAGACTAACTGCTTATGTCAATAAGATATTATGCTGGCAGAAGTGATAGGTCTAGGTGTAAGTATATGCACTATGCTTGGTGATAGATGTTTCTCTGCGTATCGCACCGTAAGCTGTAACTATAATATGTTATTAGATGGATGGATCTATTTTCATAAATTATTTTACACCTCGTTAGTTATGTTAGTAGCGCAAGTGTCACTGTACGCTTAGTCCATAGTCAAATAAGTCAAAATCGCCTATGAAATGAGTTTAAAGTGTTTATTCCATTTTTTGTATACTTTTTGATATTCCACATTTAGACCAGGGTAGAAGCCTTTAAAAATAATGAAAAGTGAAAAAAAATTATAATAGAATGAAACCTATTGCAAAAGGAAGAGAATATAACAAAAAATAAAGGAAAAATAATTTACGGGCGATCCGAGGTCGGGAAGTGGGGGGGAGGGGGGGTTTAAGGGTAAAAAACGGTTTATCTCAATTTCCAGCAAAACTATAAGTCCTATGGAAAAAAGTTAAATGGCAAAGTTATAGGTAATAAAAAGGTCTACAATTTTTGTATTTACACTTTTTTCACATAACCTCAAAATTTATGTGAAAAATTCAAAAAACCAAGTTTTTGGTTTTTTATTTTTATCTTTTACAAAAAAATTTTTTTTTAACGAAATTTTGTGAAAACTTACCTTTCTATGTCCCAAACAAACTGTAATTTTTTTGATTTAAAATATTTATTTTTCCACCTTATTTTGACTT
This sequence comes from Thymelicus lineola, assembly GCA_963932265.1. Lineage (NCBI taxonomy): Eukaryota > Metazoa > Arthropoda > Insecta > Lepidoptera > Hesperiidae > Thymelicus > Thymelicus lineola. The sequence continues at coordinate 3,587,269 of OZ010688.1, read as the reverse complement.
AATATCGAAAAATCACCCTAATTTTCAATCGAAAATTCACCTGTCAAAATATCCGCTTTTTTAAAAAAATCTGTGAGCTTTTTATTTGCTAAAATCTCTACTTTCTGATGGTATAAAAAAGATATACACTACTATGGTAAATTTTCTCAGAAAATGCAATGAAACGACAACTATTTTTGCATGTTTCTTGCAATCTTTATGGATTTGTAATTTTTTTGCTTATTAATTTATTAATTTAACATGGATTTTGACGTTTTTCGATTAATTAAAGTGTAAATTTTAATAAATGGCTCAAAATTGTACATAAATATTAAAAATATATATTTAAAAACTCGAACTCGAATAATTTTTGTGAAAATAGTTGTCGTTTCATTGCATTTTCTGAGAAAATTTAACATGGCAGTGTATATTTTTTTATATACCATCAGAAAGTAGAGATTTTAGCAAATAAAAAGCTCACAGATTTTTTTAAAAAAGCGGATATTTTGACAGGTGAATTTTCGATTGAAAATTAGGGTGATTTTTCGATATTAAGTCAAAATAAGGTGAAAAAATAAATATTTTAAATCAAAAAAATTACAGTATGTTTGGGACATAGAAAGGTAAGTTTTCACAAAATTTTGTTAAAAAAAAAAATTTTTGTAAAAGATAAAAATAAAAAACCAAAAACTTGGTTTTTTGAATTTTTCACATAAATTTTGAGGTTATGTGAAAAAAGTGTAAATACAAAAATTGTAGACCTTTTTATTACCTATAACTTTGCCATTTAACTTTTTTCCATAGGACTTATAGTTTTGCTGGAAATTGAGATAAACCGTTTTTTACCCTTAAACCCCCCCTCCCCCCCACTTCCCGACCTCAGATCGCCCGTAAATTATTTTTCCTTTATTTTTTGTTATATTCTCTTCCTTTTGCAATAGGTTTCATCCTATTATATTTTTTTTTGTTTTCAAAAATTATCGACCCTGGACTAATTATATTTCTACATTACAGTAAAATTTGTCTTTATAGATTCGATTAACAAAGATCCTATATTTTTAATACGTTCGCTAGAGATGTCTTATTAAATTGCTCCCTCGTGGACGAATCGCCTCGTAGGTACTTTGTCCGCTAATTAGTATGGCTGGTTCTAAAACAATAGGGAAGGCTAAGTACCGTTATAGAACAGGCTTTTACAATTCATTCAGCTGTTGCTATCAGATGATATTGTGACGTCTGTGTAACATGAGTCGTGTTTTGAGACGATTTTGTTTGATGATTAAACTATATGGATTCGTTACGTAAATTATATTATTTTATTGTTAAAAATTAAACGATATTGAAATATAAAAATTAAAAACCAAAATAACTATAATATATAAAATGAATAATTTACATGTATTCACTTTATAATTTTATTTTTATTGCCGTTCATTTCTCTTTTATTTGTTAGTGTAAAATCTATGGAAATAATATCAACGCTGGAAAAACGTAAACTAAGCTATCCGTCATTAAAATCAAAAGTAAAATAATTATTTTAATGAGAAGTAAAATACTTCGTCTAAAAAAACTTTGTACCTATGAGTACAAATTTAATAAGTTCCTTCATAATATTTCTCGTTACTAACTCAACTCGGAAACTAATCTTAATCTCTTCAACTATCGAGTAAGTTTCTCGATATCTAAATTTAATATTAAATATTTAGAACTCGCTTCCCTGCGTTTTCAAATATATATTGTTACTTTGGCTTTACCTCATCACTGATCGTTTCCTTTGAAGGAACGGTAACAAATATAGAGTTAATTAAGTTTTTTAAGCCCGCATCAGTCCTTTCAAATTTCCAAGTCTTTTCCACAATTTCCAATATAATCCGGCTTTCCGTTTGATCCCACGAATATGAGAGGATTCTGCTTTTCATTACTCTGAAATTGCTCTAAAAATTAATCTGTCCCATTTTTTTTCTTGTTTGAGCTGGGAGTTTCATAACCGAGCAGTGTTTTTATAAATCAATTTTGCCTTAAATTTAAAGTAAATATGGCTTTGAAAACCACTTTATTGAATTAAACTCACATAGGATCAATACGCTTTTGGAAATGTTAAAAAATGGCCAATTATTACCTATTTTTAAGATCAGCGACGTTCACGATCAGAGCGAAAACAATATCAATTATTCAACAAATGCAATTTTCATATCGATAGTAAGTACTGTGATATTGTAGAAGTGTAGGTATTGTATATGGAACAGGTGAGTTATCAGAATGAGTAAACACCGTTAATTGTGTGCCAACAATTAATGAACGATTACTAGCGTTTGTAGTAAACCCATCGTACTCGTTAGCTTTGTTCTGCTTTGAAATCCGAGATTTTTAATCCAACAAAGCAGAAAAGTAAATGTTTTTCAATCATGTTCAGTAATCGAAATCTATGTTAGATTAAATAACATTAATCCTCAATATAATCTCAATCCACGAACACATTAAGATCCCGAAATAAAGAAAATAAGATAAATGGTCAATTCTAATCTTATCAACGTTATAGGTGATATAGAAAGAGTAAAGAAAACATAAGTTCGTGTTCCAACGTTGACTTATCAACTCTTTGCGGGGACAGTTCAAAAGATGTCAAAGCGATTACAACAAAGGGACTTGACGCGATGTTTTCTTTTAAATTAATCGTTCAATTTACCGCTGCAAATGTAGAGCCGGCGCGGCGTACATTTTAATTACGGAAGTAATTAAAACACGGACCTCCACAACACGTCTGTTCGTGACGGCGTCTACTTGCAGAATGCGCTATTGTGGACTCGTGGACGTTTCATTTAGCATTTGCTTGTGGCTGTAGTGACCACAAAGTCGTTTTGATGTCTGTTTTAGACATCTCACTGGCATTCCGGTTTTGTATGTCGTATGATGGTATGTTGAGATCTTGTTTTAGCAATAAAACGCTCAAAGGGTAGTCCCAACAACTGTTAATTATTGTGTATTGATATTGTAGACGAACAATAAATAATTTTGAATTTTGAATTTTTTTTTTGTTTCTCGTACTTTCTCGTATTTGTGGCTTAAGAATACAGTAAAGGATGAATTATGCTAGACCGTACCGGGCACGAGCCATGCCCTGAACGAGGAACTTTACTAACATTTGACGAGGCTCGGACGTGGACGTCGTAAGGTATAGCATAAACGCTCGATGTCCGTGTCATATAAAATGTGAAGTTTGAATCCGTGCCTCGTCCGCGCCTCGTATGGGGCATGGCTCGTGCCCGGAATGGTCTAGCATAATTCATACCTAACTGTGAATCTTGTTATATAAATAAAAATGAATTTGATAGTATTTATTTGCCTATGTAAAGTTCGAAATCTTCTGTTTATTAATCCAACATTAATTTATTTACTTAACACAGATTGCTTGTCATGTTAATTAACACAAATACCTAATAATTTAACTCATTGATTATTTTCCTATGGTTTCAGGTATGACAAATTATTTGCTGTCAACAAATGGTGTTAGGTACGTAAATAAATTGCATCGTTCTTCACTGAAGAGATTATTGAATTTTTTTTTCTGCAATTGCAGATTTCTACTAACGACTTATAATTTTCTTCATTAGAAGTCGTAAGAAACACTAAGGAAAAATTATTAGTGTGTAAAGAAAAAGAGTGTCCAATTCCGTTGCCCTCTCGGCGCAACGCTGTTAGGTTTCATTTTTATTTAACTCCCAGAACTTGCAACAAAATATACGAATGCTTAAGACCCAACACCAGAAATTTCCCGTTTTCGTCATATCAATATCTAACAAATAAATGGCTCGAGTTTTAGAACTCGTTCCAATATGTCGTCGTCCTAACGCTTATGCCTTGAAAAGGATTACATAAATAGTACGGGATAATAAAATATAGAATTTATTGATAAACTTCACTCAATTATTTCATTGTGCTGTAAACATATTGTAAGAAAAGCAATAATTTACATTCAAGCGTGTTTCTGTTTTGGGTCGCGCACAAGTTTCGACGGAACATAACTTTCATTGAGTGAAACAAATATCTGAACTAGTGGAGAGCGGTCCATCGTCCTTTGGGATCGTCGGGTACAAACTAGTGGTGTTTTACGGTCCAATTAAGAGACTACTGCGATTGCTGATAAAGCAAAATTGATGTTTTTCAGGACTCCCGCCAGTCGGAAATGACTCCCGCTGGCCAGTAACTCAAAGTTGCTGCAGATTAGTTGCGATGTTACTGTTTTATAGTTTTAATCTCTTGAAAGCTCTGAATTATTATTGTTTTGCTGCTATTTTATGTTGTTTGGGGAATTTTTTTTGTTATTGCTTACTACTGCAACGTGGTTTTGATCTACACTCAAGTATTAGTAGATAGTACTTTGATTGCACATATTTTGTAAAATCATCCAAACATTTCTAAATACATGTTTCTTTAAAATGTTTGTTAGTTACATAAACATTTTGCTCAGTAATGGCCGCTACATCTCTTAGCTTCAGCCAATGTCATCGCAGAAATAAACAAAGTTTGCTCTAATGTTTATGTGTGGCCATCAGAAACTCCATCAATATGATGAGCCATTTTATGGCGCCCAACGCGGGGCGCCTTAATAAACTTAATTTATGTTTTCCTTGCGCGATGTTTATTAAACGTCAACGTGGCACATTTATTTAACGAAACGAAATATGGTTTGTTGTTCTTGTTTCTCGCGTCGATGATGGTTTAAATTTAAATGTATTTTCAATATTGCAATACACATAAATTAAAATTTTAAAACATCAAATAAATAAATATATTTTTTTTTAGTTCAATTTATAATGCTTATGTGCCTTACCTTAGCTTAATAATTGGTACAACTTTTTCGAATCTGTGTTTGAATTTGCCGTTATAAAACTAAATCAGCTATGGTTGAACTTAAGTACAATTTTACTTCAATCATTCATCGTTTCCTCAAAGGAAGAACTCGAGTGAACTTTATTTATCTCAGTTGTTTCCAAACTTATCAAACGCGTCGAACGTTTTCTAACAATAAAATCTCGCCATTTCTCAAGATTGACCGTCGCTTTCTCTTTACCGAAATCCTTTTCTCTGTCCAAATCCATCAAATTTAAGTGAAAACTTTTGTTGGTGATTTGATAGATAGAGCTCAAGGTTGGTGGATTGGTGGTTTTGTTGTGAATAACAACGACATAAAAATGTTCCCATTGAGCATTCGCCTGCCGTTCTTATAGATATATTTTAAGATTCATCTGTGTCTTCGTTAATACTTTCTGAGTAACCTTCCTCATTACATATGAAACACGTATTATAAAAATAGTAGCGAACATGTGACACGATTTAAATGATATTGTGTTCTTGAGGTATATTCTGCCAAGGGTCTGTTCAATAGGTTTCGTTCACAATATAAAAAAAAACACTATAGGTAACCCTTTATACAAGATATGTACTACATCTTTTATTTGTACTTCTATCCTCCTCGAGGGTAGATCAATGCACGTATGCTACGAGTACATCAGAATGCGAAACGCGTCATTTCACGAATACCTCGCCTTATTCAGTCTATTCGTAGGTTATCGAAAGAAAGGTTTATTTTCCTTATTTATATCACGCACGCCTTGGTTATTTGGTTAACCGAATCCAGGTTAAATTACATTTGAATGAATTGAAATGCATTGTGTGATATTATGCGGTCGTTTATTTTCAGTTCGTTTTTCGTAACGAAAACCTTTTTTAAGACAATAGTACTATGTAAATTCAAGCCAGTATATACACACTCATACAGGGCAGGGGGGGGGCTGTAGGATTTCTAAGCAAATTAACGCCCCAAATCAGAACTACTTATGGTTACTTAAATCGTTCCTTAGTACAGAATTTGTATGGTGATTATTTACTAAGGAGCGATTAACGTTACTAACCCTGAGTTGGGGCGTAAGAGCAGGAAATCTTTATTTGACTTCAATGATACAAAATAGGGAAAATAGGGAGTTTCTTATTCGGCAGACAATATGGTGTGTACTAATTGATATTGACGTATTTATTTTTGAAACCACTAATCCCAAAGCAGCAGTATAATAAAATCAATAGAATACAACTTTTTCAACCTTTCTCCTCTTAGTCACAAAAACAGAATGTGACATCCTTGACTGAATATTCTTCTTCCTTAAAATTCAAATATTTCCATCGATTTCAAAACGAATAGAAGGAGACTATTCGTAAAGCAAATTGCACGATCAGTAGAAGTTGGCTTAGAAAAAGAAGAACGCATAAACCCCTCAAAACAACTATTTACGTTCCCGTTTTCATATCACTATTATATCCCAGTTCGATTTTGTTAGGAGGCTTTGAGTTGCTAAAATCAACGCAGTTGTGTCATTTATAATGCGAAATGTGAAAGAACCGATGCCAAATTTGTCGGTCAAAGCCTACGTAGAAACGTAAATTTCATAATGGACGATAATATAACTATGAGAGCTCAGATGTCATGTCGACGTTTAGTATTAGTTAAAATAATTCAAACAAATAATGTACAACAATTCAAACAAATATTAAGAGATCGATTGGTAAGAATCGAAGGACAAACTTCAGAGAAACAACAATTATTATAAAAACACAAAACAAAACTATAACATCCATCCATCCATCCATCAGCCTTTGGAGGTCCACTGCTGGACATAGGCCTCCTCTAATTTGCGCCACTCTGACCGGTCCTGAGCCTTCTGAATCCAGCGGATACCCGCTGTCTTCTTCAGGTCGTCAGTCCACCTGGTCGGGGGTCGGGGGGCGTCCTATGCTCCTTTTTCCGAGACGTGGACGCCATTCAAGGACCTTTCTTCCCCAACGGTTATCGGTCCTTCGCACTATGTGGCCAGCCCATTGCCACTTCAGCCGGCTAATTCTTTGAGATATGTCGGTTACCCTTGTTCGTCTACGGATCTCCTCATTTCTGATTCGATCACGTAGAGAAATACCGAGCATAGCCCTCTCCATAGCCCGCTGCGCTACTCTGAGCTTGTGGATTAGGCCAATAGTAAAGCACCATTCCCCGTGTGGTGCCGGGTCCACTTCCCCGTGTGGTGCCGGGTCCACTTTGTAGAATAGCACCACTCCTACTTCTTCCTGGGATGTCGTAAAAGGCGACTAATAGGATACTCCAGGAGACGGGCAGCAGCGTCTCCCTGCGGATTAAAAACATCTACTGGGGTCACCAACACGCACTGGCCAAGCGTGGTGACTACTGGTTAAACCCCCCAATGATAGCCACAACTAACTATAACATATAAAACAAAATTTCTAAAAACACTTTTTCCTTATTCTTGAACACAGTGTTTAATAGCCCGTTATTTTCAGTAAAGCCAAACCTAATTTGTGGTAATAGGCGCATTTGCAAGTCTGAGATATTCAGAGCTATCAAACTCTAAGTATTCGTGTAGTCTATTTCAAATATGACCCACATAACTCTGAGCTAGCGCCTCAGTGGCTAAAATCTCCTGCGAATATTCCACGCTATTCTAGTCCTTTCTACTCAGTTTTAACAGCGGAAACCGTATGGACAACTGACGTTATTTTGTAAGCATCTTTGTCGCCGCCTGTCTGAGGATAAACCTTATAAAAGGGAGCTAAATGTGGCGTGTAATGTTCAAAGGTCCTTGCTTTTGGCATTTTTTAAATGTTTCCCCTTTAGTTTATTACGGGATTTACAGTATGTTCGCTTGGCTTTTCTTGGCGAGTTACAGGGATTTAACTAATTATTGTTTAATGCGTCGTTTGAGATTTACTGATGCAACATGTAGTGACATTGATATTTAGTAAAGATTAGTGACAACACAATTACCACCATAACAAAATATTATGAGAACTTTTATTTACCCGTTGCTAATGTCCGCGGATTCTTATACATTCGATAATGTACTCATTTATTTACCAAAATTTATTTATTTATTTATCTACCTACTGTTAACTACTACATTATGTTACTAAATCTTACCCGACTACTTTTTCACACAATAATTAAGCACTTTTACGGTACATGTCCATTCTTCGCCAGTTTTTTATTCATTCCACTTTACCCCCATTTCTTTTTGCCATCATTAAACCCGTAAAGCTCTTCATTTCCATTCTCCTCGGCTGCATGCGGCGATTAATCGATACAATATGCATCAGCTATTGTTGCAAATTTCCAGTGCGTTGGAAATTGAGGTAATGTGTTTGATCATGAGCCTGTGTTAGTTAATGAGTTGATCGCGTACTTAACAATCAATGTTTATTAGTGCAGGAATATACTTCATTTATATTATGTCATATCCGACAGCTGGACCCGAGTCTTCTTTTATAGTGTTTAATGAAATTCTTGTAGATCAGGAGTATCGAAAAACAAACTGTTATATAGTTCAGCTACCTTCGTACTAATGCCATAGCCATTGTTCAACAAGAATAACCATTTTAAACAAAACAAAGACAAGAGGGGGAAACGTTACGCATGGTTGATGCGGCCTTTTCTTTTCCGACACGTATTAGCTGCAACACTGAAAAAATCGCTGTCATACTCCAAAAAACCAAAGTCAAAGTTTGTCTTACTATCCCAATGAAATGGTTTTTGCACAGGTTCGAAAAGTTCTGTTGAGAGGAAGAAAAACTCAGGATCTAACTCGATGCATCGTTTAATATTTCTAGGACATCTTCGTTGTTTGGACATTTTCTGTCTACTTTATAGTTCAATTGAACAACCGGGTAAGAGGTTTATGTGAGAGAATGTTAGTAGAGAATAATGTTATATATGTGTCCATACTCTCCGTACAACCGGCAAAGCATGGATTCCTAGTAATTTGATCTGCATGTATGCTTTCCCTTTTAGGCCTTAGTATCTTATGTAAACAATGACGTCATGTGTATCCTGTCGTCGTTTCAGCATTTAGGATTGATCTGTTTCAACGCGCTAGTCTCAGATATCAAACGGTTGTGGAGCGATGGTTTCCAAGCTTTGTTAAGGCTACCAAGCTACTGTCGCAATTCGATCGACCACAAGTACGGACCTCGAGAATCTCGACCAAGTATCCCGCCGTGGGACCTACCTATATCCTATGTCAGAGGTTTGCAAACCAATAACAATGGGTATTGTTATCTTTGTTGAGTAACTAAATAAGTAACTAGAATGTAACTTATCTATCGTTCTGTCTTTATCCGAAACCGTGAAACCATGTTGATGAACCGTAAATACAATATTATTATAATTAATTATCACTCAAAAATCTTTACCAATCAAAATATCTACATTTTATAAAAAAAAAACTTAGGCACTATAAAATAAGTAGCTAAAATTTTTTGATCTTTCGTTTTGATCGTTTTTTAAGCAGTGCTTGGAGATACATAATACAAATTAATTTGAATATGGACAGTGCGAAACCCACAAGATACCGTCCTACTTAACCGATCTTTTTGTTGTCAGTAAATTACCTATTAGTATTTGTTAATTGGAGCGCAGTGAAGCCAGCTTTATTGGACGCTTAGGAGCCGACGATCCGATCTCTATTAGTAGCCGGCCCTAATTGTCAAGTTTTTAATAGGGATTGGCAGCGAACCAATTAGTAGTTAGCGACGATTACTGCTGTCGTTCTTTTTGTTTTGTAACCAAGTGCTGACAAACTGTTTTATCGCTGTGCTAAGATTCAGATAGATTTTATTTGTTTTACGACGGTAAAGTGCAGTGATATACTAGCTAGTTCCTTAGTTAATATTTTCCTCGAGTCCATTTACTAAAGACTATAATGTTAGTGTTTCGTGTAATGACAATAAACGGACACTGCTTTTACAATAACAGATCCTTGTTTCATGTAAAATATACAGCCATTATGCTAAATACTCTCGCAAACAATAATTTACTGGAAGGTATACACGAGGAAAACAATTATCAGCGGTACTGAGGTACATTAGCGGCGTGACTCGAGGGTCCATCGTTATGAAATACTTGTGGTCGTCGACTGTTTAAAGTGTATTAGTTTAGTTTGTTACTTCTGTTATTAGAACTCTGGGTGAGATCTATCAAGCACACTTAGACTTCAACTTTGCTCACGCAATATAGCTTCCACATTACTGACACTTTCTTAATACGAAAATGTTAAGTCATTTACGATGTTGGTGGGTTTCGGATCATAATTTTTGGTTGGATATTGATAATAAAAAATAAAGAGTCATATAAAAGGGCAAACATTAAGGTTGATTTATAATAGGACCATTGCTTTTGTTTTGATAATTTTAAGTCTGAGCAAATCTTAAGCAAGGCTTATAGATCTCACTATGTGTTACGGGCCGCGTAATAGTCGCCAATAATAGTGATGTACGTAGTTATGTGTAAAGTCTTAATAGGTGGTGGTAGGTGACAGTAGTGTCAGCCTCATACATAGGTTATACCTAAAGTTCTATTAATAAAACTATTATAATTACATCGGCAGTGAGTTTGTGTCGTCGCACTCATCCTGTTGGGAAAAAAGGTTGGGAAGAAACTAAGCTTGGGTAGTTTCTGGAAGCTACGCAAAGGCGAATACTCTTCATTAGGGTTCCGAAGTAAAATCGGAACCCTTATAATTTCGTCATGTCCGTCCGTCCGTCTGGCCGAAGCAAAGCGCTGAGACCCTTAGTGCTAGAAAGCTGTAATTTCGTATGGATATTAAAACTTCAGAATCATAGAATAAAATATTGAAAAACATTTATTTTCAGGGTACCTCCCCTACAGGTAACGTGAGGATGTTTTTTATTGTTCGCGTACCTTGTAGTGTGGGGTATCGTTGAAAAGGTCCTCTAAAAATATTACGGGTCTTCTAACGGGACGGACGGAAGGACGGAAAGACGGACAGATGGACGGACGGACATGACGAAACTATAAGGGTTACGATTTTACTTCGGAACCCTAAAAACGGGATACCTCAGTCCCGTTACGTTTAGGGTTTAAGATTAATGTTGTTGGAACATTAACAGGATATTAGCTTTCGCTACCCTCACTCGATGTACTAGTGTACGGTGACCATACAGACATGGAAATAATTCCGGCTTTCCTTGCATATCGAAAATTTCATTTATTTTCTACTGTAATCCGGTAATGTCTTACAAAATTCTTATAATTTATATTCTTTCTAATTCTTCTTCTCTTTAGGACAAAAAATCTAAAAATGTCCTGCTTTACTCTAATCCTGCAATGTCTTCCAAAATAATCCAAATCGTAAAATCCCGCATGTTATCTAATTGGTGCGGCTTAGAATACTAACCCCAATCCCACGCCGGATGGGTGTCGTAAGAGGTGACTAAATTCAGCACGCTAATGGTAGGCAGCTTTTTCCGTAAAAAAACAAATATTGTGTATAAACCAATCTCCCCTACTTGATGATGCACCCTGCTGATCACATTTATATTAATTTTAAATATTTAACTTATCATATATTCTGTAAAATACCACACCAGAATCGTAAACGTACATGTTATATATCCTGTATTTCACTACAGAATGGCCCCCCGATTCGGGAAACACCTCTTCAATAGCAAGTTACCGAGCGGTCGTCCATCACGGCTCATACATCTTATCTCGCGGCGGAGGGCTGATCAATCAATCGATTACAGACCTATCACTACTACGACTTGTTTGTTATCAAAATCCATTCATCGCTAATAGGTGATCGCTACTTGCTCAGTGGCAAGTTGAAAAATTTGTCCGGTTTTTGTTTTGTTAACCGACTTCTAAAGGAGGAGGTTCTCAATTCGTCTGTATTTTTTTTATGTTTGTTACCTCACAACTTTCCTGGGTGAACCGATTTTGATGATTTTTTTTAATCGAAAGCTGGTGCTTGTCGTGTGGTCCTACTTAAATTTTATCGAGATCTGATAATGACATCCCTGAGAAAACAATATAAGTCTTAAATTTTCATTAAGTATGTGCGCGACAAATGGACGAATTACTCAATATCACGCCAGCCGATTTCGATGATTATTTTTTATAGTTTTTTTTTTTTTTTTTAACGCTTCACACTCATAGCCCCACACTAGGATTCCCTGTGTCGTGGGTGCCATGGACAACACACAAGACAAGGACATTCACACCCAGACCAAGAACAGAAATTCAAACTCATCATTCAAATTTCCGCCTCGCTGGGAATCGAACCCAGGACCCTTGGCGCGGCGATCCGGCATGGTAACCATTGCGCCACACGGGTCGTCAATTGGAAAGGATGTACTTCATTTGAAGTCGGTTCTTTTTTTACGACCGTTTTTCCGTCGTAGCAATGGAGTAAATGTTCTTTTTCTATTAAGCAACAGGGAATTTAAGCAAACATAAAATTATTCACATTGTAACTACGAGTATAAACTTAATTTACCAATGACTTACACATGTTTATTCTTCTTCTAATAAAAATTTCAGCGTAAATGTACCTAAATCCTCAAGTATTTTGAGACGACGCTATTATTTATTAAAGCATGCTATTCTGAGTTTAATATAACCTTAAGTACAAACATACCCAACGTCGACCTAGTCGGGTCACCCCCGGATATTAGAGTCTGCAAATTATTAACGAGCGTTAGATAGGAACGGTGGAAATTCCAGCTTACATAGCTTCCAAGATCTTCAGGATGATACAAGATTTTGGTTTCATTTTATAATACAACATACAGTTACACAGAACAATGTGATAACTGACAACTGAAACAAAACCACTATAGTTGTACAATTTTAATTATGAGAACGCATTATGGAAATCATTGAAATGTGAAATTAAAAAAAAAAACAGTCAAGTCTGTTACTGCCAGTCGATCCTTGCAGTTTTCGCGGAATAAAAGTCGTTTAGCTTTGTCGAAGGCGTTAGGGAGACATGAAAACATCCGACACTTGGCCTCTAACCCCTTCCTCAATCATTTCGTGCTGGAGCAGCGTGGTGGAGTATTCTAGGCCCAATATAAGAAACCCGTGTTCAGTCATTGAATGGGTTGAAACCAACTACGAGTATACGTATTGCATGTACACACTATCATTAAAATCGGTTGATTTGTGTTGTGACTGCTCAGTGCTCACTGCTCACAGATTCCTCGGCCGAATATCGGATCGATTGACATGCCCGGTAGGAATTCAAACATTACAGACGGACGGATTGTAACCCTCGGATTCAAATCCACTTTGACAGCTTGCAATACAAACTTAGGTGTGTCCTGGTGTACAATAGAATATTTAAGAACATTGTTTGAGAACTGATTGTATGGTGTGGAGATAGATATAAGTATGTTGTTCTTGTGCGGAATTCATTAATCTTATACGGACTAAAAAATGTGAGCCTTCGTACTTTTGACGCCTATTGGGGACGATTTTCTAATGGGTAAAGTAGATACCAAGGAACCTAGACCAAAAAGGCCCAGTATTTGGATATTTAAGCGAGCCACAACACAGAATTCTATAACAGGTGTGATGCTGTCGAAATGCAAGCTTGCTGTTTAAATAAATAAATGCAGTGTTGTAAATAAAAGCAAACAATGAGCGCGACATGAATATTTAAGGTTCCCGTATCTGAGTGCGTCTGAGTGGGTGGCACGTGACGCCGCATTGAGCCCGCCGCCACCAGCTACCGGCCGGCGGGTACCGGCGATCGACCGTTTGTTATATGAATTTAATAACCTACAGGTTTTTTAAACCATCCGCAATTTGATTTTTTTTGTTGGAACGAAGTTCCTTATCGCACGTTGTGAAAAGGGGGCTAGACGGAAAATTACGACACTTAGATTCTTACGAATGACGACACTTTTTTTGAAGTGATTCAGAGAGTTTTACAGAGATGGCGCTGTACAACAAAACAATACTTAAATCGAAAGGAACTTCGTTCCATCCGGGTGTCCCTTGACACCTCTCATGTTTTTTTTTCAAATTAGTTATTTGTGGTATGAGTTCAATAACCTACAGTAACTATTTTTGGAATTTTATCTTTTTAGTTAGTAATGGCTACTGCTAGTGGTCCCGGGTTTGGATGAGGCAGATTATTTATTTATGTGACAGATAAATGTTCCTTCTCTGGTGATTTCTTATTTATGATTTAAAAAACCTCTGTAGAATTTAGCAGAACTGCAAAGATTGAGAAGCAGTAGGTACTATACCGTAGATCTTATTCAGTTACCTGGATAACTGTGGTATTTCTAGAGCTAATACATGCAATCGGAACTCTGACGAGTGAATTCTTTAATTTTGGACGAAGTTTATGCTAGAAGAAAACTGCTTTTATCGCCACAAAACGCATAAGAACAATTTCGACCAATTAGACTTTCGATTTAAAACTCGCTCAACGCCCTCAAATCGGTCCATTCACGTCAAAATTATTGCGCCGGTAGTTAAAAGTATATATGCAAGCGACTACCTACTTAATACTTAGTTCCCAAACTGTTCCAAAGTTTCCATTATGTTTTACAGAAGTCTTTGTGTCCAACCTCGTTATATTTTTATTTTTTAATTGGTCATACCGCTATGAAAGCGTGTACTGGAGTGAGCTTAGAGGAAAATAACAAAGGAATGGAAACGGCCAACTGAAGCAGACTGTCTTATATTCATTTTCCTTTTGTGTTCCAAGGTGTTGCGGATTATTGCGACGCCATAATGCCTATAAAAATAGTGTCGCACTCGCAAGTAAAGGCAGTTATGTATTTTGTATGTAGTTTGGGGTTCTTTTGGCTATTTCGTGGAATGTGTTGTATGAAACTAGGAAATACTTCGCTTCGCTTTGGGAAAGATAATTTATTGTTTAGTTTACTAGAATACAATTTTAATTACTTCCAGAGCTAAAAAATTGTTGACAGATTGAAGATAAGGTAGCATTACTTAGATGCATAAAAAAAGTTATGTTGTTGTTCATGAATAGCAAGCGAAACTTACGAAAATTATAGTTTTTTGTCTCTACATTAGGTATCAATAACAGTCTATAGGGACAACATGAATCTAGCATTAAGCATTATAAAATGTAAAAGCGTCATTTACGCGAGCAGTCGTATGCGCGCATAGTTACTGTCATAACGTATGCATTAAATACCAGTGAATTCTCCAACGCATTTTATTTACATCTACGAAATTAGAAGTTATTTCAGATCTACACACCACACCTAACTTAATAACCTACATTCCAAAAAGTGTACCTGCAGACCTGCTCATGCAAAACGCTACGTCTAATTAAACACATTATCCCGATTTTAGGATCAATTTATATTACGGTATAATTAATCACTTGTGGTAGTTGGTATAAAGATTAGTATTACCAACTTCATTATTCTTCATACAGAAGACGCCTCTAACGTGGAAAGTAAGAACATGCCAAGGCTGATTACAATAGATGTGCTTATGCTAGCAATGTTGTTCTAGTATGTGGAGTTACTTCCTAATGAACGGTAGATATTGTATTTGCCAAGAACAAAGGCTTTTAGGGTTATTATCTCCTGTACAGTGTACAGACGTCATAATTGGTCTTTAATATAACCTTTTTATAATCGTCGGCTTACTGCAAGAACTCATTATTATTTTTTACTTACAATAAGTTAATGCTTGACCACAATTCCACCCGATGCCGCGATGGTAAGTGTAGATGTGGTTCAGGATCTTAAGCGCATTAACTAAGTAAAAGCCTATTCACTCTTTTCTTGAAGACATCCACGATGTAGGCGGGTTGGAACGTAACGGACGTAGCTCGTAGGCAGGATATTCCAATCCTTCGTGGTGCGCATAACGAATGAAGCAAACCGCTTCGTCGGTACCGGCGGGGTTGTTCACGATGTAAGGATGGATACCTGCCGTGCGTTGTGTCGCTCGATGGAGAAATGCGGATGGGGGAATTAACTTAAACAATTCCTGTGCGCACTCTTCGAAATGTACCCTATAGAAAACCTAGAAGCTAGCTACTCTGCGCCTGTGCTCGAGGCTTTGCAAATTAGTCTCAACCAGATCTGGGTCACCAGTGAGCCTCTTAGCACGCTTCTCCATCGAATCAAAAGCAGAGAGGTGACATTTCACTGCGCCTGCCCTTCGCGACCAAGCTCCCGGCACATTAAAAACCAATCTATCACAGCCGGTCCGCTAGCGCAATGCAACTGTTCAGACCCATCTTCCATACGGCTTCTCCAGACATTATGCCGGAACACGAGGAATCTTTTGGCGGCATGGTTTTGTCCCTACCAACAGAGTTTCTGCTCGTTTAGCACTACCCAGGGGACACGTGTAGGGTAATCATATTTTCATATTTCAAGTGTTTTCCTACGGACCTACGAAGCTCGTCCCACATAAATGCAAATAATCAATGAGAGCTTCACATGAGTTTAGCTCGACATAATCTTAATGTGCACAATTTCCGCGATATACTTTATTATGTTCCGTAATCTCGTCCTCATATTTTGTACTATGTAGTACGTGCTCTGTGCTACTTGCCGTCACAATGTTTAAAGATAAGCGCGTTCTTCATTCTCTGTGGTACGTCCCTAGCTCCATCTGTCCACCACTGGCAATGTCATTGTGCTTTTTTGTGCAAAACGTGCTGTCACGAAATTTTATATTCATTTTATTTTCGATTTTTATAATCGTTTTTACAGTCCTTTTACAGTACTTTTTCAGTTATTATAGTACGCCCAATTTGAATTAAATATGGGAAAATATGAAAAGAGAAAATGAAAAATAGTTAAGTCAACGGATTCTAGAGTTGGAAAAACGCATGAATAGGTCTTAGAAACGGCGGTATGTTTTGATAACTTCGACAAATTTTATTGCACACACTAGTCTCTGGAGTTTTCACGAGAGGTTAACCATGAGAACGATGTTGTGTCTACCTATAACAAATAGGTAACTACCATATTTCGGCTTTCACGAGAGGTTAGCTAGTGGTGCCGCGTGTTCCGCGATAAGATATTGTGACCACCTATTACAAGTAGGTACCACGCACATGCTTTCACGAGAGGTTAGCTAGTGGTCCCGCATGTAACGCGACAGGATATTGTAACCACCTATAAAAATAGGTACAACACCACGCATATGCTTTCACGAGAGGTTAGCTAGTGGTGCCGCGTGTTCCGCAATAAGATATTGTGACCACCTATTACAAGTAGGTACCACGCACATGCTTTCACGAGAGGTTAGCTAGTGGTCCCGCATGTAACGCAACAGGATATTGTGACCACCTATAAAATAGGTACCACACCACGCAAATGCTTTCACGAGAGGTTAGCTAGTGGTGCCGCATGTTACGCAGCGAGAAGGGATCCATGGAGCTTTTACGAAAGACGAGGATGGAACAGACTCTAGTCGCACAACCAGAAGCCGTTCACCTCATGATCGGAGTCGATCAAGCCGATGCTCGAGAAATCATAGAAGCAGGCGCCGCTCCTTTCCTCCAATTCTAATATCCACAGCCGATCATTGACTCTGACTTCCAAAGCTGACAGAGATGCAGTCAGACAGAAAGAGAGGGGGGGGCAGACTACTACGGAAGAACAGGTACCTCGCTAGTACAACAACACCAGGTAAAGGATAGCTCTCTGCCAGCAGACGGCGAAGAGCTCCTAGGTCAGGATGGTAAGCAAATTACGTGTAATTCTATATACTTATATGAGAGCATAGCTACACGTTGGTCAGCTATTCTCACTGATGTAGATCATCAATACAGACCAAAAAGCTACCATGTTGAAGAAACAAGACCCTTTCTTTGACGTCTTCTAATACCACCCTAGTTAAATGGGGAAGTTGTGGCAGTGATGAATGACAGTGGTATCAAATGTGACAATAGAATCTGTGACCAGCAAGTAGTCCTATCTATAGCAATCTCTACACTGTGGAGGCTTCAATGACATGATTCTGTCACCGAATAATAAACAGCACATTGAGGTATTGAGTGATTCAATAAGGCTGTTATTTGACTAATTCCATGATCGGTTACACATAGGACACTAATTCTTCCTGGTCTGAACACCCATGTGACTCAGGTATCATCATCATCGACATCGGGGTCAAGAGCGACCATGATTCAGATACAATGCGGTGGTTTAAGATTATTTTATAACCAATGGTGTGAAAAGTGATATTACATCCAATCCAACCATTATTGTTAGTATAAGGGGTTATACAATGCTATTTAAACGCAAGACCACACGAACTGTTTTGTCCACAGTACAATATTTTTTCTAAAATAGAAAATAGTTTGTTTGCTCTCGAATTAGGACAGCTATTGGAACTAGGTTCTATACAATCATGATTTCTTGCTCAGGGACAATTTTTGTCCTCATAATCCTGAGTCAAATGGGACATGAAGGTTGATACTTAACCTTAAGAAACTTATAAAATTTGATGTCACCTTTATGATACTTTGTGCATTGCAGACTCCTATGATGATTATGTGCAGAATGCATTGACTACCGGGGAATCTAAGGTTTATTATTAACTCACAAAAAAGTTCTTTAAAACTCAGTAAGGGTTGTCTTTATCTAGGATTTATGCTAGATTTTATTCCATGTTCCAAATAATATCATCTTCCCTAGAAGAGGGACCATGTTATCGAATTTGTTAACAACTACTAAACGCCCTTGCTTTGCTTCGGTAAACCTATTGGTAACCACATTTGAGTAAATAAATGTATGGGCGGTATTTTTTAAATCGACTTGATTTTTTTATTATTTATGAACCGATTGCAGTAAAACAGGCACTGAGTGGTGATCCAAGCTTACTGCAATACAACAGTGAAAATTGCACCTAACTATAACGCGGTTCTTGAGATTAGTCGGAACAAACGCGCAGACAAGCAGACAAAAAGTACAGTTTTATTATAATATGTATATTAATGGATGATATGAAGTAAAAATAAATAATAATAGTAATAATAATAATCAAAACATAGTTGTTATACTTTGGAATTTGTCCAATTACTTGGTCTTCTTGTAATTGCTTGTAAATCCATAGCATATGGTATCTTCTATACGAAAACCAGGGGGAAAACTACAATATAGTGATTTTAAAAGATTATAATGGAAATTATAATGCAACAATAATATTATCAAAATGGATTCAATCAGATCTGGATGAATGGTGGACATCACACATCCAAGTAATAACAGGAAAATTATACAATTTAATTTTAGTTCACAGATTTCCTCAGATGCTGCGCAAACAGATTGCGGACTTGTCTGTAATAATGTGAGGAGTCACGGACACGGGATAGAAAAAGAGAATCTTTTCAAATAAAATTAGGAACAGCTTTTAAATGTTTAAAAACGTTTGCATCTAAAGTAATTACTGCGAGGTTTTTGCTTCGGAAAGATAACACAATTGCTATAGCATACGTTAAGAAAATGAAAGCTACAAGGTTTCCACATATCAATAACTTAGCGAGAGAGCTATGGCAGTGGAATGAGAGAAGACACGTCATATGGGTGTATGCATTTTACATCAGCTCAAAAGAAAACTCCATCACAGATAGTGAATCCAGACGTTCAAAATCTGAAATTGAATGCCAACTGAGTGACATTGTTTATGAAACTTGTATACGCCTTAGATGACAAATCACACTGGATGGATCAATTGTAACAATTTATTTACAATAGTTATCAATGCATAGTGATAATTCAATGGTGTATCTAATAAAGATAAATAAAATAATTAAATAAAAGTATAGCAGATTCGATGAACCGCAGGTGGTCCTCTTTGCTGATAGGAATAACACCAAATGTCGGGATTACAATTATAACATGGTTCTCAGACCCAGAAGCATATTCTATAGATACATTCATCTTGAGATGGAATGACATGTTCTTTTATGCATTTCCATTATTCACGCTTATAAGAAGAGTGCTGAAGCAAATTATAGGAGACAAGACAAAAGTTGTGGTTCCTATGTGGCTCTCACAGCCCTGGTATCCACTTTAGAACTCCATGGCTATATCTGAAAAAATAAGATTTAAACCTCGATATAACTAATTTATTCTTATCTCCTTCTACAGACTTGCACACGTTATACATATAAGAGCCTTACTCTGATTGCAGCCATATAGTCAGGAGAACATTTCTAAGAAAAGTAATCCCTGCTTTCTCAATGGATATAATGTTAGCCTCATTATCAGGAAACAATACGGGTCTGCTGTTGGTGCATGAATTTCACACTGCCAGAGCTACAATGTGGATCCTTTTGGAAGGTTGTTTCATGTAGTTCAATGAATACCATCAGGTCAGCAATTTCCGTAATAAAATAAGGTCCTCAACTCGACATAATACGATATGATATTACGAGTATATGGGATCCAACTATAGTAGATTCTAGACTATTTCTAGACTCTTAGCTTAGAGGTACACTCCTTACTAACGCTGTCTTTTATCCAGGTCTTTTTCCATTAAGGATATTGCTGTTAATTCTGATTATATAATATCAAAATTTTCAAAATTAAATATGAAAACTTGTGATTCTTATCAAATACAACATAATTTAACTTTACATTTTTTCAAACAAAATACAGATATCTGCCCGGCTAACTATCCTACTATATTATTTACACTTACAAAAATATGTGAGGCAAAATTGTAAATCTTAATTCTAACTATTAAGAAACAGCACCAACCAACGTCACTGCAACTATCAGCCGATAGATTAAACAAGTTCGGGTTAATAGTGGATGGATTAGACACTTCCATATTTACAGGCCAGAGACATGCTTTACTTCAAAAGCCTCGTATGCCGGCATTATTGTGAACTATTGAGGTTATAAGGAAAGCAGCCGGTTAGTTCACCTTTTCCTCCACATTTGCTTCATTTTATAAAAGACCAATGATTAGTGGTCTCAATCAATTAACTCAAAATGTATGCTCATTGCATAAAGACACCTACACATTATGAGACTGACAATTTAACAATTATTATTATCATTTCTTTACGTTATTTTGTTTTAAACTGTGGTATATACCTTACAATAAAAAGAGGATGTTTCTTTACTTAATATAAATATTATTTGTTAATTGTATGTGATTATCATCACGAAATTATTAATGAATGAATTATTATCAACCCAACTTTCTTCTTTGAACATCTACATAGTACAAAATATGAGGACGAGATTACGGAACATAATTAAATAGATCGGACTAACTTACCAAGTGACGTCCGATCCTCAATTATGTGAAGTAATCTCGTCCTCATCCTAGACCCAACCCTTCCCAGGTAATATTCTTAAAAGAATATACATACCTACATACTGCTGGTATCTTTTGAAGAATAATTTGTATTTCGCAAGTAACGTTCATAATGATCTGTATTGCCTACTCTAACCCCTTCTCTGAAAGTTGTGTTGTAGAGCTTTGAAACAATGACATTGCCAGTGGTGGACAGATGGAGCTAGGGACGTACCACAGAGAATGAAGAACGCGCTTATCTTTAAACATTGTGACGGCAAGTAGCACAGAGCACGTACTACATAGTACAAAATATGAGGACGAGATTACTTCACATAATTGAGGATCGGACGTCACTTGGTAAGTTAGTCCGATCTATTTAATTATTATCACGTTATAAAATTATTGTTGGGTAAGGAAATGCAATATAATCAAAAGAAACAAACTGTTTACTTAAGTTTTGTTCTTAACAGTTTTTTTTGCTTTACTGAGTATTAGATTCATATCGTCGAGAAATGGCTAAATTCGTAGGTAAGATACTCAAATACACGCACGCACATGAAAGCTAGTAATAAAGTCGTAATTTGATTCCCCTCCACATCGTAAATGTATCTAATGGTAAGCTCCTACTCGCTTCCCCATTTGTGCGATGAACTCTTTATAGCTCCGAGAACTAACGCATCTGCAGCGAACAGTAATACCGGGGGTGGCTCAAGATGAACGATGCCACTGTCTTCTAATCTAGTTTTCATTTGACGTGCTATTTATTAATAACCATTAAATGTTACTTACCAGTTCACAAGACGTACGAGTACAAAGTTCTGTTCTGCTGGGTTCCGACTGTGTGGATATTATGTAATTACTGTAGTTATATTAAGCTTGCTGTGACTCATGTTGTTAACGACATTCTAGAATCTAGATTTTAGGTGATACAGTGATGGTCACGTAACGTAAGTTTCGTGTCTCCACGACAACTGAACAACAAATACTGCTTACTGATTCTGTAACACCTTCCTCTGTTTAGGTTCTTCTGGATACCTATGTATGTATGTGTTTTATATAATAATATATTATGTGTATATTTCCTAGATAATCAATTGTCTGTTATAATTTAATCAGTTGTTCACGCCATTCAGGTTCTTTCTCTCTTCTCCGTCCTCTGTCCAAAAGTTGTCTAGAATTGCTGTCTAGCGATAAGACTGCCTTTTGTACTGTCTCTATTATAATGGTGTAACTGTAACTGATGTACTGTGTAACTGGTCTAATATGATGGTGTATCTGTTTCTTCGTGTGTACAATTTCTATCTTATCTGTCTATCTTATCTAATTTAGATGAAAACGATTCTCCTCATAGCATATTACAACAATAATACATGCGCTCCGTGCGTCATTGACAAACATTTTCCTGATTCCACCCAACCATCGCAGCGCAGTACTCAATATCCCGCGCCCTCGCCAAACGAGAGTGGTAAATTGCATTGCGTCAACTTTTATTTTTACCTGTCTGTTGTGATACACTAGTGGGATGTGACGGATTTCCTCTTTTCGCAGTGATTTCGTGTAGGTACTACATTTGTTTTGGGAGAAACAGTATTTTGTTAGTCACCGTAGATTGTTACCTTTATAGGTATAAATCCATCTTTGCCGCATTGAATTAAAGGTGTTAGTAAAAGTTGTACATTTAAATTTTGCTCCTACATAATAATATAATAAATAGGTATTTTATTAATAAATGTAAGTACTGTACTTAAAAAAATGTACCTAATTTTTTTTTACTTAAAATAAGTTAATGTTTGACCACAATCCCACCTGATATATTTAAATAACAAAACTATAAAAACTTTAATTTATTTAATGCTACTATTCTATACAGAAATTAAAATATATATTGTGTACAAGAACAATTAACCTAAAATTAAAAACTAAAATATATTATTAAAAGGAGTCCCATTAGGCAAGGTTCCTACATGTTATATCATTTATCTATCCAATAAGCATATCATAATGAAAAATAATACCTTCACTTCACACAGTATCGAAGTCTGATAGTCTTTATCATATAACAGAGTTTATCGATATCGAATTATATGTAGCTTTCGATGCGTGATTAACTTTTTTCTTTAGTATGTACCCATATGTTTTCTATTTTGGTTATGTATTTCTCAGGTTATTTTCATGACTTATATATGCGAGCACTGGCTCTGTAATTCTCTCTTTACAGCGGCAGTAGTCTATGCGTTCGATTTTTTAATTTGGCAGCAAGCACCGCTCAATCTTCCTACGCTCGGACTCTCCATCGTGCGTTGCACAAATTGCTTTCCCTCTCTTTTTCTATTTTCACCTGTCCATCCTTATCCAAGTTCGGCACGAGTATGTTTTACGTATACATCGAAGTTTATGGCACCTATTTACACTAGAAACTTTAGATAAGATTTGGAGACATAATTATGAGGTAATTTCAAAGTTATATATTAATGCCATGACTGAAGAAAAACATCTAAAACTTGCAGACAGAAATCTGAGAGGTCAATGAGAGGTCTCCGAAATAATGTCATGTTGCCCTAGGTGCGTCAAGTTCACTATGGCCGAGTGCATTATCCTAAATAACAAAACTAAAAGATGAAAGGAACGTTATCCAAATTAATATTTTTTTCTTAAAGACTATCTGCCGTTAACACTCGTTGGAAACAAATCAGAAAAAATGTGTGTCACCTAGGATTACGGGGACAGCGAGTGATCTCATAACTATATTTCTAGTTCCCATTTACGTGAAAGGCATAAGAAATATTGAGCGATCGTTTAGACAAATCTGTTCTCCAGGCTTTCTCCAATAACTGGCCATGTCCCTAGGATTAAAATTGAATTGAATGTCGGAACTCAATCTACAGAATGTACCTGGTGTAAAGCGGCATCTTCCGTCAGATGGTGTAAAACTAATTGAATCTGGGATTGGATTGGACAAATTTGAATAACCTAATTACACTAAAGCGTCTTGTGTTTATCGATGGTGACTGTAAAATTAAAATACTGCTGAGAATTGGTCGGATGATTGCTCAAAAATTCAGTCGGATATCTTTCAGTGAAACACGACATAGTTTGGCTGTTTATTTTCAAAGCCCTGGCGACAACTTCTACATAGCATGAGTTTTTCTAAACTAAACTTCTAACTTTCTCTAAAGTATAAGTAGAAACCTGTGTCCTGAAATTTTAACACTTAGTAGCCTTTATACGCCACTTTATAGCAATATAACTTGTCTTCTATACCATCCACTTTGCGGAAACACTTTTGTTTGTTTATTGCCTCCCTCGCACCTGCCTCAAGGAATCTGTTCGTCCGAATTAATCATCTGTCAACCCCCTTCATTTCTCTATATGATTAATTGTTTGAGCCTCGAAAATTGCCCGTAAAGCGCCCGGATTGATGCTGTGATGTGATCCACTCAGGCAGTATCATTTTTGTTCGGCACTGCGACGGGTAATAGCGATTTACATTGTCGACTTTGACTAGATTGAAATCATTTTGTTATGATTGATTAAATACTACTTAGGACCGTTTTTTCGGCAAAATATTGGGTATACTTTACAGAAAACCGGGCAAGTGTGTGTCAGGCCACTCGCAATGTAGGCTTCCGAAGTATAATTTTATCGACTACTAGCTGTTGCCCGCAGCTTCGCATGCGGAAATAATGCTTATTAAGAAATTATATTTGTACCCCTCACAGAAGAAAATTTAATAACAGGTTATTTATATTGAATTTAGGACTTTATAAAGTAAAACCTACGATACAATCACAAATCATTCCTTCGGCCGCGGGTTTTGAAAAATATACAATATTCACATTAATTTGTTTTTTTTTTCTTTTTCATGAAAAATTTGAAAAATTCGAAAACATGTATTCCATCAATTAAAGGAGAAACGTTTGAAGCAAATTTAAAGCAAATTGTAGATATTTTAAAAATAATCCATATAAAGTTTCATCTTGTTTCCAGGGAAACCTTTTAATTTTTCTGGATGAAAAGTTTTCTGAAATATGACCAAAAGTATAAGAAACAACTTAACTAATTTCCGTCAAAATCAGTTCAAGAGTTTTGATGCCCGGACAGACATACAGACAGACAAACAATAACTTTAAAAACAAATTTTTGGTGCTGTAACATGTTATTGAAGTGTTATTTATTGGTTAAAAATTTCAATACTAATCCCTCTCCCTCTTTCTCTCTCTCCCTCTTCCACTCATAGTCCCTCTCCAGCTCTCTATCCCTCTCCCTCGCCTGTTGCCTGTCCCGTTCCCGGTCCATCTCCCGCTTCCTGTCCCTCACCCTCTCCCGTTTCCTATCTCTCTTCCTCTCCCGCTCCCGGTCCCTCTCCCGCTTCCTGTTCCACTCCCGCTCCCTGTCCCTCTCGCACTCCCGGTTCCTCTCTGCCGCTTCTTGTCCCTCTCCCTCTCCCGGTCTTGGTCTCTTTTCTGCTTCCTTTCCCTCTCCCCTCCCACTCCAAAATTAATATATAAATTTTCATGTTGTAATTTCAAAAATGACGTGCGTACTGAGTTCCATCCTCAAAATTAACCCTTTAAGGGATGATTTTCCAAAAAAATGTGTTAAAAAGTTAACTTTTGTTTATTAATACAAACTTACATAAAAAAAATCATATTTATAGCTCGAAAACTGGTAAGCTTGATTTCTATGTAGTTAACTACCAACCCCTATTTTTAGGGGATGAATTTCGAGAAAACCGTGATACAGTTATTTTTTATGTCTAACTATAAGCTTAAATACAAATTTTCACCCTTCTTACTTCAAAACTGATGAAGTTCCCATACTAACTTGCGCCGCCTTAATTAACCCTTTAGGGGATGATTTTCCAATAAAACCTAATATTTCAAAATTTTGTTTGTAATTTTGAGCTAATTAAGTAAATTTTCATGTTTTTAACTTTAAAAATGACGAAGTTGAGTACTGACTGTTGTCCTCTAAATTAACCCTTTAAGGGATGATTTTCCAAAAACATGTGTTAAACTTAATTTTTGTTTATTACTATAAACTTATATAAAAAATTTCATATTTATACCTCGAAATCTGGTGAGGTTGATTTGTATGTAATTGACTACCAACCCCTATTTTTAGGGGATGAATTTCAAGAAAACCGTGATGCAGTTATTTTTTGTATCTAAATATAGGCTTAAATACAAATTTTCACCCTTCTTCCTTCAAAACTGACGAAGTTCCCATACCAACTTGCGCCGCCTTAATTAACACTTTAGGGGATGATTTTCCAAAAAAACGTAATACTTCAAAATTTAGTTTCTAATTTTGAGCTAATATGTAAATTTTCATGTTTTTAACTTCAAAAATGACGAAGTTGAGTACTGACTGTTGTCCTCTAAATTAACCCTTTAAGGGATGATTTTCCAAAAAAATGTGCAAAATTTAATTTTTGTTTATTACTATAAACTTACATAAAAAAATTCATACTTATAACTCTAAAACTGACGAAGTTGGTTTGTATGAAAATGACTTCGGACCCCTATTTTTGCTAGTTAGGGGATGAATTTCCAAAAATCCGTTCTTAGCTGACGTCTCCTTAGCATAATCTATCTCCCTGCCAAATTTCATCATAATCGGTTCGGTAGTTTCTGAGATTTTTTGTTTAATCAGTGGTGTGTCTCTTTTCAATTTTATATATGTCACCGGAATATAATAAGAACCGTAAGTTTATAAATTTCCTAGGAAATTTATAAACTTTCGTAGGATTCTAAACGAGACATAAGTTTTGTTATTTTACGGCCACATTTTCGGAAATTGATAAACTTACCGAGCTCACTCGTAAAATAATAAGTGACCAATAACCTCCTTCTCCTTTGTTGACGAAGTGAAATTTACCATAGAGCTAGGAAAGTTTTAAGCGGCCATGACCAAAACTTTGACATGATTGCACACGAAATCGAAGTTGGCCAATAAGATTCTTCTTTCGATTTCAGTTGTTTTTTCATGGCGAGGGGCTTCGCCATAGACATCGACGGAACCCCGCTTCGCGGGGTTCCTATTTTTCCTAAATAAATTCAGACAACCATAACCTAACCTATCCTTCTTTTGATTTGAGTTCAGTTGTTTTTTCATGGCGAAGTGCTTCGCCTTAAGTAGGGATTATTAGTATATTATGTAAAAAACTAAACCTGTATTATAGGTACCTAAATAGTTTTAAAGTAAAAATACTGTTAGGTAGGTAATCGAAACTGATAGATTTATAGTTTATAGTTTGGCAAGTCTGATTGTACCTAAGTCTAGGGACACAAGCGTTGCCTCTGTCAACATCGACCAATCAGAGAGCAGTGTGTTATTTTCCGTATTTTAAAGAAGCGTAAAATTAAAAGCTCTTCTGTGATTGGTCGAGCCGTTTAGAATTTTACGAATTGGCAATCCGTTAGTTTATAAATTTACCACGAGACGTCGCAGATTGATAAATTTCCGAAAATGTGGCCGTAAAATAATACAATTTATGTCTCGTTTATAATCCTACGAAAGTTTATAAATTTCCTAGGAAATTTATAAACTTACGGTTCTTATTATTTTCCGGTGACATATATATAGATTACTCATTTACTATGGGTACGTGACGAATAAAAAATGCATTCTCACGTTACCTGTAGGGTATCTTACCTTTTCAGGGTATCTCACCCTGAAAAAAATGTTTGTCAATATTTTATTGAACGATTCTGGAGTTTTAATAAATGTATATACCCATGCCAAATTACATTTGTCTAGCACTAACGGACAAACAGACAGACGGACGGACAGACGTACGGACGGACATGACAAAACTATAAGGGTTTCGATTTTACTTCGGAACCCTAAAAAGGTCTTTAGTTGCCTTTTTGGTAAGTATAAACAAAACAGCAACACGAGTTCTGAAAGACAAACGATATATTCCCAATTTCCTGTACATTAATTGAAAAGATAAAGGTTTAAAGGATTTACAGCTCAAATTGGCTTAAGGACCATCGGAGTTCCCATTAAAACTGATTACTATAAAAGGTTGCTTCGTAAGGCTATCCATTGTGCTCGTAGCGATCTTGTAAAGAAGTGCTTATTTACGTAGCACTTCGTAGCGGTCTGGCGTAGGAGCGTAGTGCCTTTCCGTTCGCTTTAATTTTCAAAGTTTGTTACATGTACTGATAAACATGAATATTAATAATATAATTATTGAGTTATCTCAAGTCTTTTAAACTATAAATTGTAATATTATAAATATTTTATGCCCTTCGTAAGTATAGATTATGTCCGTATCGTCTTAGATTTGATCATATTATTATATTGAATATCCATAATCAGAATTCGTTTATTTGCTTCATGAGATCGTCATTATACATTTAACCATACAATAAATTCTGAGTAAATGTGTACGACAGCAGTTCAACATGTATTTATATAAGGATCTCGTTTGTCTTAAGATAGGTGGTATTCTCTAAAATTTATTACAACTTTACGAACATCGAGTACAAATGCTTTGTACTATAATTGTACTATAGTGTATTATAATAATTTAATTTTGTGCAAAGGCATTAAGCTATTCAAAGTATAATGGGTAGATTGCCTTGCCCCTGCATAGAACTAGTGCGAGACCGGGAAACTAATAGGATTATAGTGCAGCACCGATCTAAGCAGATTTGACGGCGAGCGCCAATTATTGTTTCACAATTCCTATTCAATTTAATCGGAATTTGCATCCGGCGTATCGGACATCGTAAATCAAAACATTACTCGATGGACCCGCTATGATATTGGATTTCCAGTATTATTTTGTTTACGTTGCTTAGGAATAAATATCTTATTATGTACGCAGGGGAGAGAGTTCGAGCGTTCGTAGGGTAGTCACATAGAACGAGAGGTGGCACAAACGATGTAGCAATGACTGTTGATGATTTTAAAACTTGTTTAGCATATTTGAACTCAGTTTTACTTATGTAGGTTTACCATTTTAAAATTAGGCGCACCTAAGATACCAATATTGATCTAATGAATATACCTATTGAAATAATTAACTTGTAAAGTTTTTGGAAAAATATTATACGTACTGTAAAAGGGTTTTAGTGGGGGGGGGGAGGAATGAATGAGAGAATGAATGAAAGATTTTCAGTTCAGAGGAAGAACATTTTATTTTCCCACAAGTTCAATACAGGTTCAATTTAGAGAGAGAAAGAAAGGGCTTGCTGGTTCGTTTGGCTGGTCGTAATACAACTAACCCTTTGGTCGGAGGGGTCCGCTCTAGCGGGCCCCACCGATGGTTGTAGGTATTAACAACTAAATGGGGAGTAGCCCCTCGGTACAAATTATCAAATTTGGATACAGACCAGACCTTATTATTAAATTGAGGTATTGTTAAGTTATTAAAGTTAAGACCGCTTAAGACTAAGCACGTACAGCGTGGTTAATTTAATGGAAAAATCATAAACTATAGAATATAAGGAAGAAAGATCCGAAGGTCCTCGAGTCCTAAAAACCCGCAGCTATAGGTAATGGGGGGGGTGAGGCCCAAGCCGACCCAATCGTTACCGCCCCTCAAGGGGGACAACCCACAAAAATAAATGAAAATAACGTAATAGAAATGGAGAGCGTTCACCGCGGACGCTCCACCTCAGCTAGGCACCCCACCGGAGAGAGGTCCCGCCGAGCACGGCAGTAGAAACTGAGCTTCCCGTAGGAACAGCACTCCCAGTAGAAACAGGACTCCCAGCAGAAACAGGACTCCCCGTGGAAACAGGACTCCCCGCAAGAACAGGACTCTCCGGAGAAACAGGACTCCCCGTAACAACACCTCCTGTTTTAGTACAAAAGCTTGGAGAGCAGTCAGCCACGAACACAAACGGGACGCCGAACAGACGCAGCCGGGGCACCAGCCACACAAATCGCGCCACACCACACCGCGTGGGGTGGACACGGAGCACACAGACACAGTCCAGAGATAGCCGGAGACACCCACAAGCAGGTGCACCGCGTTTTAACAGCACAGACAGATCACCACAGTTCGTAGCCCAGCTCAGTACAGCTCACTCCCGGAAAAGAAAAGAGACCACGCCCGGGGCTACCGCTTTTATATCGCGTCGCCCTTCACTAAAAGCTCACCAATCGCCATCGTCCCCGTAAGCGGAACCAAATTTCCGGCTTCAAACAAAGGCCTCCAGAACCTTCAGCGTTCACAACACAAAAATGCAAGAATGCACTTAATTGCACTTAACTTGAGATCAATTCTAAAACGTCACTACGAAAGGAAGTTGTCAACACATACCGAAGACCAGCGCCAATCCTATACGACTTCGACCACAGACACCACCGACTATAAAGTCCCCATTAATGACTCGACCACAGACCAAAAACAAGCGTATGGAATGTTTTAATATTTTATTATTCCAACGAAACACTATCCTTTTTATGAAAATTACAAACTATAAAAGTCCCGAAATTCCAATAAACAAACTATACCAACATTCGACACAGACAAGAGGCTGAATGAACCACCGACTATATAGAACAGAGCGAACTAACGCGCCAAGTTTCAAAGTGACTCGAACGGCGTGCGATGATTGGTCCATTCATCCGACGACATCCTCCGTTGACTCCAGTCGAGCTGTCAAGCCGCACGGTCCGCCAAACGTCATTAGGTTCCCAATGTCACTGTCAGTCCTCTATGTCAACAGGCTTGTCACTAACCCCAATTGTAAACAAAAGTATGAAAGCATCTAAGATTTACGTTAATTAATTAAAGTAAAGATTGAAGTGCGAACAAAAACAATTCGGTCCCGTGAAGAAGTTGATGATCTCTGTGTATGATGTCCAGGGGAATGTCCATTGCTCAGGTCAGTAAATAAAAAAAGGTGTTACAGTACCAGAACTGGAACAGTTATAATAACAACGAACGAGTAACCCGGGTTCCTTTCCTTAGCCACTTCTAAATAAATAAAACCTTGTCAATTTTTTCCTACTCCGTTGTTCGATGAAAACTCCAAATGAGGATGTCAGGAATATTTTTTTCAACCGGATTTTTACTTAAACTCATGAATGAAGCCCTAACTACCTGATGACATATTATAAACATCATTCTCATTCGTAGCCTGCTTGTACAATATCAGCATTTAAATAAACTTGGGAGTGAGAATGGTGCGCCCCAGGGATACTCTAGGGTTCGACGTTATTTGCACAGAACGTAGACAGGTGACGTGACCTTCAATTCATGTGGGGAATGACTTTTGAGAGAAATGAGACGCAGTTAAACTAAAATATTAAACTGTCATTACTAAGATATTTCTACTAAGGTGTTCTTAGTGTTGGTGTTCTTATTTCTAAGGAGTTCTTATTGATTGAAGTCTTTTTGTATATATTACTAGTTACTTTAGAAAACGTGCACTTTGGCAACTAAACAACTTATTGGTTCTGATGATGTGCTCAGTAAGAACACTGTGTCCTAAAACGATGAGTAAGACATGACGCAAAGTTTTTGCCTTTATATTCTGGGATCAAACTTCTTAATCCTAATGCTTGTTATAAGTTCATGGATCTACGATTTACATATACGAGTATATAGGAATCTGATTTCGATTAGTATTTAGGATATTCCCGGCCCTACACTTTTACGCTTACACACTCACACCCCCGCAGTAGGATTTTATACATGTGTCGCGGGTGGCATGGACGACTCATATAACACATTACAATAACACACACACAGTACAAATATTTATATTCTGTCACATAAATATCTGCCCCAGTCGGGAATCGAACCCGGGACCCTTCGCTTCGCAGGCAGGATCGCTACAAATTGGGCTAGAGGGTCGTCAACTAAATGATCATAAGCTTAACCATATTTATTGAACCATGAAATTATACTGCAGTAATTTTAATAAACTCTACTATTATGAAACATCATTAATGGAACGTATAAAATTTCTCAGTGAATGTTCTAACAAAATGAGCGATTTTAAAAATTCATTTTTCCGCGAAGCATCACCAAGCTTCACCTCTAACAGTGCAAACAGGCGGAAGAGAGATGAATGTTAACTTTATAAAGGGATGTTCTCGGGAGACCCGTCAGGGTTGTACGTTATTTCAAGTTGGTTCAGTCTGAACCAGGTGACGTGTTCGTTTTGCTTATCTTATTTTTTGAATACGGATTTCATCACCGAGTTCGTCTGTAGGAATTTGTTGATACTTGAATGGGACCTATTCACGTATCTTTTTATCGTGTATCGCGTAAAATGCTTCTATCCAATCGATTTTGATGTTATAATACGAGATGTGGCATGACCCGCGAGACTTTTGGTGAAATAACACATAATAATTATTAAGTGAAACTTTTATATCTACGAAGTGGAGCAGTGGTTAGAAAAATTCACATTTTCTTGCAACGCTTTCTTATAACGTTTTATCGACACGGGTTTATGAGTTAACTACTATGTGTGTTTTAATGTAAAGTCTATAAATGTAGTTTCAAAATAAGTATAGTTATGCTATTAATACTCGTACATCTCATAACTTTTTGTTAACTTGGTTTCAGGTAAAATCTTCAATCAGCTATATCGAGCAACAACTAATTAGGATTGTATTGAAGGTAAACTTTATTATTAATACTACATTAAATCCCGCTGTGGGGATATTTTAATTCGGGCTGGACAAAACTAAAAAAAACCACTAGATGTCCCAGATTGTTTTAATGTAAAAGTATTTTTGGCTGGTACGTTCTGGTTATGTCGTGTTTTTTAACGTACCTTTAGTCATCTAATAGGAGCGGTATCGCGTAGGTAGAACAACTGAATTTTATTAACATTACCTTTCTCAACCTTCCACCCTTATCTTATTTCCTTGCCGCGGTTTATTTGATAGATTCGCCTGGTCCCCAATATCGTAACGTAAAACTTTACCTATTTATTTAACTTTATTTGTTGTTACTCTTTACATATTTCTTTGATTTTCATTCTTTGATTTTACATATTTCTCTGGTTCTTATCGTCTAGTTCCAGTGATAGGAAAAAAATATATAATATGATTTTGGGTCAAGCCGAAATGGGGGATTAAAATAATATGCCTGACCGCTAGCTTAGCCATTGTTTTATTATATCGATTGAGATTTTGACGACCCGTGTGGCGCAATGGTTACCATGCCGGATCGCCGCGCCAAGGGTCCTGGGTTCGATTCCCAGCGAGGCAGAAATTTGAATGATGAGTTTGAATTTCTGTTCTCGGTCTGGGTGTGAATGTCCTTGTCTTGTGTGTTGTCCATGGCACCCACGACACAGGGAATCCTAGTGTGGGGCTATGAGTGTGAAGCGTTATTATTATTATTATTATTATTGAAGTATTGTATAATTCTTGTGAAACTGAACTAAACTGAAAAATAAAATTACTTGCCAATTTTATTTTTCAGTTCAGTTAAACTCGCTTGGAGAGGGTTCCGTACGTTGATTATTATTTACTGTTATTTTTCATTTTATTTATTTTTACCGGTTTCTAGGACCATAGACTTGTCATAGGTTTTCCTGTAATATTTAAATAAAGAATTATTTTCTGTAATTTTTTCAAAATTCTAGCGTCAGTAGTTTCGGAGATCAGGGGGGGGGGGGGAGATAATGGTAAATTTTTGACTTTAATTTTCGTTCTTATTTGAATAATTTCAAAACTATGTATTGTAGAAGTATAACAAAAATATCATTAATAAAAAATATAAGCGTGGGGTGCTTTTTAATATATTATCAAAATGATAATCCTTCTACTCATTGACACCATGCACCCCACGCTTTTATTACAATTACACGATTCTTAATTCTTTATTTTCTATTTTTTGTTAGTTGGATTTTCTATAAAAGCGTGTTTTTTTACTTTTTTAAACTATTATTTTTCGTACGGAGCCCTAAAAATCTAGTGCAATACCTGGATCCTTTGAATGTGACTCACGGTGTGTTCGATTCCTGACTGGAGTAGACATTTGAATGACCGATAAGTGTTTATTCCGTAGTTGTAGTAATTTGTAAGTATATATAAGTATTTACTTACAATTTTCAGGTTTCATTTTATGGATGAATGTGCTACTCGTAAGATGAAGAGTCCTAGGGCGGGGTTGTCAGTGTATGAGCTTGTCTTACTCGTATTTCTTCATATTCACTCAAAACTATTTTAAGAATCTCCTGATATTTTATTGGCGATTTAATTTAATTCTCTACCAGCTAACCCAATAAAAACAAGCCAAACAGAAACAAACGATATTTTTCTAGGATAGAGTAATTTATGTAAACATAGCCGCGAGCACTTGCTAGTACGACGGATACAAAGTACCTACCTATTATTAATGAACAATGATTTTATTTTTCCTTCCATTAGGACGGAAAACACAAATATTGTGCTTTTATTAAATTTCTAGAAGGAATAAAAATACTATGTCTTGTTACTTATTCCGTTTGGACGATTTCTTTCTCGCATTATTCTAGGGGTCCGTTTCAGTTATCGAATTGCTCGATTTAACCATTGTATTATAATATACAAGTTTCCTACGTCGTAGGTATGAACATTATGGCTTATTATCGCTAGGTATACTAAGTCCATCTGGCTGATTGGTTTTTGACAATTCATTTGACATTGATGAAGTTAGGGTCTCATTGTTAAACGAATGCCATCAAAAACATAACTTGTAAAAAAACCAAGTCTCGCAACTCAGTTCTTCTACCGTAAAAATTTGTGAGATGCATGTAATACCAAGTCGGTTAATTTATTCAGTCCCTACTTTAGGGTCCTTCTGTCTTAAGTTATTACGTAATTAGCTAACCTAACAACATCTTAAAGTAACCATATCAATATTAAAAATCTTTTATGTTCTAAATAAACAGATTAACCGGGGCGGCTAAAAATTGTAAAGTGTATTTCAAATTCAAATTCGTTTATTCATCAAGAATATGTTTACATATACATGGTGTTGGGTAATACATTTTTATAGCAAGTAGTCCAAATTAATGTTCGTCAGCTGCCTAAACTGGGCGTAAACCTGTAATATAGGCAACTGAACTCTCCCAAGAGGTATCCGTTTACTATAATAGATTAGATGTGTGACATAGTAAGTATATAAACATAGTTTTTGATGTTCATTTTAGCAATTTAAGTAACCAAAACTAACATGCAATAAAATAATCACAAAAAGCAAAAATCTGCAACTGAGCGTGTGTGTGTGTGTATGTGTTGTGTGTGTGGTGTCTGTGTGTGGTGTGTGTGAGTGTGTTGTGTGTGGTGTGTTGTTGTTGTGTTGTTTGTTATTATAAATTGTAAATATTTTGCGGGATTTTGGTACAACTTCATAAGACATGTCCCATTCTTGCTTTTTCATTCCTTTGAACATAATAATATACCTAGGTATCTATTTACACCTATTATTCCATTATGTTATACATAATACAGGTACACTGTTTCGTGAACTGAAAATATAACTTTGTAATCTTTAATACTTATATGGGATTACAAAGTTAATTATGCAGTTAATGTATCTAGAAAACTGGACTGAAATTGCAAAATATTTTAGTTTTTCCTTGATTTATGCACTAAACCCTAATTGTGTTCTAAATTTGAAGCTTCTATGTCTGCTAGAAGTGCCTTAGAGTTTTGATGATCGGTCAGTGAGTGACAAAATTAAGAAACTTTGACTAGTTATAATTCTTAAACTACTGGTTCAAATTGATTGAAATTTGAAATATACTGTGTTTATACAATGCCTGCTTGGTTACTGAAAATTCAGGCTTCTAGCTTTATCGTCAACGAAGTTATAGGGGTTCGAAAATGGCCTGAACTGCTTCGAGAAAAGGATGGTACGGCCGTGTCGCTTTTTTTGCTCGACTTGGCGGGGGCACTGCCGTGCCTCCAGATTGTCGAATGTCGACAAAACGTAGGTAACTAGAGTTGTATTTGTATAATTTGTAACAGCGTGAAGCCCCTTCTATCAAATATAAACAAAAGCATTCGATAAACAAACGTACACTTAAAAGCAATATCAGAAAAAGCCAATACTTACATTACCATTATATTGGAAGTTTTGTATGAGCGGGTTCTATAGGATTCGTTGAATATTTTATGCTAAGTCATTTGTCGGTTCACGCTGAATTGAATTTTATATCGGAAAGCAGATCTGATTACCGGTCGGCGTGGAGATTTATTGAACGATAAATTAAAATAAAATATCATTTGTCTTATGATCGCATTAACTTGAATGGTTTCAATTATGCATTTAATAGGATTTCTTATAGGTTAGCTAATTAAGTAAGCTGTGATAGATCTGTATTGGAATGGCAATATAAAGATTCTGTACGTTTGCCCTAAGTCTATTAAACCTGCTATTATCTGGTACTTTTACTGTAATTTCTAGATAGCTTGGAACCAATTATTGTTTCAGTAACAAGATATCTAGCAATCTATGTACAATTGTAGTCAAGAATTCCCTAACAAAATAGGCATGCAGTATGCACTTACTTTATTGCGTGACTTAATAAAACACCGTTATGTGTTTAATAAAAACAACATAAGTGACTTGAAAAGACAAGATTTCCTAACACCGTTATTTTACCAATATGCCAATTTTTCCTTCAAACTCTTCGAATAAACCCTCTAAGCTCGACAGGGGCTGCCCGATCATGTTCACTGAGCACTAACCCCACTAAATCTAAACTTCGCGGCATATTCCAAAACCCCTTATCTGAGAGGCCCACTTGACAATATTTCATATTTACGCCGTCGACTCCATAGATATTGTAATAGGAAAACTTTTGCGCAACTATTCAACTAATACTGAGTATGAACTCGCTAGTTTAATATTGGCTGCCGTTCGTGATATTTCAAATGTTTTAAGTTTAGAATCATGAGGTTCGCTGTAGCATTTTTAGAAATCCATGATATTATGGGTAGTCTATGTCATAGACTACATCATAGACTCTATGATGGTTGCAAGACTTGCAAACATACACATTTAACTTTAACTACCGGAACATTAATAGAAAACCTTAGTGTTGCTAAAACTCTATCCTCAAGGATTCCTGTACTCATATATCATACATGGATACATCAAATCAAGTCTTCACACCCAATTTATACGAAAGAACAAACCGATATTCATACGAATTATTCGATTGTTTCATGAAAGGCAAGATTCAGCGTAATAATGTTACAAAACAGTCACAGTTCTCTCTGTCTCCTACAATAAGACACAAAACTTTGCGCCGTAACATATTTTAGGTACCCTTCAGCAATATACGGCACGGTTGACAATATTTCACATTTCGCTCCACTGACTCCATAAATATGGAATCGATACGGAACCCTTTCGTATAATATTTATTTCCGTACCGCACCGTCCCGGCGCGCGGTCTCTTTGTTTTCTATTTTTCATCTTATTATAATTTAATGGATTCCCTTTGCATAACATCTAGAGGTATGTTTTTTATTGTTGAACAGGTACGTAAGTATCAGGGCTGAAAATGAGTTCGTGGTAATATCGCTGTCTTTGCAAAAATCTAAACATTTTTGTCAATGTTATATTTATAGGTCAAAATACGTCAAAATGCAATATAGATATTAGAAATATGAACGCAGTCCTTCATACTCCAGTGTACTTATCTATGAATGTTGAAGTTTTCATCAAATTATTTCATAAACGTATTATTGTATTTTTACTTGACTTAATGATCATTTTAGCTCATTCATCATTATTTCATTACTTGAGTTACATTATATCCGAATAATATGGAATTTTGATGAATCCGCCTAATAAAATAATTTTATTTCTTCGTAAATTTGTTTCAAGGAAGAGTTAGGTTAGCATTCTAATTTAGTTTGCATCCGAATAGAATTTGAATTATTTTTGTGCAGTAAGTATTGAAAATTTCATTTTCGTCCCCTCCTAAAGAGGGAGGAAGTTTTCTTAAATGAATTAGGGTGGCGACGAATTCTAAAAGACCGCGAAAACCACTGCTGTGTCAATAGCTTGATAATACAAGCAACGCATCTTTACTTCACAAAACTATAGTCCTTTTTAGACGAGTCTTATTTAGTTTTATTTTTAAATCCATACTAATAATACTTCAAGATCTATTTTTGTATTTTAAAAATCAAGCAGTCATAAAATGAAAATAATTTAGGGATAAAATATTATCCTTTAATGCTTAAAAAATTTCTTATGTATATAATTTTTTTAAATACTAATATACTTATAACTATATTTATAAATTATAATATTATACTCGTATACTTTTAACAATAATAAAATATAATTATAAAGCTGAAGAGTTTCTTTGGTTGGTTGAACGCGCTAATCTCAGGAACTACAGGTTTAAATTAAAAATTATTTTTGTGTTGGATAGTTCATTTATCGAGGAAGGCTTTAGGCACTATAACATCACGCTGCGACCAATAGGAGCGAAACATTAATTGAAAATGTTGTAAAAACGGGAAAAATATTCCTTTTTCAGAGCTTCCGTAGAGGGAGAGCGGGAGGGAGAGGGAATTTAATGGTCTCTGATTTGTTAAACCTACCAAAACTAATAAAGTTAAAAGTAACAACAAAGTATTAGGTATATGTACATTCATTGATTGTTAGGCGATACGAAGTTCGCCGGGTCAGCTAGTATTGCAATAAAAAGTACTGCCAAGATTGTTTACGTAATAAGACTCGTCTTAAAAAACGGACTATAGGCAATAGACTTTTTATTTATATAGTACGGACTTCAATGTTCCCATCCGCGTGAAGCTGTAGAAGCCGCTAGGGCCATCAGCAACTATCCATTCGAAAAAAGACTTCGATGTAACAATAATCATGGATTAACAAAGACACTGAATAAACAAAAACGCTGACATAAAGAGTACAGTTATATCCTTTTGGAACGAAGTTCCTTATCGCGCGTTGTGAATGAGGGCTAGACCGAAAATTTCGACACTTTTTGATTTTAAGAATGACCATACCTCTTTTTGAAGTGATTCAGACAGTTTTACAAGAGATGGCGCTGTACTGTACAACTTTCTGAATCACGCTTGCGTGATTCAGAAAGTTTTACAGAGATGGCTGAATAAACCCGAACCGAACCGACATTCATGTCATTAGGTCGATTACTTATATGTTTTATAAAGAATCTCAACAGCGTGATTCAGAGTACATTTTTGTAGCGACATCTATTATTATTTGTTAAAATGCATTGAAGTATAATGACATAGAACAGACATCTGGAACAAAATGTGTGTCCCGCCCGGGAGGTTCGGATTTCAAAATTGAGCCTCCGGTTCTTCTTTCAAAATCGAACGAATTCATTGACGATTGAAGCCACGTGGCGCCAATGCATTGGGACATACATGGTGTTCGGGGTGTCTGTTCTATATGCTAGTAATAGTACTTCAATGTTAAAATGATATATTATGTTCTATTTACAAAGTATTCTTTATTATTTGAATTCAAATCATATTTGACATTCCAAGTTTCTACAATGGCGCTGTACAACAAAACAATACTTTAATCGAAAGGAACTTCGTTCCATCCGGGTATCCTTTGACACCTCTCATTTTTTTATGTTAAAGAGGGTTTGCGTGTACGAAAATGCTCTAATGTCGTTAACATATCCGGGGTACAATGGGTTTTTAATGAACCTGGTATTAGGAGCGTTTACCTGATATTATTCAGTTGGGTGTAAGCACGTTTACATACAATAGCTTTTAGAGCTAAGCATTTTACGTAATTATACCATTGTATAAGTGGGGACATGGTAGTGCAGTCGCCAAGTCTATCGCTTTAGACAATAGAGGATGTAAATTTTTGTGCACTATCAAAAAACTAAATACCTATCTAACGATTTGTAACTTGACACAGAGACCTACCTGGTTCGGATTTGTTACAACTGGGATAATTGAAGATAACAAATACCTGATCAAGATATATTTTATAATTTACTTTGATTTAAAATAATTATTCACATTTGTTTACTATACACACAATGTATAACATATTTGCATTTCTGTTAAATAATTGTCACGGGGTCGGTGACCGAAAAGCCTGCCTTTATAAAGATTCTTGTAGTGCGTGACCCCAAAAAACTAACATTAACCCAGTGTGGAGTGTGGACTGCATGCCGACTGCATAGAGCCTTTCCATTATGCAGTTATGTTAATCCGGCGCTGATAA
The DNA here is from genome assembly GCA_963932265.1 of Thymelicus lineola. Lineage (NCBI taxonomy): Eukaryota > Metazoa > Arthropoda > Insecta > Lepidoptera > Hesperiidae > Thymelicus > Thymelicus lineola. Next base: position 3,546,983 of record OZ010688.1, on the reverse strand, counting down.
AAAATTGCTAACTAGAAGTCGATAGGCAGGAAGCCTGCTGTGAAAAAATAGAATATCAATATTGCGGTGAGCTGTGATGGTTTTGTTTGAAAGACGGTATACCATGCGAGTTCAAATCCATTTTTTATGGATTGTGACGGTGATTGAGATCGCAAGGTCCTGTTGTAATGTACCACCGCTTTTTAAACCATGGTTCTCGTACATATATTTTTTTAGCTTCTGGCTAAACTGTCTCCCATGACCGTGACATGTTATTACACACTTTATATTAGCTTCACTTGTATGTTTGTAACAGATTTCTTTTGACTTGATTTTGACCCACTTCAAACGTTCAGATTTCATTTAAACTTCATAGACTTAGCGAGGACCGATGACAATTCAATGGTTAAAAAAAAAGAAATAAAAAAGAAAAAACCTAAATTTCATTTCAAAAAATGAAAAAATAAATTAAAAAATAAGTAATAGTTAAAAAAACTAGAAAACACGCTTTTATAGAAAATCCAACTAAAAAATAGAAATAAATTTGAATTAAGAATCGTATAACTGTAAACTATAATAATTACACGATTCTTATCTCAAATTTATTTTCTATTTCTTAGTTGGATTTTATATAAAAACGTGTTTTTTTGGTTTTTTTTTAACTATTATTTATTAACATGTCTTTTGTGTTGTAGGTATTATGAATGTATGGACGAAGATTACCACCAGGTTGCTCGTATGCTCGTTAATCGCTGTTTGAATTTAATGTGTGAAAACTATATTGTATTAAAATGTGTAACCAAATGTGTAATGGTGGTAACCATTATACTACCACAAACAAACAAACGATTATAATTATGATTCATTGATTTTATTCAAAGTTAAATCATTTACCAGTCATCCCTCTAACTATACTTCGATTCACTCAACACCGTATTGTGCCTTCCCGTTAGCATAAAACGGCAGTTTTCTGAAAATATTGTCACGCAACGCAACACGTGGTTTAGCGGTAATGGCCAATTTAAACGGAGGTAAATCATTCGTTTGTTTCACGGATTAAAGCTGTTTCTGTTGACTCAATAGTATGTGATTTATTGGCTTGGATAAACGTAAACGGCGGGGCGAATTCCGTGGCCGCTTATCGTTTGAACATGCACGGAATTAGACTATCTCCGCCCCTTATCTCTAAAACTATTAAGCCCAAAATTGTGGAACATCTGACCGTAGAAGGGCCGGATTGTTCCATTAAATAACTTAAAATGTTTATGTTCGCTGGCTTTGTTATCGATATGGCTAACAGTAATTTTGTCTGCGTTTCTGTATGTCTATGGTCGTGAAGAGGAGCGTTTTGATAACAACTACATATTATAAGAACTTAAATATCACATACATATATGTATGCTCTTTCCTACCAGGTATCGCTCGGCAGGCAGGGTCACCAACTGGGCTAATTTATTTAATGTACCACTTCAAAAACACTACAAAGTGTATTGGACGGGGACGGTGGTGTTTTGGACGGAAAAAGGAACATATGACGCCCCCCAACCAGTTGGACTGACAACCTGAAATAAAACAGCGGAAATCCGCTGGATTCAGAAGGCTCAGGACCGGTCAGAGTGGCGCAAGTTAGGGGAGGCCAATGTCCAGCAGTGGACCTCTAAGGGCAGATGGATGGTATTGGGACGTTTGTTACTCTTTTACGCAAAAACTACTAAACGGATTTTCATGAAATTTTGCACACAAATAGGCCATGATCTTGAATAACATATATTATATATGGTATTTATTACCCCGAAAAACGCGGGCAGAGCGTTAGATTCCAATACAGAGTATGATATTATCTATTCCCGTTAGTAAAGTTATTTTCGCAGACTATCCACCGCCAAGTTTTCACCGTGCATAAAAACTTTCCCAGGATGCGATCGCCGTAAACTGTCCCCCGTAATTAATATATTGCTGCGGCAAGCCGTTATTGGTAAACCGTATTTTAGTGTTAACCAGAATTATGTTTATGTCGCTACTGAATACAGTAACACCCTTTACATTGTTTGATCTAGTGACTATAATAAATAGTATAATGATAATCTAACAATTTAACAAAAAATTAACCGACTTCAAATGAAGTACATTGTACTTTTGACATGGATGCCATTGTCAGATCTCGTTTAAATTTATGTGGAACTACACGACAAGCACCAGCTTGCGATTAAAAAAAAGAATCATCGAAATCGGTTGGCGCGATATTGAGTTATTCGTCCATTTATCGCCCACATACTTAATGCAAATTTAAGACTTATTTGATTTAGACATGGATGCCATTGTCAGATCTCGCTCAAATTTATGTGGGACCACACGACAAGCACCAGCTTTCGGATAAAAAAAGAATCATCCAAATCGGTTCACCCAGTCCAAAGTTCTGAGGTAACAAACATAAAAAAAATACAGTCGAATTGAGAATCTCCTCCTTTTTTTGGAGTCGGTTAATAAATGATGCAGAATTTTCTTATTGTGATACGAATTTTCCTATTCAGATAGTTAACTATCTAGGAAGTACTTTTTAGGGTTCCGCACTCAGAGGGAGCAAACAGGACCCTATTAATAAGATTCTGCTATCCGTTCGTCTGTCTGTTCGCCTATCCATCTGTCCCTCTGTCTGCCTATCCGCCCATGTTTCTATCCGCCCGCATCTGAATATCCATCCACAAAAGTATTCAGACTTTCTGGTGATGTTTTCTTTTAATATAACAGCTTAAATATGACTAAAAGTACCTCTCAATACAGATGAAGCTTATCTTTTAGTTAGTAGAAATAAATCCTATAATTGCCTTCAAAATCCGTTTGCAATACAAGCTGCTACCATTAAATGGAATTCTGTTCTTACCTATTAGATCGGCTTTCTGTACGGGCACTAGGCAGCTTATATCCGGAAATGTGTTCTCAACTTAGAATTGATTTTCTCTCGGAATCACATCGTTCCAAAACATATTATTATTATATTATATTAAAAATATTTATTGTATAAAAATAATTATTATATGAGAACTTCCTACAAATAATATAAATGTGAAAGTTTGTATGGATGTTTGTTACGCTTTCACGCAAAAACTACTGAACGGATTTCATGAAATTTAGCACACTGGTAGACCATGATCTGGAATAGGTTATAGGCACAGACTTAAAAAAAGAACTGACGGAATGTCATCAACAAATTCAGTGAGGCACCCATAGTAATAACAACTCCTCTGTTCGTACAAGTATCACACGCACACATTGACACCACGCTGTTATTAATCCGCCGCCATTACCGTGTCGGACCGCACTAAAAATTACGCACACATGGTAAGCGGGCGGCGTCACTCTCGATAAGACAATGTGACATCCGGGGTTATTTTCACGTCCCTGGTTATAGGGTACTTATTATGCCGAAAAACGCGTAAAAACTCGCAGACAGAGCGCTGATAATAGTAACAATTCTTAGCTTTCTTTTGACTACAGCGCTCAAACTTATTATCCTCTTCTTACACATATAATATCATTGCATCCAACGTTATAACTTATCGAGGCTCGATCATTCACCACTGACAGCGGATGTCAGACGAGACAGTTTTATTCTTCAACTGTTTCCACTTTGTGTAGGGAAAATGTAAGTTACTGCTAACTTTTACGTAAATGAGCTATTGACGACTCTATGGCGGATCAAGGATCTCGAAAATAAACGTACCTATTGCCAATTCCCCAGAAAAAATATGGTAAAAATATTGCAAGATACAAAAAAGTATTATCGTGCAAAGTTTTAATTTTGTAAGTCTGGGTTTTGTAATAAACTCCGATAAAGTCATTGTTCTTTCTAATTTTAAGTAAACGCTCCGTGGCAAATTGTAAGTTGACGAGCTATTCATAAAGGATCTCAAGAATATAATTTCAGGGGAATTATATCCCGATATGATCACTTTCAGCGACCCGTTTCGCTTTCAATGCTAGGGTTGTACATACGAGCACAAGTAATAAAATACATTTTTAAATTGTTTTTAAAATACTGTTCTCGTTTTTGTTTACTGATGATATTTGAGAACATAATGGTTAGCTGGTAGAGAATGCATTAAGCATTAAGCTCGCCATTTTGTACCGTAGTATTCCTATTGTGGTCAATAAAGGTTAAATAAATAAATAATGGGAATTTTAGATTTCTTATTTATTAACAGATAGAAACAGTATTTCACCATAAATTGTAGTATATACTTACCTTAGACAAGAAAAATTGAAAACAATATTTTTTAATTTTCTTAACGAGGATTATCCGCGGATTGTATGAGCTGCGGCGCTACTTTACAAAAAAAACATTTATAGTTTTGTACATGTTTTGGCTACGGTTTTTAGAACAGAATTCGTGTAAGTCTGGTTAAGTTATAATTTAAAGTTTTACGTTTTTACAATGTTTATTTAAACTTGCATTTTTGAAAAAATAATGCTTACCACTTAAACAACATTTTGGTACATATTTTCTAAGGTTCACGATATTGGATGTAAATTACACAAAAAATATTCAAAAGTGTCTTCATTTAACAGTATGTGCCAACCCTATCTTGTAGTAGCAGGTGCAATCTGAGAATAGAATCCATAAATTCTGAACCTCATAATACAGCCCTCGTTTCCCAATTTATTTAGCATACATTTTTTCCTGAACCTCTCCGCCAAATAGCCATTTCACATTGTATATTTTCCTTAAATTAAGGTAATTTTCCTCTTAATGATCCCATTTGAGTTACGATACGGGTAAGTGAAATAAAATACATATTTAAGAGATAAATTTGTATGGCTTATAGTTGAACGAGATTTGATTAATGCGTTTTAGGGCTTCCTTTTACGATAATTCGGTTGCGCTGTTGGGAACGAAAACGGAAAGTTCTTCTGGTATGTTTATGAAGTTTCGTTTACGTGTCCACTCTCTTTAGATATAGGGACTCCTAGCGCAGTGGTTCTGTGCAAACATCATTGGATCACTTTATTTATTCTTCCTTTTGAAATACGCCATGTATAATTATTGATTAATTATTAGCGTATCGCCGCGCCGTCTCGTTTATTTCAAAATGAAGAATACATTTTTTTTTGTTATAATTATAGGTATAAAAGTTATAACTCATAATTTGTCCCACTGCTGGGCTCGGGGTCTCCTCTCACAATGTAGGGCACAGTGTGACTGTACCCCTGTACAGGCAATAGTCTACCACGCTAACCAAGTGCGGATTGGTAGACTTCACACACCTTTATTTATTTATTTATTTATTTATTTATTTACTATAATTAAAACGGTAACAACCAATTACATTAATTATAAAATTAATATACCAATCTTACATAATATACAAACTTAATATACAAATCTTAATATACCAATTACATTAATTATAAACAACACACTTATACTTCTCGCTCACAAAACTTCAAGCATACAGACAATATTACCGAGAATATTATGGAAAACTCTCCAGTGTGCAGGTTTCCTCACGATGTGTTCCTTCACCGAAGTAAGTGATAATTAACTTCTAATACACACATAATATTTGAAAATTAGAGGTGCGTGCCAGGATTTGAACTCGGGCCCAAGCATTCGAGAGACTAATGTTTTAACCGCTAGGCTATAACTGCCGTAGTATAGGTATAGGATCAGGCCCCCAATTCTCATTTTGTAGAGATAATCTCGAAATTAGACACATCACTAATCTTTATATCTCGACGAGACATGTCGGCAAAATCTAGAATCTATCCAAAAAAGTTATTCTGGGGCACATTCGAGATTTTATCTTTTGACATTACCATTAAACATATGAAATAAACGTTCCGTTTTCTAGACTACAACAACTTCAAGTCAATAAAACTCTACTACACGTAAAAAAGGTTTTAAAATACTCAAATCATATAAAAGTACGAAAAAATCACTGTAGTATCCATTCTAAACTATATTTGAATAGTTATAATTTATTTACTGGGATATTGCAGTTAAAAACCATTATTACAAAAAGACTAGCCGTCGCATGCCGTATAACGAAACATTCATGGTAGTATCCGAAAGCACAATACGAAAACGAACTGTCAATAAGATTGTGAACATTTCAATCAAGGACGCTTTACGACGCTGTGATTGGTTAAACATTTCAATCCCGAACGCTTTACAACGCTGTGATTGGTCAAAACGCGTGACATTTCAATCTCGAACGCTCCGGACCATACGTTGTATGTCGTACGAAAAGGCTCACAGATATCTCTAATGTGACACCCCGAGAATAATGAAATTAGGTTTCATTAAAGATCCGCCATGTTTTTTAGAGATATCTCTGTTAGAGATGTATCTCTACGAAATGAGAATTGACCTCCAGCTTTATAGTCTATCCCAATTCCCAAGGCTTGGATAAGATTTTGACAAAATTTGTTTTAAATAGTATGTAGTAAACATTATTGCTATATTTATAGCTGTACCTATTAACTCCCGCAAAATAGTAACAAAAGTTTATTGTTAAAAGTCTGTCAACCTTAATTTGGGACTCGTTACGGACCGTAGAATGATGACAAAACAAATGAAAGTTACAAATGGACCGTAAAAAGGTAATTGACCTACTGTTGACGAACACTCCCTAAAGATCGGGACATTGGGAGTGTGAAGCCAGTTACTGTACAATGGACACAGATTTTTTCTTCAATCAGTTTCACATTAGGTGCGTGAGTTCGTATTTGAATTTCTTATACAATTGGCCAAAATTTAATCATAATATATACAAATTAATTTATTTTGGACTATTTACATGCTTATCTAATAGTATAACGTGGGGTCATCTTGTAGCATATAAAATTATGACATTTCTGATAGTTATATCATTAAGATGACTTCTATTTACTTTTCTTCTTTACTTAAAACTAAGCAAAGATACATCATAACTATATTAATAACAAATAGAATAGTCTTTGAATCCGGTCGGAGCAAAGAGTCATTACGCAATAGGTTTCAGGGATGTCAATTTATCAACCGAGTCACAAATATTTGAATTCTAATTTCTTCCGTGAAGCAATTAGTTTGGGTGCACCGTCATGCCCCCGCCAAGACAAGTGCACTACCTACTTTTCTCGAAGCGCTTCGTCGTTTTTTTGAACCCTCATAACTTGGGTTAGGATTTACAAGATAAACAGAATTCGCGAGATATGATGTTTATAGTGGACTCTTTTTGACAGTTTATTTATTTATTAAATTCCTATAGATTAAAATTAATACAATTAATATTACGGCTAAGCCACATATTTTGACTGAGGTATAGATTTTGTGAAATTAGGGCTTGTAGAGTTAGGGCGTGTAGAGTTAGAAGCTTGGCTCTACATGAGATCTGATAACTTTTTGATGTAGAGCTACGTGTATATTGTGTGTCTTGGCAACATTTTACATGGAAATGTTTTTGATGGTATCTTCATTGTCCGAATAGAATATAACGAACTCATTAAAATTCCAAAATTCTTCGAGATAGATGTGTATCGAAAGCTTCTCAAGCAGCACAAACAACTATTGACTTACCATTCATAGTGCAGTCATTGAAGCATTATTGCTCCGAATTTTTTTACTGTGAACCGATTTGCGTGAAATTTTGGAATTAGGTTCATCTTACCCTTAACTTCAAAAGTGAAAATGATTTAAACTCCGCACTCACCCTGGGGGACGTTGCCACCCCTTCTCGGGGGTGGACATTTTTTTTTCAAAATAACCTCGGATATCGATAGAAGGGCTAATTTTAAGCGAAAAATCACCTATAAAGTTTTTCGAAAAATCCAATACTTTTCAAGTTATTGGCAATTGAAAAATCGCAATTTTTTCACGTTTTTCATCGGTCTTTTGCAAATATCTCCAAAAATATATGTTTTATCGAAAATTTTATAAGAACCAAAATTGTAGCAGATACAAAAACGAACAATTTAGTTTTTTTAAAATCATTCTAAGTGCAATATTAAGCTAGATATTGAAGATCAAAGCCGTTTTTTATTTTGTCTGAAACTTAATCTATGTGTTCAATGCCATCTAGCGGCGAACAGATGCATTTTATGCATTCTGCCATAAAGAAAGTTTTTGTAGTGCTTGAAATAAGCTTTAAAATGAGCACTGTTAAAGGTCTTTTGCACGTAAAATAAGTGAGCTGTATTGAAAATAAGAATACCATTTAATATTTTTTCTTTTAAATCAATGGGTTTCATAAGTGCCATTTCCGCCAAAATGAAAATTAATCGTATTCCACCTAGAAATAACTTTATTATGAAGAGTTTGATAGATTGTATCAGTTTGGCTGCTTCAGGACACATATTTTAAAAAAAAATCAAGATTTAAAAAAATAAATTTCAAATTTACAAAAAAAACACCTTTTTTTCATAATATCTCAAAAATGACGACAGATACGTAAAAAAGTGTAGGGATGAAAAATTTAGGTATTTTTCTGACGAACTATTTGGTTTTTTTTTTATTTCTGTCAAACAAAAATTGACGGAGATATGATTGTTTAAAGAGCGCGCGGCAGCGCAATCACAGTCTCTCTTAAGCCCTTTAACCCTTCACCGTTTTAAAAAAAGGTTTTTTACTATATATTGCAATGAAGGATGTTGTAGCTCTGTTAATTACCTTTAAAATGGTTTGTTATAAATTGTGATAGCATAAAAATTGAAGGAGTTATGGTCCAAAAACTTATCATATTTTTTTCTACTTAGTAACTGAAAATTTCGGAGTGTGAATATTTGGAGCAATGTGAAAGTACGCAGTATAATAGAGACCCAAAACTATTGTAACGTGTATATATATACATAATATGGCTCATATATTTTGGAAACGTAGGCATGAATACATATGTAATTTATGAATATTTTATTCAATAAATGGCAATTTTTTACTCTATAATTAAATTATTTTTAAATATGTAATCATATATATTTACTGTTTTAATTTAGGGGTAGTTTTAAGGGTAGCAAAGTTGAAGATTATGATAATCACTTTCGAGAGTGTAGAATAATATATAAATCCATTTCATTTAATCAAAAAAAATTTTTAACAATTTTTTATCAAGGGGTTGTTTTTAAGGGTTGAAAGGGGGTTAAAAATTTGACTATTATTATAGAGAACAAAATAATACTTACTCTATACTTACATCTTTTTATGTCATACCAAAGTAATTTTTTGTGATTTTTTTAATTTAGGGGTTGTTAGCAAGGGTTGTAAGAATTTCAAGGGGTTGAAAATGATTTTAATATGAGGTAATTGTGTTAGAAAACACTTTACAATTTCAAAACTTACTATTACACATGTTTTCTAGCGATAAAATGGCTCAATGTTAATTTTTCCATTAAGGGGTTGTTTACACCCCTTAAAAATAATTTGCGGAGTTCAGATTATTTTCACTTTTGAAGTTAAGGGTTAGATAAGCCTAATTCCAAAATTTCATGCAAATCGGTTCACAGTAAAAAAATTCGGAGGTAACACCGTATTTTTCGCTTCAATGACTGCACTATCAGTGGATAACAATAAACTAACATTCAGAAGTCCAAACATTCCTGCAGTCATTTCTGACTGATCGTCGCTTAAGAATTCTGTAGACATTCTGTAGACGCTTGAAACGCAAACTATTTCAATGTTCAATAATTTTCTCGTCTACAGGACTGCATGGAATTTCGAATAGAATTTGCGTTAGTCATGACGTTACCGCAGTGAAAAATGTAATAACGACCGGCTTGATGTATCGACGTTGACGGAGCAATTGGCCGGGGGAATTGGAAAGTGGAATTTGAATTGAGTTTCTCGTTCAGACATTTTTAGCCTATTTTTTATGGGATAGGTAAGGACTCATATTACCCATTAGCTACCGCCCAGGGGAAGTGGCAGCTTATTTCATTATACGGCTCTGGTGTGGATTAGCGGATTAGAGATAAGTGGGTAGCTCGAGTGATGGAAATTCTTCATCTGGCCAAGATTAGCTAATGACAACGCGAACAACTGTTTAAGGCGTTCCCTGAAGCTATTTTCGCATCAGAGTTGATATTTTGCTGTTAAGGTAACTCATTCAATTTATATCTGCAGTTAATGTCAGATTAATCATCAATCATTATCTACACTTTTTCTATTATATCAGACACAATTGAAATTTTACGATATATTATTTGTGACAAAATAAACTATTCCTTCTTGTAGATTTAGAAAAAAAAATTGACAAACGGATAGATAGACAGACCAATGGTTTCGCAAGGGTTTTTATAAAACCCTTATAACACGAGGCTCGTCAGTAACATCAGCTATTAAAGCTTACATCGAAAACTGAGTGCAACGGACAGGCGGATTTGGTCTTATAATTGAATTCAACCCCTATTACCTACAAAATATAGCCAAACTCCGGTAATTGAAAAATTGCTCCCTTCATTGTAATTGTAATAAATCCTTCTTTCTATTTGGGACTCGGGGAGATTTTTCCAAATTCTACAGGTTGGACACTTTAATTTAAAACACAGAAGTCTAAAATTGTTTTTATTTCGTCTGGTCAGTTAGGATTTTGCCTGAGATCGAAAATGGATGACTTGAATAAACAGATCTGACATCACAATTCCTCACGATTCCTCAAAATTATGTTTATTTATTCATTTTATTTCATTACCAAAAATATAATATAACGGGTAATTTAATAATAGTTCAAAGTTATTTGGCCGATGTCGACATACAACATTTTAATATGGTTTCTTGTTTTGAACAATTTTATGATTTAAACGAAATTATTATAAATGTTATTATTTTAACTGTATTGGAGCGGTTTAGAATATTAACCCCAATCCCACGCCGGATGGGTGCGTAAGAGGCGACTAAATCCGGCCCGCTGGTAGTAGGGCCCGCGAGGGATTATATTGATAATATTGATTTTAATTTATTATTTCTCCAGGGGTTCGCCTGGATAGTTACCACCCTTTAGCATGAGTCAGCCGCCAAACGACTCTTCGTGTTCCGGCTGGGGGCTTGAGAGCCAGTTCTTTCTTTCTTTTTCTTCTTTCTTGGCCAGCAACGCATCAGTAATGCCTTTGGTTTTACTGATATTTATGGGTGACGATAGTCACTTACCATCAGGTGGATCGTCAGCTCGTTTGCCGGTTATTTCCATAAAAAAATATTAGACAGACTGCCTTGATGTGGAATCAGATCTACAATTTCTTTAAAATACGATCTATCGTAAATTGGCTAGATCCCGGAGTATTTACTAAGAATATAACTGCTCATATTTCATGTATTTCATTAATTCCTGTCTAGGTAAGCGTGCGCCGGGCATGCAGTTATGAAATTGATCGTTAAAAGTTGTGCCCGCACCATCTGGGCCCATGGGACCTCGTTACCTGCTCCCGATTCCGCTAAGTGCTCTTCGACTGGAAATTGTGGGTTTATTATGACCCTTAAGGTAATTGTCGTCGTATATTATGTGGAAAATTATTTGTGTTTCTTAAGTAACATTTCTTAATTACTGTTTTTGGTTTTATTTTAATCAATTTGCATAAGCTGAACTCGGTCATCCCTGTGTCGTCTGCCTGTATATGTTTGTTATATAGCTTCCAACGGTTAATAACGGTAAAAACATAATCAACGTACAGAACCCTTTTCTTTTTTTCCGGGGGGGGGAAAATGCGTTACGCATACCACCCGGGCGCAGGGGGTACCCGAGTGGTTATGTGGGACTCCCGTATAGGCTAATGAGACCTACGGTATACCCACTAAAAACCCACCCATCTTAGTTAGTGCAAGTTAGTTTAACTCGCACTTGTCAAGTTTATTTACTAAGTAAAACTTATTACTAACATTTGGGCCGGTATAATTTGTTGCCTGAAAAATAAAGATAAAATAAAATATAGAGGTATTCTACTATACCCTGTACTGTACCTGCTATATTATATGTTGTATCCGAAATAAATTTTATAGTAATCTCATAATTTACCGGAAGGTCAGTTTCTCATATTTTAGCTAAATCTCGTAATATTCCAGCGCAAATAGCGCTAACAGTATACACAGACAAAACGCTGCGGCTAACCGGGACTTAGATGAATATCTTGACCCCTTTCGCTGACGAAAACTGTCGGTGAAATATTATTCAGGAGAAGGATTTTGGAATTTCATATAAGCTGTCTGGATTTGTCGTCAGGATATATTGCGTGCGGGTTTTCTCTGAGAATGAGTTTTTCCCATACCAATGTCTGTTCACTGTTGACGGTTATTTGTTAAAGCTTTACATGTTTATAAAATCTTTATTATCATTTGGTTTTTGGAAAGTCCCATCTATGTTTTAATACGAACGAGCTTAACCTGTATATGCTTCACTGATTATTTTTATACCACCGTTCAATAGATCATAAACTTACAAAAGTTACAACAGACATAGTAGAATGTAGATAATCATATAATCATACAATTGCGGTTAAATGTCATGTATCGCGCCTGAAATGGAATCCCACAAAACTGAGAATGGATATAATACTATCTAGACACGCGGCAGCGTGTCAAGCCAAGTTCAAGCAAAGGAACTGGCTAGCCAGCGCCGAGTGTAATATTACACGAACCACTTGGTGCCACTTTTGACCCTCTTATAACTCAAAACCTCTTTAACGTAAACACATAAAACTACGTGTGTTTAATTATATCCATATGGACATGCAGAAGACCAAATTTCATGAAGCTAGCTCAAACGGTTACAAAGATATGAAGGTCAAAAAGTCGTAAATTTTAGCACTGACTGACTGACATATAGTACCTAAATCTAACCTACTTCCAGATAACCTAGAAGGATGAAATTTGGAATCCAGCTCGGTAATTGTGTGTAAACATAGGAAAAAATCAAAAACATTAAAAAAGTCGAAAAATAAGTGGTGTCCCCATACAAAATTTGTATGGGACCGAAGCAGAGCCATCTAGCGGCAGTGAAAAGAAAAGCTTCGATCCCATACAAATCTTAGCCAACATTGTGAGCCCGTTATGTCACGTAAAACTCGCACTAAGGCCTCTGTGCACGCGGGGCTCAATATGACATACTTCAGCGCATAGAATATTGAGGTAGAACGAGGGCCATCTCATATGAAGGGAAAGTTGAAAAAGTTTCCAGCTGTTTACAAAAAATAGAGGTTTCAATAATGGCCATTTCTAAATGGCGCTAGTGTGTAAAATAGATATATGAAAGAAAGAAATAAATTATTTATTTTGCTAAGCACTGCAACAAGTTATAAAATTTACACTAAATAAATCATTTACAAAATATTATAAGTTATAAAATCAACATAACCTGCTGCAGCACTGCTCAACAAAAAAGGTACGCACTCAGCATATGCTGCGGGCTCCCCCCGGGGGTTGCCCGCCTTGTCGTGGCGGGGGGACTTAGTAACCGTGGACTGGTCACTCACGGTGAAGCTAAGAGGCAACCAGGGCCGGCCAGTTTGGGCCGCCGGTTGGCCCGAGAAGGGCGCTCCCAGCGGGCTGAACCGCAGAAGAAGAGGAGTGCCGGTATTACGGTACGCCGTTCTCCCTATCTTCTACGGTCGTGGAGGGATTGCAGGGGGAGAGGCGTGTTGGTCTTACGGTGCGCCACTCCTCCTACCCCCTGCGAGCTGGCGGGGCCGTTCCGCCGAAACGGCACTGGTGGGGTCGCAGAAGAAGAGGCATGTCGGTATTACGGTGCGCCGCTTGCCCTATCCTCTGCGGCCGAGGAGTGGTCGGTGGAAGAACCACAGACCTAATCTTCCACCGGGTACCAGTAATCTGGTATCCATGGCCTCCTAGTAGCAGACTCGGGGGGAGTCTGCTACAGTACTGGTGGAGGCTGAGAGGGGAGGCGTACCTTACCATCTGGTGCGCCCATCGTGGAGGGCTTTCGCGATGGAGCCGCTTGTAGGTGGCTGCCGCTGGGGGGGTCGCGGATGTGTGCGAAAGCGTTCCTGAAACCCCGTCACAAGGTGGCGAGAAGGAAGATGGGGGGGTTTTTAGTGGGTATACCGTGGGTCTCATTAGCCTATACGGGAGTCCCACATAACCACTCGGGTACCCCCTGCGCCCGGGTGGTATGCGTAATGCATTTTCCTCCCAGGGGAAAAAAAGGGTAACCACGGCTACTGATTTTCAGTACGACCTTTATTGTGTATATGAACATGGCTGTTGTAAACGGAGTGAAGTTTGCTGAGTTATGCCACCCTAATCAATGGCGCTAGTGTCCGCCAAATAGATATTCGAACATAGCTGTTGTAGACCACACCGCAGCCCTACCCGTAGTTTTACGTGTTTACACCCATGAAACGTCAATTTAGTCTCTAAGATTTGTGAACAGGGTATATTTTTCTTTACAAAAAGTAATGATATCCCACCAAAAACATAAATGTAAAAAAGGAGAGCCAAGTTCAATACAAAAATTATGCTTGGCTGTGGGCTTCGCCGCAAAAAGAATGGAGATCTAAATGAGTGCCAAGTTCTATGCAACATCTAAATATGTATTTATAGGAACAAAATAACATTATGAACAAGTATCAAACTCTATTTCTTTGCTTTATTGAATACCTTAAACAATTGCTGTTATTTAAAAAAGTGAGATCTTAAAGTAGGTTAGTTTTGACTTGGCCAGTTTTCATTACATCAGTCATAAAAGTCAGTCTGATAAAAACTGGCCAAGTCAAAACTAACCTACTTTAAGATCTCACTTTTTTAAATAACAGCAATCAACATAAAGTCCGTTTCACACAAACGCTGTAGTTATCTGTACATTCAGTTGAGTCATCGACTACCTGCGTGTCGCACGTGTTTTAGTGAGTGATCCAGACGAGTGATCATGACATGTGATAACCAAGATCGAAACAAAAATGTACGGCGTCGACAATCAAGTAGAAAATATGTTGGAGCAGTTTATTATTGACATATCTGCAGAAAGTTCATTAGAAGGAAGTGATGACGATAGTTTTTAATATTACAAGAATTGATTAACCAACACCGTAGAATACCCCTTCTGCTATAAATATACTATTACAATATTGTTTTTTTGTTATTTATTTATGGAAATATCATGAACATACTAAGTATGCAAAAAAATCATAAAATAATAATTTTATCTTCGCTACAGTAAATTTTAGAAGTGTTCAATATGAACGGGCCTTAACAATTTCAAAACAAGAACAAAGGCGTTGGCCCCGCCCCGACCATGACCCATCTCATTCTGTCAATATCGGAAATGTGCGAGAGACATACTCAGTACTCGTTTGTTAAAATAAACAGAGTATAGAGGTTATCGTCTAAGTAAGAAGAACACAAATAAAACGCAATAATTTTATTTTGAGAATTCGCGTAGTGAGAAAAATTTCCTAGACTTTCGAGCCCAAAGTGAGCCAAGTATACCAAGAAATGCTCGTAATGATGTAAGGCGTATTTATTAAATATATTCGTATTATCTGACTATAATGAATAACTGGTACAACATTTCATCCATAGCTTTCTACTAGAGACGCACAACGCTGAATATTGACAGACTTAAAAAACACCATGAGTAGTTTTAGTTTCTTTCTATCAATTTCGTTCTCCATTGAACGATGACACAAAGATTTAATGTTGCGGTTGGAATTTGACCTTTGACACTACACAATGACCATATGATATTACATTTTTTTATGCCTTGAGCAGGCAAATGAGCAGACGGGTCATCTATAGTAAGTGATCACCGCCGCCGTTGCGATCTCGTTATGCGTTGCCGATCTCCAAGAAAACAAAAGACCCGCTTCTTGAAGGACCTCATGTATTATCATAATATAGTTTGGAGGGAACACCGATGCATGAAGTTCGTTTCACAGTTTACACGTGCGGGGTAGAAAACTACGCTAGGACTAAACTGTGGAAGAACGCCAGGTATCCAGGTGGTGTTGGTGGAACCTGGTATTAACCGCAGGGATTAAACCAAACAGTTACTAACTACTTACTACTTACTAGTTACTAGGACTAACTATAAATGAACGAATGTTGTCAGAAATAGACAACACAGGTATTTCAGAATGTTTGACAGTCAGCGATCCTAAACTATGTTCAGGAAGTCTTAATATACCGCAAGATAGGAATGTTAATTCTTTATGTATTATCTGTGTAAACATACGTAGTATATATCACAATCTTGATCTATTTCTTGCCTTTATAACTACTACTAATATGAGAATGGACGTTATTGTGCTGACCGAATGCTGGATACAGTCAAATAATCCCCCGCCATCAATTGAACATTATAATATGTCATACACAAAAAAATGCCTTAACCAAAATGACGGTGTGGTGGTATATGTACATGAGGAAATTCCAGCAAAATTTTCAGAACCTCCTATAGTAGAAGGTAACTGCCTGCTAGTTACACTAAACCAGGACTACTCCGTTATCTGTACATACAGACCGCCATGTTTTAGAAACCCCAGTAATTATTTAAATTCACTTGAATCAATTTTACAAAATATCAACACACAAAATATAGTTTTCACAGGAGATATAAATATTGATATATTACCGGATAATCTTAATAATAACTCAAATATGTATCTTGACCTAATGGCTATGTATGGCCTTATTCAAGGTATTAATGTTCCCACTCGGATCAACACATGCATAGACCATTTCATGATTAAAGGCTGTCATAGTTGGAAAACAGTTGTATTTGAACAGTTATTAACAGACCATTCTCCCATACTACTGTATATAAATAAAACTAGCGTTAATAGAAATCATGTCAAAAATTCCAAAATTAGAATAATGTACCACGAATTACAAGAACAATTAAGCAAAGAGACATGGTCAGACCTTTATACAATTGTGGATGTGAATATTGCTTTTGAATTATTTACAACTCGTCTTTCGTCGTACATTAGAAGTAATACAACAATAACTCAGGTATCAAAAAGTAAAAGACCTCTTAAACCTTGGATTACGCTTGGTGTTGTTAGATCAATAAGAAAACGAGACAAGCTATATAGGAAAATGAAAAAGGATCCTGAAAATGAAAATAAAAAGAAAAAATATATAGATTATAGGAATATCTGTAATAAAATTATTAAAACGCTCAAGACACAGTATTATCAGAATAAACTAGATATGCATAGTAGGAATATAAAAGAGACGTGGAAAACTATTAAAGAAGCTTGTAATTTTAATCAAAATAATTCATCGGCCATTGAACTTTTAAGTATTGAATCTAATCCGACTGATTCACTGAACAAAGTTAATGAATTCTTCATATCAGTAGGGCAAAATTTATCTGATGTTATATTAAACAAACTTAACATAACTGAACATGAACTAAGTCAATTATCTCAAATCAAAGATAAGCCAAGAAACTCGTTTGCTCTTTTCTTAACGGACGAAAATGAGGTGACATCGATAATAAACTCGCTTCGAAGCTCAAGTGCACCAGGCTGGGATAGTATCAATACTTCAACCCTTAAACAGCTGATTCCTTATGTCACGAAACCAATCTCATATTTATGTAACATGAGCTTCGAGCAGGGAATCTTTCCTGACATTTGTAAGAAAGCCATAGTATGTCCGATTTATAAAACAGGTGATAAATGTGATCCAACAAATTATAGACCAATTTCTCTTCTTAGTACAATATCCAAAATTATAGAAAAACTTGTAAATAAACGCTTAATGTCATTTCTGGAAAAAAACAATTTAATCTGTGAGAACCAATTTGGTTTCAGGAGTAAAAAATCAACTGAGGATGCTGTTCTTAAATTAACAACCCTGATCACTAACTATCTGGAACAGAAGGAATCTTGTATTGGAATCTTCTTAGACCTATGCAAAGCTTTTGACACAGTTTCAATTCCAATACTACACAGAAGGCTTGAGAACGTTGGCATCAGAGGCATAGCTCTGGAATGGTTCAAGTCCTATTTACGGGGTCGAGAACAGAGGGTTAGAGTTGGTGACACTTGTAGTGAGATTGGAATTGGTGGATTTGGAGTTCCGCAGGGAAGCACGCTAGGACCAACACTTTTTCTCATCTATATAAACGAGCTCAGTCAACTATCGGCACCGGGAATGGACCTATTGATGTTTGCTGATGATACAGTTCTTCTCTTCCATGAAAAATCCTGGCAATCGGTTGCGTCCTTAGCTGAGAGAGGTCTTGCTGAAGTTACTACATGGCTGGAAAATAGTCTACTATCCATCAACACAAGTAAAACCAAATATATGTGCTTCAGCAAGACTTCTGTCACTGGTCCTGCTCCGGATTTTTACATAAGGATACACACCTACCCCTGTAATCGAAAAATAAATCTAACTGATACTGCGTGCACCTGCGAACAACTTATTCGAGTTAAAAATATCAAATATTTGGGTGTAACAGTTGATGAAAATTTGAACTGGAAATGCCATGTAACAACTTTATCGGCTAGAGTTAGAAAACTCATTTATATTTTTAAACAACTAAGGACATTTGCAACACACAAAATACTGATCCAAACCTATAAGGCACTGTGTGAATGTATAATTAATTACTGCATTTGTATTTGGGGAAATGCCGCTAAGACTTACCTTATTCATATAGAAAGAGCACAACGGGCAGTACTGAAAGTTATGTTGTACCTACCTTATAGACATCCCACCACTGAAGTATACAA
The DNA here is from genome assembly GCA_963932265.1 of Thymelicus lineola. Lineage (NCBI taxonomy): Eukaryota > Metazoa > Arthropoda > Insecta > Lepidoptera > Hesperiidae > Thymelicus > Thymelicus lineola. The sequence goes on along the minus strand of OZ010688.1, from coordinate 3,528,344 downwards.
GAAGTCAAACGTCCTTTCAGTACGCAAAATGTATATTTATCAAGTCCTGAAACGATATCATGCAAAGATAGTGCCGTTTTTGCCTGAAACAAATAAGCGTGTAGACAGTTGTCCAGTTCCGCGTGCCCGTAGTCAGCTAGCCCGGAGACACTATGAAGTGGTTGCCCCCCGCCTGTACAACAAAATCAATAAAACATTAACAGTAAAAAAAATGACACAAAATGGATTTAAAAAAGTGATCCTTACCTGGCTCAGCAATATGGATTATGATGATGTAGAAAGTATGTTAATTTGATGTGATAAACATGTTTATAAACACTTACACACACATACACACACACACACGCGCACACACACACACACACACACACACACACTCCACACACGACATACACACATTTTTATTCAAATTTGTGTTCTTTTTTTTCTGTTAAATATTTACCTAATTATTATTATTTTTTTTTCTCTTTTTTTTTTTTTAACGTCTGCATACATAATTTATGGCTATTGAACATATTGTTATAGAATCATTGAAAACCTGGGAGAGGACGCTGATACCCGAAACACAGTTTCGAACTAACTCGGGGATCAGAGGCTTCATACACTTTATTGTATTAAAAATATGTCAATAAAGATTTATTATTATTATTATTATTATTAGTTCTTCAGAACATTCCCCACTATACAGTCGATAGTGCAGACTGACTAGTGACTTCATCAGCATACTCATTATAGCTGGAGCGCACAGGTGAGTCGCTAGTCTTTAAATTAAGTATTTACATGCATGCCGTTTACGTGCCCGTTTTAGGGTTTGTATTGTGGGGCCCACCGATCCTCCATGTACAATAAAAAATTTTGGTGATTTGCTTCTTTGAGGACCACGAGGTAGCATTAAATTTATTTTTCAGCTGACTTACAAAGGTGCCTCCGAGTTCACGCGCGTCTACCCAATCCTGATGAGGAAATTGCTTCAGGTTTATTGCCTTAAGAGCCATTTCGCAAAACTCGGTTGATAAACTATAGGTATTTGAAGCGGCTCCGCGGTGTGATATTGCCTCGCGCGGCTCGCGTCGCGCTTGACCTCAGTTCTGTGCGAGTAATCTTCTTGATACTTTCAAACGTAAAAATTTTAAAATTATGAACATATAATTTTAATTATACACTTTGTGACCACATACATGTATCTGGTTTGTGACAATATAAGTTTATATAACAATTAAGAGTACAATGTAGTAGTACCATTATCGGTAACTTATTTACATAATACATTTTAGGTACCTACTTAGGTACATCACAATAAAGATGTCCAATAGATGCATATTGCAAAAATCAATATTTTGGCAAATCAACGTGAAAAATTAAAAATCACGTTTTTTCAAGGTGATCTATAAAATGCAATATGCGTCCATTTTGCCTGCGATATTCGCAGCGCGTCGAAATACATAGGTATACCTAAATTCAAATCAATCGGAGGGTATAGAACCGGGAAATCCCGGAACCGAAAATCCCGGGATTTACAAAGGAATACGGTACTTTTCAAAAGAACCAGGAAACAAAATAAAAGAACCGGGATTTTCTGAACTTTTGGGAAATAAAAATATGTCGCGTCGTGATACAAAAGATAACGTAAAAATAAAGGTAAATACAATCCATACACAAAAATGATTACAGCTTTAAAAAGAAGATATTCAGAACGTCGGCTACATGAAGCAGCTATACTAATATAATATTATTTACACAACCCAGATCGATATTTTTCTAATATAAATGAAGATGATTTAACTCTTTTTTCTCGTCCAAGCAGTGCTGAATTGTGCAATACAATTGTGTTGCTTTCATACAATTAATACGAAACTTATGTTTGCATGTAAGGTATAATAGTATGATGGTTACTCAATCACGGCAAACGACTATACGGATTTGGGTAGAAAACAGTTTTTCCCTATTTAATGCTCCTGAGAGATAAAATAGGAAACGCGATACTAACTATTTTCACGCGGGGAAAGCCGTGGTAAAATAATCCCGAAAGAACTGAAAATCCCGGGAATCCCGGTTCCAGCATAGGCGAGTACCGAAAATCCCGGTAATTTAAAACAGGATCGGTTTTCGATACCCTAATCATTACCGTGATACAAAAGATAACGTAAAAATAAAGGTAAATACAATCCATACACAAAAATGATTACAGCTTTAAAAAGAAGATATTCAGAACACTATTCTTTGAATGTTAAAAACGAATTCTTTATTGTTTTCTGTTGGTTTACAAAACAAAATATTGACAATAGTCTAGTATAATAAATTATGAGAAACGAAATTCGCACTTTCCTCCCAAACCACTTGCTCTACAAGAAAAATGTATGGCACATAAAATGTCAATCTTTTTATGGGCTACAACTTTTACTCGATCCTTTCGGAAATCGTCTAGGACGCACCGTTTAGGAGATATAAGGAGTTTTCGGAAAATTTGGGAGGGGGGGGGGTTAAGGTTGGGCCCAATAAGATTGGGTAATGTTGCAAGTATGAGTTCCACAGGGCGGATGGAAATTCAGTCGGAAATCGTCTAGGACGTACCGTTTAGGAGATATATGGTATTTTAGGAAAATTTGGGGAGGGGGGGGGTAAAAGTGGGTTCAGTAAGATTTAGCAATAAGGTTTGGGGGTTTACTAATGGGGGTTGAAATTTCCGTCTAAACTTGTCTAGGACGCACCGTCTCCGAGATATCCGGGATTTCCGGTTTTCCAAAAATCTATATCCCGATATCCTGATCTGCCGATCTGCGCCTACCTGATGAGTGCGGTATTTGCCCGGATGCCTCCCAGATTATCACGACGCAAAATTCCACTTTTGGGTGAAGAACTGAGGGGGGGGGGTATAGGGGGAGGCGAGGGGTTGTGAAGGGAAAAAATGAGAGGGTGATTTGTATTTGTGTTGTGTATTTGAGATACGTGAGTTTTGGGGAGTTGACGGAACTTGGGTGCACGAGAGTTTCCAAACAACGAATGTATTATCTTTGACTAATAATAAGTGACTATAGCTGACTAATGTCGGAGCTTCTATCATTCCAACATTTTGGCTTAGCAATAGGGTCCCGTTGACACCGTTTGGGTACGAAACTCTATAAAGTACAGATTGATCTAAAAGTTGTATAAATAAAGGGTATGTGTATACAAGTTATAATTATTTATTATTTTTTTTCTATGTAAATATGTAATTTACACATATAACAAAAAACCTAAATACTGTAAACAGTAACTAATGTCTAAAAACGGACAATGTTTTATTTCAAATTACAGCAGTGACTTCCAACCCAATAGGGGTTGAATTTCCAAGAATCCGATAGCCTAAAGCCTTCTTCGATAAATGAACTATCCAATACAAAAAGAATTTTTCAATTCAAACCAGTAGTTCCTGAGATTAGCGCGTTCAACCAAACAAACAAACAAACTTTTCAGCTTTATAATATTACAATAGTAATAGTATAGATTAGTATAGATATAGTTATATTTTGTACATATGTATGTTCGTGATTTTCTCCGTTACTACTTACACTACATAAATTGGAAAGAAATAGTTACTTAATTTCTATTGTTTTCTTCAAACCAAAGATGTTTAAAGCAGAATATTACGCAAACGGACCCCTGAATTGAAAAATGGTCTTTTGAAACCTATAATATTTTTGAAAGACCTTTTCAACGATACCCCACATTAAGGGGTAGACGAAGAAAAAATCATACGGAACGGACAGACGGACGGACGGAAGGACGGACGGCCGGACGGGCTAGCCGGCCGGTTGAAATAACGAACGGACTAGACATGATTCCGATTTGACTACAAAACCCTGAAAATTATAGAAAACTAAAAATAATACAATTGACTGTAACTAAACATTCTCACGTGATCAAGACTGTTCAATGGCAATATAATTACGTTACTTTTACGAAATCTATTCCTTAGATGGCTAAAGCAAAAATTGACATAGGTCCTACGTCCAAGAGTGCTGCCGCACGACTGATTTGATTTCGCGCCAGTTCGTATCTTTATATGGTAAAGTAAATTCGTTTTAATAAATTATTTTTTGCAGTAAGATAAAAAAAAAATTACGTGTCATATTCGACAAAGACCATATTTTATTACTACATAAATTTTTGATGGGAAATACGCTTTATTGAATACAAAAATCGATGGTAAAGTCATGGCATAAACCATGAAAATTGGTAATGTTATTGAATTAATTTTGAAACGAATATTATAGTAATCGTATATCCCTTGTAATAAATGCAAAATATAATATATGAGTGTTCTCTAGACATTTTTTTTTACTCAATTTAATAAAACTTAATAAAGAAAATCAGTGTATGAAATTGACTCTGTCGTCCTTTTGCTGAAAAATAGTTATGCTAGATTGACAGTTACGCAGAAACAAATTAATATTTTCAAAATTCCGGTAAATGAAGATCCAAGATGAAGGATTGATCTATTTTATGAGTTCATTTGCCAGCATTAATATCTTTCTTATGATACTAATTTTTGACATCAAATTCTTCATTCCGCGCGTCTAACCGCGAAATGGCTCTTAAAGCAGTTTCTGTTAAACCAGGCTTAGGTGTTACCACCAACGGATACCACAGAGTTTGGAATGTAACCTTACATAACATGACATATCTATTTGAACATCTCGATCTGTCCCATGTCAAAACTGGGATCTGGGTCAGCCTTGGCAATGGCTGACCAAACGTAGGAGTACCTTCGTTTATTTTTTTCTCGATAACTTTTAACGACCAGTGATATCAAGATCGGCTTTATGTAATTTTTGGTATAAGTATCCTGGGAATTGAAGCCTCGCAATATTTCCATCTGGCTATCGTGTTTATTTCGGTCCAATGCCGCAATCCATGTCGAGACGTCCCGGGCAGACTGACGGACAATGCGGGGAAACTGCGGGACGCGGCTATTGTCCAGGGAAACTGTATTTAGAAACTCAGAGGTACATAGTGTGCGCGTTTTATGATCGTTTCTGGCTACAAGTGACGTTCAGGTTTGGGACAACCCTAGATGGTGTAGGATTTATATTTTCTTAGTTTATTGAACTATGTATTTTTGTCGTTGGTTTTGAATAACATTAAAACACCAGATTTTTTTCATAAAATGTTATTTTATGAAAAAAATCCCACCTGATGGTAAGGGGCTGTCAGGTCCGAGCACACTATTTAGAATTTCTTTCTGGTATCCGTTGCGTCTGGGTGTCTATATTAAAAATAAATATTAATACCGGGCAAGTGCTTGTCAGGCCACGCGCAATGTAGGGTTCCGAAGTAGTTTTATCGACTATTACTCATTTAACTACTTATGCTAACATAGCGGTGATAGTTTTCCTTGTAAATTCATCATAAAATCTATTTTTGAGAAATTTTTTTTCACTTGTCCAACTCCAACAGTTTAGCTAGCAGCAGGGGGGGGGGGACACGTGACTCTAACCAAAATTAGCACTTTAACGCCAAATATTTCTTAAGCGGACCTCTAATTCCAAAAATGGTCTTAGAAGACCTATAATATTTTTGGAAGACCTTTTCAACGATATCCCACAATTGCTTCGGATAGACGGACAGACGGACATGACGAAACTATAAGGATTCCGATGTTACTTCGGAACGGTGGCATGGACGACACATATAACAACACATCACAATCACACTCATATCCCAAGAACATATATTTATCTGTCAAATTTTTTAAGTGAATTATTTTTTAAATCGCAGCACTGATTGCATAGTGGTTTGACTTTGGTCTTCCGCATTCGGTCCGTGATTATCACTTTATTCGGTAGCGATTAAGAAACTTTATAATTTGTCTTATTATCATTGGGATTATTCTATTCTATTTGATTATTTTGTCACTTACCTATATTTAAAAAACGCTCCAATTTTACTCCCGTATATTTCTATTGTGAGCCTTTCAATAGGGGAAACATGCTGTGAATTTTGATAGCAGCGGCAAGAGGGGTGTAAAATTGCATTTAGGTGTTTCACCGTAGGGACGGCATTCACACTTGGTCGTTTCTCGTCTAATCTATGTGTAAACATTCTTTCGAGATGTAGATGTAGATAAATGTTGTTTGGATTACACGTTGTTTTAGATGTCTGAAAAGCGAACTTTGGTATCTGAGATATTTTTGTTATTACCGTTAAGATTAGCGTTTTTAACTTGTTGCCGTTGTTTAACTTTGTCGATCACTTAAGATACGACAAGCAACCGGGCTACGAACGTTTCATCACTAAATGGCTAAAATTTAAAAATCCGGTTGAAATTTTTCCAACGAATATCCAACGCGGCTTGATACCACAATATTGGATTTTCGATTTTTCTTATACAGTTTATTTTCTTATTTTATACCGACTAGGTGACTACTTCTCTACTTTACTGATTAATAAAAAGCCACCTCGACTTAATGAGATCTGCTACCTGTTTAGTTCATTGGCTACCTGTTCAATCAGTGGAAGCCGCTGGGGCCGGAAACCAATCAACTATGATTGGAGGCTCCGTTATTAGTTTAACAGAACTGTTCCTATATTATTTAGCTATTTATTTGTATAGTTTTTTAGTGAGTACCTGTATCATAGACCACATACCCTACGGTCTGTGCGTATTATAGTAAAAATGTGTGCAGTCCACGATGAGTTAATTTATATATTGTGCTACAGTTTCAGAAAGTTATTGAGTGGGTTCAATGGGATCATAGTATTTTTTTTGAACTAGCAGTTTTCTAATTTGGAGACAGACTCATTCGAAAAATATTTAATGCAACTCAAATTATAAGCTGTTGTTATGGAGGATTAAATGCTCGTATTGGTAAAAATAAATCTTTAATTATTGATGATAATATTATCTTATGACTCATCTGTTACCACTCTGTTACCAATAATTGACATCAGTATGGACTTATTTGAATTCATCATTCACATAATAATAATAAGCTTTTGTTTACCTAAAAATACATATATAAATTGAATTGAATTATTAATTTAGATGATTGATATTAATAATTTACATAAAAAAAAGAAAAAATCTATACTAATATTATAAATGCGAAAGTAACTCTGTCTGCTACTCAATAACGCCTAAGCCACTGAACCGATTTTGATGAAATTTGGTACAGACATATAATTGAGCTCGGGAATGAACATAGAATACTTTTTATCCCGGAAAATAGACCTGTTCCTGAGGGATAACTCTTCCACGCCAAAACCACTGAACCGATTTTGATGAAATTTGGTACAGATATAGAATTAAGCTTGCGCAAGGACATAGGATACTTTTTCCCGGAAAATAGACCTGTTCCTGAGGGATAGCTCTTTCAAGCCACTAAACCGATTTTGATAAAATTTGGTACAGATATAGAATTGAGCTCGGGAATGGACATAGGGATACTTTTTATCCCTGAAAATAGACCTGTTCCTGAGGGATAACTCCTTTCAAAGCCACTAAACCGATTTTGATAAAATTTGGTACAGATAAGAAATGAGCTCGGGAATGGACAAAGGATACTTTTTATCCCGGAAAATGGACCTGTTCCTGTGGGATAACTCTTTCAAGCCACTAAACCGATTTTGATGAAATTTAGTACAGATATAAAATTGAGCTCGGGACAGGACATAGGATACTTTTTATCCCGGAAAATAGACCTGTTCCCGAGGGATAACATTTTCAAGCCACTTAACCAATTTTGATGAAATTCAGTACAGATATAGAATTGATCTCGGAAAGGACATAGGATACTTTTTATCCTGGAAAATAGACCTGTTCCTGAGGGATAACTCTTTCAAGCCACTAAACTGATTTTAATGAAATTTAGTACAGATATAAAAATTGAGCTCGGAAAGGACATAGGATACTTTTTATCCCGGAAAATAGACGTGCTCCTGAGAGAACTCTTTCAAGCCACTAAATCGATTTTGATGAAATTCAGTACAGATATAGAATTGAGCTCGGGAAAGGACATAGGATACTTTTTATCCCGGAAGATAGACTGTTCCTGAGGGATAACTCTTTCAAGCCACTAAACTGATTTTGATGAAATTCAGTACAGATATAGAATTGAGCTCGGGAAAGGACAAAGGATACTTTTTAACCCGGAAAATAGACCTGTTCCTGAGGGATAATTTTTTCTAGCCACTAAACCGATTTTGATGAAATTTTAGTACAGATATAGAATTGAGCTCGGGAAGGACATAGGATACTTTTTATCCCGGAATATAGACCTGTTCCTGAGGGATAACTCTTTCAAGCACTAAACCGATTTGATGAAATTCAGTACAGATATAGAATTGAGCTCAGGAAACGACATAGGATACTTTATATCCTAGAAAACAGACCTGTTTCTGAGGGATAAGGTCAAATTTTGCTGTATGTAGTGTATAGATTCGTTATTTATGAAGCGATTTTTATGACTCTTTTTAGGGTTCCGAAGTCAAAACAGAATTCATAGTTTCATCATGCCGTCCGTCCGTCCGTCCATCCATCCGTCCGTAGCATAGCGCAGAGGCCCTTAGTGCTAGGAAAGCTGTAATTTAGCAAGGATATACATGTTTATTTGAAACTTTAAACTGGTAGAATTATATTTTTTAAAATATGTTTTTAGGATACATCTCCTAGACGCAATATGGGGATAATTTTTTTTCCGTCACGCACTCCATAGTGGTAAAGGTCTCTCAAAAATAATATGGGCCTGCTAAGTCCATTTTTCGATTGAGGGGTCTGTTGGCAAAATATTCGTAAGTGTTGGACACGTAAAAAAAATTCATGGCAATAGCATTAACATGAATTCAAAAGGAAAACTATCATGGCTGTATTAGCATACGTAGGTATTGAGTTCTATAAACTTAGAACTTCGGAACCCTATATTACAAGTGACCTGACACGCTATTAGCCGGTTTTTTAACCAACTTCAAAAAAGTAGCAGGTTCTCAGTTCGACTGTTATAAACAAAAATTAACTTTAACATAATTTGAAAAATCAATCTTTAAAGGGTTAATTCAGGGAATGTTTATACGAAACTTCGTCATTTTTAGGGTTCTGAAGTAAAATCGGAACCCTAATAGCTTCGTCATATCCGTCCGTCAGTCTGTCCGTCTGTCCAAAACAAAGCGCCGAGACTCTTAGTGCTAGAAAGCTATAATTTGGCATGGATATACATATTTATTAAAACTCCAAAATCGTACAATAAACTACTAAAAATATATTTTTTTTCGGGGTAACTCCGCTACAGGTAACGTGAGGATTAATTTTTATTTATCTCTATAGTGTGGGGTATCGTTGAAAAGTTTTTTCAAAAATATTATGGGTCTTTTGAGACCATTTTTTGGATGTAGGGTTCCGTTTGCGAAATATTTGGCTTGAAAGTGCTAATTTTGGGTACCCAAGTCAAGTCAAGTGTCCCCCCTAACGGCTAAACGGTTGGAGTTGGACAAGTGAAAAAATTCTCAAAAATAGGTTATACGATGAATTTATAAGGAAAACTATCAAGTCTATGTTAGCATAAGTAGTTAATGAGTAATAGTCAATAAACTTACTACTTTGGAACCCTATATTGCACGTGGCCTGACACGCACTTGCCCGGTTTTTTAAGTTAAAACTGTGAAAGTTGGTAGTTAGTATGTAATCTTACATAAAACAAAAATAACTGTAACATGATTGTTTGGTAATACATTCCCTAAAAGCTAAAACTAGAGGTTGTAAGTTTAGAGTAAGTTTGGAGTAAGAAGTTGTAAAACGAAGTCACCTCATGGTAAGTGGTCACTTTCGCCAATGAACATTAGCAACGCTAAAGGAATCACTGATTTGCTGCTGCCCAAAAAGAAAAGAAAGATATGTTTTTTGTGTATTCTGTAAAATTACAATGTAAATTTAAAATTCAAAAACTCTCAGGCCCTGACTTAGATAAACCTCTAAATTCTAAAAAGTTCAATTATTTTGGGACCTTTCCTATGGGTGGGTCATTAATGGTTCACTACTGAGCACTCACTCTTGAGGACGCCTAGAGCATACTCCACCACTTTGCTCCAGTGTGGATTGATGGAGGGATTAGAAATTAACCCAAGTGTCGGAAGTCATTACGCCGGGCGAGGACCTTCAATATGTCATAACGACTGTTATCTTACGACAACAACCGGGACCGACAGCTTTACCTGCCCTCCGAAGCTCGGAGAGCTCAAGAATTTTTTGCCACTAGCGGTCACCTATCCAACTACCGACCGCGCTCGCTATTGTTTAACTTCATCGATTACTATTAGAACCGACACAAGCCGCTGTGCCCGGGCTATGAATGCTTCTCCCGATGGGTAATTAATGGGTTCTAAGAACATGTCACTTTTGCTGTAATTTTGGTGAAGAGTTTAGTATCTTGCTGACTACCAATCACGCTACAATAATATCAGATCGTAGTTATCATTTCATTATCAACACTAAAGATTTGTTTAATATTTTACTCATTTACATAATACGATATATGTACTAAGTGTAGGTGTTTTAGCTTCAACCCATAATGGACTATTACAAGGCACGGGTCTCCTCTCTTCATAGTATGGACAAGTTTGCTGTCAATTTATGAAAAACATGTTTTATAATGAAGGGATCTTTATTTTCGGCGTACGAAGTCGCGGGTAACAGCTAGTAAATAAATAAAATAATCTTACCTAACCCAGACTATGCACTCACCCTGCATTGACAACTTGAACACTTCCTCCGTCGTAAAAAGGTACAGGAAGCAGGAACGTGTTAAAAAAGGCTACCTTTTAACTAAATGGCTTCGAATAAATCTGCACGCTACAGGGGAATTAAATTAAGGCGCGAGAAAAACTCAGATCGGCGAGGAAGCGCTGTAAAAACGTTACCATAATTTTCCGGCTGGCTGTACAAAGGGTAGACGCGGAACTAAACCAATAATAATATAAGTATGGAGAACCCTTTTCTATGCTGTGCGACTGTGTATAGAGTTGTTACACAGAATATTAATTTAAATTTTTATTGGAGTATTAGTACTAAACGTGGAGTGAAACAAACAGTGTCAACAAAAAGTGTAAGCTTAGTACAGTGTGACACCAAAATGAGGATCTTTAGTGTGATTTAAAAGTGTCGATGTAAAGAGGAAACCAAGTGTGTGTGTAGTATTAGTGTGATTTAAAAGCCAAAAAATGACGTGCATAAGTGTATCAGTCATACCTATATGAATAAAATAGTTTGACTTTGACTTTGACTACTATTAAGATCGCCTATGATGGGCGATCTCTCTGTAAAAGGATCGCAATACTTATTATATTTTTTTACAATACGATGTAATGATTCATGTAGTGGATTGACAAACATACAGAGTATTTGTGTTGGAACTACAAACCCTAACCATAAATTAATTTAAATTAAACAATTATTCTAATCGTGGCCAAAAAGCAATTGAAAATATCTTTAGTGTTGAAGCAATAAAACTTCGAAAGAGATTTCTACAAAGAAACGCTGTGAAAAACATGAATCGTATTAGAAATTCCAAGTATCTGGGTGCTTGGCAGGCGCGAAATTTAGTGGGAAAGAAAGCAAGTCATAATAGTGAGATGAAAGTTTTCCACTTCTAAAATGTTTTAGTAAGTATTAGAAATGCTATATGCCTATGTAGATATTGTAACATCATGTCAACTGATCGACTAGATTGAATAAACACAGTTTTATGTTTGCCACACAGTTTTGTTTAACAAAATATGTTTGCCTTCATCAGTATAAAAATTAAATTTAAAGCTAATTAGTACAACTCTATATAAATACACAATATTGGTGTGAGGAACAGAACTGTATTCTAAGCTAATCTAATAACGGTGTCAAAGTAAACTCTTCATACACGCAATGGTAGTCAAAAGTGAGCCTATGAAACTATTTTTTTTGTGTTTGTTGTGTATTTTTATGTTATTGTTTGGTTGTTTAAATTGCCTCAAAATTAATTTATACATTAAGTGTACCTACGTTTACAATACTTACAGAAAATACAACTAAATTGGGTGGCTTATGTCAATTAGACAAAGCTCGCTATGTATTCTTGTAGCAAACACAATTTTGTAAGGTTTGTCGGAAATCAGCAAATAGGCTGACTGACAAACACACCTATTAAATAACAGTTATGTCTAAAACATTATAAATAAATAAATAAATAAATAACGCTTCACACTCATAGCCCCACACTAGGATTCCCTGTGTCGTGGGTGCCATGGACAACACACAAGACAAGGACACTCACACCCAGACCGAGAACAGAAATTCAAACTCATCATTCAAATTTCCGCCTCGCTGGGAATCGAACCCAGGACCCTTGGCGCGGCGATCCGGCATGGTAACCATTGCGCCACACGGGTCGTCATTCCATTTTAAATATGAATTGCAAGTATAATCTACGCTTAGAAAGAATAAGTCATACATTGCTTGGATAGATTAAATTAAATTGACTTGCTGGTGATCAAAAGTGGTTCAAACTTTAAAATGATGTGTAAGACAAACTGTGTCAAATACGTTGGTCTTAGCTACTAAGAAACTTTGTAAACATAGCTGTAGTCAAGTGGCTAAACTCTCGCAGGTCTACAGCGCAACGTCATCGCTTACGTAGCCGCTCTAGTTAGGTCGGAGTTTGTAGGACTCTCAAGTCAAGGGGCCATTCTGTGCGAGCTAATCACAGTTCACGAGGCGGTCACTATTGACTGTATAGTACAATATGTTGGATGTATGAACACAATGACGCTGCACACTAGCCCCACACTAGGATTCCTTGAGTTGCTGTTGCCATGGTCAACACAGAAAGACTAGACAACAGACATCCAAACTCAAACTCATCATTCAAATTTCCGACTCGCTGATAATCAAACCCAAGGACCCTGGTGCATGGCGGTCCGGCATGGTAACCATTACGCCACACGGGTAGTCAAGTTATAATTTACTTTTAAACCGCCGTGGCTTAAAAGCCTTACCTACACCTGCGGAAATTCCTTTTTTGTCAGGAATATATTATAGATTATATACCTATAGACTTCCTCAATGTTAATGGCATGTCAAATGTTTTGTATTAGTGTTTATGGCGTACTTTCAATCTTTAACTCAGAATACACCAGCATGTTTCATTATTATCTTCATCTTCACTACTCAATTATAATGCACACCGACGTCATTTAGCGTTATTGTGAACAATAACGCCTTCACTTTAGTATGTGCTAAAGGTTTTCACGTTAAAAGCCCTTCACGCAGGCACCTCGAATATAGTTCGAGTGGCAATATGCTCTTAACTCAACAGATGAAGACATCAAGGGTTATAATGTAAGTATTCACAGTTTCTGTAGTACAAAATCGTTTTGCCAATAGACTGAAAAATAAGCTTATGTTGTAAAGACAAACAAATATAGGCTTTGGAAGTATAATGATTGGACAAAATGTAGAAATAATAGTATAAGTTAATAAACTTTTACACATACTCCTGCATTAGGATTATCGGTCATACACCAATATGACACGACAAACACCCAAAGTACGTTCTCTGTCACATAAAAGAATCCTACTAGAATCCTACCCTGACTAGAATCAGACCCTTCATCGTACCTGTAATCCTCACTGCAAACGAGACATCTAACGTAAACACAAATTGTTGAAATTGCAGTTGCAGAGTTGAAATTCCGAAAGTTTTTGGCTTCTTTAGCATTGCCATCCTTTCTAAATTAGTAGCTCTACAAGTCTCATATAAGTGACTACAAACTTAACAAAAGTGCATAGTGGTGCAGCATCTAGGTTAATCTTAATCCCGGCTGGTACACATTGTGCTAAATTAAACCAAGTTGGCGTACCTCAAGGTAGCATGTTGTTCCCACTTTTATTCATTGTGTTCACTTTGTACTGGTTTCAGTTTTTCGTTTATTAAAAACTAGCTTTTTATGTAACATATATATTTTCTAACAGTTCATTTAATGCTTAATTTAATTTTATAAATTTTAGGTACTTAGGAACTACAAAAATTTCAGGAAAAGACAACTTTGTTTTTGCAATTTCTGACTAAAAAATTCTGTTATTCAAAAATCAGGTTGTATTGTTTAAATTCTGAATTGTATTGTATTTGATCTAGTGCTATAAGCCGATTGCTCTAAAAACAAAAAATATCAACCTTTGAACAAAATAAATATTTGTGTATGTATTGGTATTTCACAGGACTGGAAAGATTGAAATGCGCATAGTTGGCTTTTGTTTGCTTAGCCTTGTTGATATTTTTTTTTGTTTAGAAATCTGTATATCCGATGAAAATACTGAACACTGTCATTTATGCATGCATGTATCTCAGAGCGACAAAAATTACATTTTGTATAAAAATAATAAGGCTTTTACCAAGTTACTTGTCCTAACTGCCGCCGGTTTTTTAAAGGCTGATCAAGTTAATTATTTATACTAATATACGTATTATAAAGAGGAAAGATTTCATTGTTTGTTTGCATTGAATAGGCTCTAAAATTACCGAACCGATTTGAACAATTCTTTCACTGTTGGGAAGTTACACTATCTCCGGATGACAAAAAATATAATAAACCCTTATATATATTTTTTTCTTGTACTATTTTTCCCGAAGCGAAGCGAGGACGATTTCCTAGTATTGGTATAAAAATAATACTGATACATATTGTTCTGTTTCTTTCATTCGGAAAGCAATAAAACTAATGTTATGTTTCAATCTCGAAGCCACATATGTTACTGGTCTCCCATGCCACGTCCCTTCGTTTTGCCTATACTGAAGTTATATTACAGTATCACTCGATCCAAGACTTTTACCTTATAGCGATATTATAACATTGGGGTTTATTTTATTGATAGTTCCAAGGGAATCTTTGAATTATTATAGAATTTCTGTTCTCGGTCTGGGTGTGTGTGTTCTTGCCACAAGTCACGACACAGGAAATTCTAGTGCGGGTCAATAAGTGTGTATCATTATTTATTTAATCTTGTAAACACAGGAATTGTTCCGGTGTGTGTAGAGGTGTTAACAATTTATAAAATAATCAACAAATAAATAAATAACGCTTCACACGCATAGGATTCCCTGTGTCGTGGATGCCATGGACAACACACAAAGACAAGGACATTTACACCCAGACCAAGAAGAGAAATTCAAACTCATCATTCAAATTTCCGCTTCGCTGGGAATCGAACCCAGAACCCTTGGTGCGGCAATCCGGCATGGTAACCATTGCACCACACGGGTCGTCAGATAATATTTTACAATTCATTCTAAGTTTCAAATTCTAAAACATGAGCTCTGAAGTCTTGATATTGCTGTCCTCTTACTAAGAGATGGCGCCTGACAGAAACAGCAAATAATGCCAGTCGAATATACTTGCGCAAGTCATAATACTTACTTAAGAGGTGGAGTGGGGACTTAGCACTTACAGTCGCAATTTCAAAGTTTTGTCAAAAGGATGCATCTAAGCAGAAATCGGAGAGAAGTGAGAGAACTCGGCTGTTGAAGTTTGGACCCTCTCCTCGCTGTAACAAGGCACAGTTCTGAATTACTCTATGAATAATTTTCACGATATCTTCTGATATAATATGGGAGAGCATTATTTTCGTTGAACATGTTATATTAATATATGTACTATTATTTCTTCTGTGATATCACGATAGCTGTGTCACTGAGAGGTTTTACAGTTAAAAGCGTCGTTTCCATGAACAACTACAGAATCTTCAGATTTTGAGAAGTCGTAAATGGTAGCTAATACTGTTACAGACTGAAGTAAATAAGAGTTTCTGGGCACAGATTTTTGCGTGATAGAATAATGTACTAAGTACCCGGATGACCGAGCTTAGCTCGGTTTAGTATTGCTTAACAATGCCATCTGCTTTAGCTTTAGTGTAGCTACTCGCCAATAGATGTCAGGAAGAGTCTACTGTAGCCGTTTTTCATTGCCTGAAAACACGGATAAAACGACATTTTTTAAAAATGAATCCTAGCTGGATCGATTTATTGTCCCCGAAACCCCCTGCATACACGAAAATCGTTGGAACCGTTTCCGAGATTCAGAAAATATATAAATATACAAGAACTGCTCGTTTAAAGGTATTAGATTTAGAAGATTGCGTTCCGTATTTATGCGTATAAAGAGGGATCATAAAATAAAGGTTTTAGACGTCAAAAGATGACGAAATAAAGGCGTAAGAGAATAGGCGCATCTCAAACGAGTACGCACAAAAGATTTATGACAGTAGAAGATGAAAATTGGGTGTTTACAAAGTGTAAATAGGCATAAGATTTTGTTAATTTACGTACTCATTCATTATAATCTCAGATATTATACATTTTCTTAGCGGAATTTTCATGAAAAGAATTTGCCGCTTTTGTTAAGAGTTTTCATTAAACCCCAGCAAAAAATTGATAGCATATTACCCTTTTTAGCATTTAATTAGTCAGTGCGCGAGTTAAGAGTTTGTTTTGGTTAATTAAAAGCATTACGCCAGCCGAATGGGCAATTAAGAGATACGAAAAATTGCTTTATCGTTTAATAAAACTGTCATTATACCCAAAATTTAGGAATGGCGGCAGTAATTCAAGAGAATCGTGGTCGAAACCGATCTAGAAATACTTTTCACACTGTATACGTAACTAGCGTTCGGCCCCCGGCTTTGCCGTTGCGTTTTTCGGAATAATAACTGAAGTGAAATTTTTACACAAATAGACCATGATCTAAAATAATATATAGGGCACTTTATAACCCGTAAAATGTGGGCAAAACCGCAGTCGGACATTTCACATTAGATACTGTGACTCATAAGTGATTCGTGAGCAGAAAATCATTAGCTGAAATATTATAATATGGACATTTATCTGGGTTGGATATATGTTTAATTACATGCATCATTTGTTTCAGGTACTGAATATTTTCAAACATGTCAGAGTTGGTTGGTGTGGAGTATGCACTTTATTTCAATCGACTCACGCTCTTCGCTGGTGGTAAAATTGTTTTAGTAGTTAAAAAGTAGGTGAATTATCTTCTATTGGTAGACCCTGAGGTGGTAGTGGTTTATGGGTCACAAGAGCACATTCCACTTGGTAAGTGCATTTGTTTATTAGCTGTTAGCATAACGAATAAACTAAAAGGACAAACATCCATCTATCATTAAAATACTCGAATTCAACCCGGGGACGTTAATCAGTTAGAATACCTAACCGTAGACTGCTTTTAGTGCTCAAAGAACATGTAAATTTCACTAAACGGTGGTGCGAATGCAGAGAAATCCTTCGCCAACTCACGTGCATAATTAAAGAACATTTATCCGTCTGTGTGTGAAACCTTGTTACAAGAAGCTTTGACGTAGACAGCGTATACTTAAATTTAATAACTTCTATTTTAGATTGCTATCCATCCATCCATTTTTGAGCAAATGCTTTTTAAATCTTAATGATTTGCACTTTTAACATTTTATTTAAAAAGTAGCTGTATGCAGTCACAAATCGCGTTACTGTATTGATACTAGTATGAATTTAAAATAATAACAAAACATGAGAGGTGTCAAGGGACAGCCGGATGGAATGAAGTTCCTTTCAATTTAAGTATTGTATTGTTGTACAGCGCCATCTCTGTAAAACTTTCTGAATCACGCTAGCGTAAAACTCACTGAATCACTTCAAAAAAAGTGTTGTCATTCGTAAAATCAAAAAGTGTCGTAATTTTCCGTCTAGCCCCCTTTCACAACGCGCGATAAGGAACTTCGTTCCAAAAACCCGCCTGCTGCTTATTGCCCGCTTTTTATCATGATATGCATTATTCAATTCATTTATATTTTTTGGTACTTCAAACAATGGCATCTCACAGCCACCATTATTGTTTTTTTTCTTATTTCACAATCTAAAAACTAGCTATTGGCCTGTCAAGACGCATCTAACGATGTCTTAACTATATGAATTGATGTGGCGGAAGACATGAGGTAATAAAGAATACCTATTACATCCATACAATATACGAGCGAAAAACAACTCTTCCTTGGCACTCGGGCTAAAAGTAGCTGTGGACGACTTCTGTCACCTTATTCTCGCACCTTCTCAGACCACATTTATTGCATTTATCATTTACTGCACTTCACCTGAAAATCGTCACCATCCCATCCACAGACATACCTACATAGATAGTCCCACACTAGGAGGTACACTTTGAATATTACATAGGTCCTTTTTGTTGATGGTCGCTGTACCATTCTACTGTAGGTAATTAGGTTTCAACAATTTTGTGTTTCGAGAAGTCACGCTTACAAATTGGGCGTTCCATCATTCAGTACCCCGGAGGATTATCGCTCTCAATTTTAATTTTAATAATTCGTGACACCTCGCCAGTTTTAACGCACCTGACCGTAATAATAAGATAAATAACGAATGAATGCATAACGTTTTATTTCAAATTATTAATTATAGTATATGACGACCCGCGTGGCGCAATGGTTACCATGCCGGATCGCCGCGCGAAGGGTCCTCCTGGGTTCGATTCCCAGCGAGGCGGAAATTTGAATGATGAGTTTGAATTTCTGTTCTCGGTCTGGGTATGAATGTCCTTGCCTTGTGTGTTGTCCATGGCACCCACGACACAGGGAATCCTAGTGTGAGGCTATGAGTGTGAAGCGTTATTATAATTATTTATTATTATAGTTGTAATTAAGTATACTGTAGTAATTATGTTTTTACAGCAATCCCTATCGCGACTGTTGCTACGAGCTGAAATTAGACCTGCAATGTCAGTTCATCCATAAATCATTTGTAGTTAATTTGAATGTCTTTTCTATCCCACCTGGCGGTAAGTGGTGATGTATAATTAGGTGGTTAAACGCACATACAACATATAAAGAACCTCTTGTCTCCTGACTGATGACACCTCTATTATAATCGAACGGTAATACAAGGCGGCCTTAATTATTAAAGCTTACAAAACATTATACATAGCACTAGAACCTTAGTTCCCAAAGTAGTCCAGGTGAACCCCCGGGGGCACACGGGGGCCTCGACGGGGTTCTACGTTGGCGTGACAAAAAATATATCGTACTTACCATTTTTCTTTTTCTTTTCACCACTCCGAATGGGGACTTTTTTAAATAAAATTAGTGAGAATTGATTAGTTCCTTGTGCTGTGAGTAGATGTCAAAAAAGTAAAGTTGGATGGAATCACTTTTTTGATTTGCCAACTTTACTTTTTTGACATCCACTCACAGCACAATCAATCAATAAATCAACCAATAAATCAATAAATCAACCAATCAATTCTCACTTTTATTTTCGAAAACTATCAATTCGTGGTTTCAGAATCAATTCAGCCGCAACGCAATTTTCCATAGTTAGATCTAATCTTCACATTTTTTGTTAAGTTTTGGGAATACGATAGAAATGTAGCTACAGGGGGTCCACCGGAACCAGCTAAATTTTGAAACTAATCTGTGAGAAAAAAATTCTAAGAACCTCTTAACTCTTAACCTCATCGTCTTCTCGTTTATTGGCTTGTATTTCCCAAGTCAAAGTTACAACAGCATGCTTAGACATACATATGTATGACTGTATGTCCCATTCTGAAGACCGGTGTTTCAGGGGAAAATTATTAACATGATTAAAATTAATGGGTTGCTAATGAAAATGAAATAGTTTAACGGGGATTTAATCCCAGTCACTCAGCACTTAGCAAATCCCATTACAGGCACCTACGCGCACAATAAGCAGAGGTCCATCAGCTTACCGCCAGTACCGCCCGAATTAGGTTAAGTAAGGCTTACGCTTTTTACGGATAGACGGTAAACAGTGTAGGAAAATTTGAATAACAAATTAGTAAGCTTGTGTTACCTACTTTACCTAACTTAATAATTGAATGCGCAGTAGCAATTGGTAGTGAAATTGTCTGCAAAGGGAAAAATCCTGAGTTGGAATGACGGTAGGCTTTAGCTCTGCAGAAATCGAAAGTAAAATTTAATATTATTTATTTCATTTATTAGCAAATTACCTTCTAACATTATTCTATGGGCTTGCTAATGATTTATATTATATTTACTTAAATTATGTTTATTTATGTACCTACTTTTATTGCTTAAGTAGGTAGTATTTTACACCATAAAGGCCAGAGACTGTTCTAATTTCATATTATTGTAAGAGTAGGCTTGTGCTATGCCTAACAAATTAATCGTGATAAAGGTATACTATTGTATACTAAAGTTATTAGGAGCACGTTACTTACGTTTAAAATATATTCCATATTATATTACAATTTCTAAAATCTCCCCTGGCAGCTGGGTCCAATAAAAAAACCCAGGATAGCACTTAGTGACCCAATAACAATCTACTCTATTCACCTCGATGTCCTTCATTTAGAAGAATTTTAACGTCTGTATAAATATTTAAGTCGAACAGGCTCTAATGGAAAAAGCGATTAGTCGAAAATAAATTATATTATACAAAGAACCTTGCAAAGCTCTTTGTACGTTACAAAGTCGCTGGTGGCTCCTTTATTGTTTTATTATTTTTAAATTTACTGACGTTACCGTGTCCCCACGTACATAGTTGTATACATAGGTCTATTAAAATGTTGTTTCGTTCGCAATGTACGATTCAGTTTGTACTACTATTCACCATCATGCCAGTTGCTGAAGAGTTCTTGTCACATCAATTACATTTGTCATCAAGCCATGCCCTAAGAATTAGAATACAGAACCAACAACAATATAGAACCAATATATATGGTACAACAACAATATATAACCAACAACAATATACAGGGTGTCCCAGCGCGAAGTGACCGCCCGGCGTCTATTGATTATGTGGACAAAACTATCGACAAAAACCATTAAAGTATAGGTCTTATCGGTTTGGTTTATTTTTTATTAGCTTTTTAATTTTTTTGTAGAAAAACCTGACTTCTTGCACTATTTTCAAAATATTTTTTTTATTTTTACATTTATTTTCATTCTCTTTTTTGTGTTTACTAGCTGTTTTCATAGTTTATCTATGTAAGGTATAAAATCAACGTAAAATTGAATATCACATTTTTTAAAAAGAAATTAAGTGAAATTTTTTTGAAAAAAATTACCCCTTTTCATTGAGTTTCGCTAAAAAGTTGGGAAAATGCCCTATGAATATTATTATTTTATTATTTATTATTAAATAACATGATATTACCTACAAAATCTCATAAAAATTTTTATAGTTATCTCAGTCACTTACCGAACTACAAACTCTTGAATTATCCACCCTATTTTCGATAATAAGAAGAGTAGACTTTTAAATCCAGGCTAGTGGATCATTTAAGTGTCTTACTATCAAAAATACCTTTTGCCCTTTGATAGAATAATTTTAAAGGTAAGGAAACAATAAAAACAAATGGAAATTTAAATCATTTATTTAAAAAAAAGAGTAATTAATTCATAATGTTTTCGAAACGACCGCCATTGGCATTAATACAGGCTAAGGCTCAAAATGACATCCTTTGAGTGGTTCTTTGCACTTCCAAGAGTTTAGCTTTTATTTTTATGGCATTAGCATCAATCCTCTGTTTCAATTGTTCTCTCGTAGCTATTAGCATAGCATACACTTTTTGTTTAATGTGGGCCTCAAAAATAATAATTAAGAGGCGTTAAATCCAACCGAGAGAGAGAGGTGGTCCAGTAGCATGGTCCTCCAAGGTCTCAATTGAAACAAAGTATTGATGCTGATGCTACAAAAATAGGACTGAACCTCTTGGAAGTGCAAAGAACCACTCAAAGGATGTCATTTTGAGCCTTAGCCTGTATTAATGCCAATGGCGGTCGTTTCGAAAACATTATGAATTAATTACTCTTTTTTTTAAATAAATGATTTAAATTTCCATTTGTTTTTATTGTTTCCTTACCTTTAAAATTATTCTATCAAAGGGCAAAAGGTATTTTTGATAGTAAGACACTTAAATGATCCACTAGCCTGGATTTAAAAGTCTACTCTTCTTATTATCGAAAATAGGGTGGATAATTCAAGAGTTTGTAGTTCGGTAAGTGACTGAGATAACTATAAAAATTTTTATGAGATTTTGTAGGTAATATCATGTTATTTAATAATAAATAATAAAATAATAATATTCATAGGGCATTTTCCCAACTTTTTAGCGAAACTCAATGAAAAGGGGTAATTTTTTTCAAAAAAATTTCACTTAATTTCTTTTTAAAAAATGTGATATTCAATTTTACGTTGATTTTATACCTTACATAGATAAACTATGAAAACAGCTAGTAAACACAAAAAACAGAATGAAAATAAATGTAAAAATAAAAAAAATATTTTGAAAATAGTGCAAGAAGTCAGGTTTTTCTACAAAAAAATTAAAAAGCTAATAAAAAATAAACCAAACCGATAAGACCTATACTTTAATGGTTTTTGTCGATAGTTTTGTCCACATAATCAATAGACGCCGGGCGGTCACTTCGCGCTGGGACACCCTGTATATGGGATAGGTTCTATATTGTAGAAGGTTCTACAATATAGAACCTATCCCATGGCGGCGGTATCATTAAAAGTAATAACAACTTGGAATTTTTGCTCCTCTGATAATAGGCAACGCATATGAAGATATTTGAAAGGGCACATGCTCCAAAAGCCTAAAAAAGAGTACCGATAGACACGAAATGGAAACCTCTTCTGAATTGGATTTTTACTGCAGCTTCATAGATGTATGAACTGAAATTTTAGAAGAATAAAAATACCTAAATCTTTACTAATACATGACTGGCAGATTCAGTAACAGTTTTGCGTACGTGCATATATTTTTGTACATGTTGTGGTAAATAAATATTTGATTTGATTTAAAATCTTAGAAATAATAAGAATAAGAAAATATTTAATTCTTCTTATCTTTCTTATCTTCGAAGAGCTTTATATTTAATTTTTTCCATGCTTGTAATAATTGGCTTTAACCCATTAATGGCTCACAACTGATCACGTATTTACACGTAGGTACATTGTGACTATGAGCGATGGAACCTTCGATCAAGTATATTTGATCGAAGGATGGAACGGGCAAACAATAAGAAAATAACTTTTTTTTGTTTTCGAGATACAACATGGGTTAATACGTAAATTTTTTAGAATTATATTTACCCCACATCAAATAGCTGGGCGTTATCAATCCTTCGTCTGTATTTTTAACATATTTCCACCTACTTGCATGCTTGCCAAAATAGGATGGCAGTCTTACAAATTGTTGTTATGATGATGACATATATATTGTACAGGGCTTGGTGGAGGTATGTCGTTACGTCGTTTAGTCAACGTTTAGTAATTAATCGTACGTTCAGGTCATCTCGATATCACATGGATCAAAGAGCACTTCAGTATATGAACATGGATCACTCTTTGTGGGCGTAGACCGTAGTTAGATATGTGTCAGGATTGCCAGGATACTAAATAAAATACACAATATGACAGGCACAAGGAGACGATTCGTTTATTGCTTGATAAAACCGTAGACCTGTATGTATTATGATAATACTCGATTTTATCATTTTAACGTTCTTTAATTTTACTTTAATTACACCGTTCTTGGTTTGATTACTACCAACCTGTCTACCATATTGACACTTCTCCTTTTTCTTAATTTGGATAGATTAGTACAAACTTCTTTTAGGCTGCACCGACACATAAATATTTTATAACTTATAACACATGTACATATTAAAAACAACATACCTATGTAAGTTATATTTACATCTTTGATAATTCATAACGGCTCGTTTCATACAATTTATATTAGACATACAAAGTTATCGAACTAAAAATACTCGCATAAAAATACTTGCTAAAGGTTCAATATAAACAGCAGATATTCTTTTATGTATTGGGTGAAAACGTACAATTGTATGTCAGAACCGTCGGAATAGGCCATGCATAATTGAAAGGGCTCGCTCCGGCGCTTACAATAAATATCTAATAGAAACAAAATGAGGCTCTTCCTTGAAAAATTGGATTTTTATGGCGGGATAAAAATAATTTCTGACATCATCATCTTACCTGAACTTTTTATGTATGTACTGAGCGTTTAATAGCATGGTCAAATTAGTCAACGAACGACGATGGCCAGGTTTTATATTTTCAGCTTTTCAGCATTTTTTGCACACAAAAAGTGGGCCTTGGCTTTGAACTTACTTTTATGACAGGCTAAAGGTTAAGTTAGTATTTTTGTAAAACTAGCAAATCAAGACCCGGAGTTTACATTTGCTCCTCACTAGATTTTTTGGGTGATTATATTGTGTCCTCCAGAGAACTAAAAGTGCGTTTGTTTGCATCTTTGCATCATTTGTAGCCATCTCCGCCAAGGTCTTCGAGAAATATTTGTCATCAGCTTGACCATGCATCTCAAGCAGCACGGCTTATGCTGAGTCTGGGCCTGTTCGGTGGTCACGCTGCAGCACAGGCACCCATAAAATGTATTTAATGTTACCTATTAATGTTAGATATATTTTTGTTAAGTACCTTCTTTTTTCTTGTATCTCATTTCTTTAGTATGTGCTGTGGTACCCTCGAATTCATGTATTTTTTCATTTCATAATATCATAAAGGTCTTGGAGAATTGAACCCTATAGACTAGATAGAATCACTGTATCCGTGAGCTTTTCGCCCCATAGCTCGGCTATTTGAAGCTTATTCTCTGTATGTTTCCTTACTCTTGTGTCATGCCCATTCCGAACGGGTGACGTGATATGTGCGCCATCTCATAGCTGGATTAGGAAAACGTTGATTAATGATCGCGACTGTTACTTCGCATTTCGCGCGGGCTTCGGATCCGCACGAGGAATTCCTGAGATTTTTTCACCCGGGAATGGACGTGTGAGAAATGACGCGACGCACATTTAAAGTTTGTTCTTTTTGGAATTGTGAGATATTGCCAAAATTTGTTAAAAATCCCATATGGATGTATGGAAGAACATGTTTTTCAATTACTATTTTTGTCGATTTAAAAACTCATTAAGTACAATGCCTTTTAAAGGCCAAATTAAAAAAAATAACAATTTGTTATTTGTATATTTTGTACTGTACTTGTCAAAGTCAATGTGACACCCATAGTTGTCCCACTGCTGAGCTCGGGTCCTCTCACAATACAGGTGTGTACTGACCAAGTGCGGGTTGATAGATTTTATGGAGATCTCTCTGGTTTGCAGGTTTCTTCACAATATTTTCCTTTACCGAAGCAAATGATAATTAACTTCTAATACGCACATCGTTTTGAAAATACCATCTCAAGTTCTGGCAAGTTAGCGATAGAAACGCCATCTTCAATTGTTTTAACACTGGTCAATTGCAAACAGCGCCATCTATTTAACTCTGTAGTCACATTTGGCAGTCGTCGCAACGCCATCTGTAATACTTATAGTAAACTACATTGTAATATCCTCACATGGTGGAATAGCTTTTTGTTATTCATTCTCAGAGGCAAAGATAGATGTCACTACTAGGCTATTTTTACAATTTTGTTTATCATCATGTTGGTAAATATTTTGATCATGTCTTAATTAATTTTTAATGTAATTTAATATCACGTGATAAACCACATTAATCTTAAAAATTATTTATGCGAATTTAGTACATTATTTTCATGATTTTCTGAATATGGTTACAATTTTATTATGTAGTATTATTACTTTTATTTCTTATGGGCTAATATGTATTCTGTGATATGATGTAAAATTTTAAAAAGGTTGCAGCAAAAAAGCACTCCGCCATGACAGTGTTATACACTGCCGTGACCAGGATTCGAACCTGGGTTACTACGGCCACAACGTAGGGTCCTAACCACTAGACGATCACGGCTATCGGAGCGACGGTGAGTAGTGCGAAAATATCTTTCATATAACGGTGACTTGTGTAACAAATATTAACAAACAACAATAACACGAAAACAGTTTTTTTGACTGCATTAAATATAGAAATAATGTTCTGCATCACAAATGAAAATTATATTGTTTGTGTGATTATTACTTCATAAACATAGGGATGTGTTTTGCTTATTGAAACAAAAAATAAAGTTAGAAAATGCAGTTTAAAAAAAATATCGGGAAAATTTAGTGAAGGACCATGGGTAGATATAATGAATATTTAGAAATAGAATAGATAATATTATAATACATAAAAGATACCTAAGCTCAAGAAACACACGCTTTCCTTGCAGCCGGGTAAAAAGCTTAATTAATTATGTGTAAGAGGAGCCAGAAAAGGAATTTTTATGTACTTAAGTATGTTATAGTAACAGCAATGATATCCTCGAAACTCAACTTTGGGCGGTTCATTGAGACCAAGGCTAAGGCTGCTGCAAGGAAACTTGGTATCCTTGCAAAAGTGCGGCGGTACTTCACACCGAGGCAACTCTTAACCTTGTATAAAGCTCAGGTTCGGCCGTGTGTGGAGTACTGTTCGCACATTTGGGCAGGTGCAGCCAAATGTCACCTTTCTGCCTTGGACTCGATGGAGAGGCGTGCGAAGAGGCTCATTGGTGACCCAGATTTGGTTGAGACCAATCTGCAAAGCCTCGAGCACAGGCGTAGAGTAGCCAGCCTCTCGGTTTTCTACAGGGCACATTTCGGAGAGTGTGCACAGGAATTGTTTGATTTAATTCCCCCATCTCCATTTCGCCATCGAACGACACGACGCACGGCGGGTATCCATCCTTTTGTTGTGCCGCCAGTAAGGACACATCATCCCGCCGGTAAGGACGAGGCGGTTTGGCTCGTCATTTGTTATACGCACTGCCAAGGACTGGAATAACTTGCCTGCGTCGGCGTTCCCGCCTGCCTATGATGTGGATGTCTTCAAGAAAAGAGTGAATAGGCTTTTACTAAGTTAATGTGCTCACCACCTTGGACCACATCTCCACTTACCATCAGGTGGGATTGTGGTCAAGCATTAACTTATTTGTGTAAAAAAAAAAAAGGAACTAAGTTGCAATTTTCTATTAAGGGTTTACTTACTTTGAATGACCTATTTTGTATTTTTAAGCTAGATAATACTCATCAACGAAGTTTTTCTCAAATTGTAGAATTACTTAATATACTTTTTTTCTTTTCTTATAAACCCTTTATTATCTTGAACCCAGATCAACATTATAACATAAACTGAGTCTTTTTTCTGTATCGAGGTGACAACAACTCAGATACACAGCCCTAAACAGCTATTAAATCCATCGCATTCATTATTCACAGGACAAGCCTCTCATCAAACCAGAATCCATCAATTCGCGGATAGTCTGAATGCGTACACCAGGGGGCACATACAATGGACGCCCCTTGTTAACAGCAATTTGTGTTTGTCAAACTAGCCGCCTTGTTGGAACTGGTTTGTGTTAATCTGGCTGACAGACAGAACTGTAACGACGGAATATGAGAGATAAAGGATAAACTCGCAGTGCGATTTCTTTTATTGGGCGCAAGTTCGGTTCTTTTCTATAATAAGAAAGTAAGTCCAGTTGCTAAGCACTTGGATAGAATTCATCATTTGTATTTTGTTTCATCACAGTTGAAGAAACCAGATCAACACCATCCAAAATATGTGTTAGGAAGAACAGATATACAGTGAAACCTGGTTAAGTGGGACCTGGATAAGTGAGAAACCTCTATTATTGAGAGTTGCAATGAGGTCCCGGGTCTTTTTCATTAAATTACCTCTGTTAATGGGACATTTTGAACCTGGTTAAATGAGGTTTGAATTCTAAGACTTTTTCGATGTTTACCTCTATAATTGAGACTCTGTACTCTCTGTAGCTCAAATACCTGTATAAGTGAGACAAATTAATCAGGTTTTAACACGTTTTGACATGTTTGTTTGCATACATTTCGCGTCGTCTTTCGCGCATGCTTTGTTTGTCAGTGCTATCTCAGGTTTGGACCTAAAAACAAGGGAATAAAAGTATACAAAATGTCCAAACGTAAATATAAAACGTTATCAGTATGTGAAAAATTAAAACATCTATCAGATTATGATTGTGGAAAGTCGCGTGAGCATTTTTATTAACATTTCCACCTCTAAAAATAGAATAACGGCACATTTCGACCTCTGTGTAAGCGGGGGCCTCTGTAATTGAGACAACTATAATTTTAAACCTGCTTAATTGAAAAACTGGATTATTGGAAACCCTCAATAACTGGTACATATGTCTTGGTCCCTTGAGATCCCAATTAACCAGGTTTCACTGTAATTATAATATTCGTATTTAGATTTCATGTTTTGTCTGTTAATGATTACATGTTATGCCTTCGGTAGCTTAAAATATCACTAATTTAAGATTTCTATTTACATTACCTACGAGTAGATAAACACTACTTACATAATGATAACTTTTCAAATAAGTCTTTTTATTATTATTTTAATATTTGTATATCTTATATCATGCATTACTGATGTTCCTGCAGTCGTTTTTACGAAAACATGTTTGCAAATCTTATTTTAAGAGACACCAACCAACCCCCGATTGATGATGCTGATTTAGATTCGGTAAGTTTAGCGTTGATTCAAAAATACCCATCCCGTTTGGCTTGATCAATCCAAAGACGTCACGACCTAAAACAGAATCGACAATAATAAATATCCGAGAAAATTCTCGGAAAAATATTGAAAACAATTTTGAATTGGGACAGTTACCGCGTTTGAGCTCTCAACGCTGAATCCCATACATCTCAAGACAACAACTAACACATCTTGCGTATTTCACGCTCGATCCAATTTCGCGCGTTGTAAAATTTAAATCGAGATCATTATCTGAAGACCCGTTTGCCGGACGAAGGCTTATTCTTAAATGTGCGTATCATCTGATTATTATGTGTAACATGTCGCTATGAGATACAAGTTAGTATCGACTGGTAGTCTTTCGTTTATGTTAAGTAATGCAGAATCAAGCAATTCTTATGTGTGAGCATTCTATAGTGTTCACTACTCTATCCCACCTAGCATTTTAACAAAATTATCATCACTAGCATTAAGATGATAGTAGAAATTTAACTATTTTTATTATATAATAATAAGGGCTAATTTTATGTTTAATTCCACGCCCATGAAGGGTCCAAAACCCTTCATCACAGTGATATTAATTGTTTTAATATGAAATTTAGTTGTGGCACTTCACTACCTAGGAAGTGGCATTACAACAAAAAGTAAAAAAAAAGTAATTTCTCTGGAATTGTATCTCACGAATATTTAGCGTAGGTAGGTAGACAATTGCAATATTTACTTATCTCAATCATTAATTTTGAAATCAATATTTTTTTGCTTTAAATCGGCTTTCCTATTGTTGTTTCAGTTTTTTCGTTTCTCTCATCTCACCGCATATCTTTTCAAGAGCAAGTAGCTAACCTTGGCAACAACACAAGACCAACGCCCGTGACCGTGGTCTATTCTTCCCCTAATCCTGTTTCAATTTCAACAATGAATATGACGTGGATGTTCTCTGTTTCAAGTACGCAGGTTGCGTCATGGCCTCATCATTACATAATTGTGTATCCCGTAGACTTCTACTAGCTCTTCTAAAATTATTTTCGTTTAAAATGTCAACAGTAATTTAATTACTTTTTGAGATTTTGTGTTTAGTTAGTGGTATTCCTTCTGCTTTTGTATAAATAGATTGTTAAAATCAATAATTGCTTCAGTGCTTACAGTTTATAATTACGTGTATCTTTCAATTTACAAATAATCTTGCTTATTTATTTTTCAATATTATAATTTATTTCAGATTATTATGGAACTGATTGCCAAGTAAATGAAAATTTTCGGTTCACTTCTCATTCACAAGGACTTCTTTATTCCTTTTACAAAATATTATCATCATCGATACATTATTTTTAATATATCTCTCTTGTTTTTGTTTAATTATAACTTGAAACAGATTTAACACAGCTCGAAACGTTATCTTTGGCGCATTCAAAATAATATTTGTCTCTGTAATTACAAACCTAATGAAAGTTAATTACACCTTGATATCACATTGAGATAAGATTGTAAAGGGAACAGGCATTAGCAATAAAATTTAAACGTAATTTAAGTAGGTATATTTTGTTTCTCATATTTCTATTTATTCTTATTTTTCATGTTTCAACTTTGATATTGTTAACTAAGTATTCTAATATTGCTTTTGATGTGTTACCTCAATAAAGATTCAAATACCTTATTTCCAAGAAACTTCAAAATTATTTCGTTACAATATTTACGAGCGAATGTGGATTATTTCTCTTTCGTGGGGGAACAATTGAAAGTCTCGGCCCCTAGTTTATCTTTGTGATTTAGTGGAGCGCATCCACTTCTTGTCTACAATTTCTTATTCTTGTCAGAAAATAATTTTGGACCAATTTCAACTTTCGTCCCACAGTGTTAGATTCATCTTAAGCTATTGTGTTTGTGTATGATATCAAATATTTGATTATATCGCGCTGTATTTGGCAAACAATAAGTGACTTGAAGTTTATACGTTGAAATAATGTTATGTGATCGCTCTTCTGTTTTTTTACACAATATAAAGAACTAGCTTATCAGGCGAACTTCGTATAGCTTAACAATCAATGAACGTACAATAAATAGACATCAGCTTAGAACGGATTTTTGGACATTTTCTGACGTCTCCTTAGCATAAATTATCTCCCTACCAAACATTTTAATCGGTTCGGTAGTTTCTGAGACTTTTTTTTAATAAGTGGTGTGTCGTTTTTCATGTTTTTTTTATATATGTATTTTTTATTATTCAATTCTTGCTCATCATATATTCAATCCATCTTGCTCTTTTTCAATGGGTGTTCTTGTGAAATATTGTGCACTTTACCCCTATAAGATCAGAGATAATGCTGCTTTGATGAATAATCTGCTTTGATGTTATCTGCACGCTCATTACCTTCGTAAAGAAGTGATGTGGTCAAGAAACTGATATCGTGTGAAGATTCGAGCCATTCTGTTATATAATTTTTTTCAGACCTCTATTCAGTTGCTATTAAATGTACATTTTCTCCTTACAAGTTTTGATTGACGTAACAACTCTGCAAATTCTACTATTGTTCGCGCTTGACAGTGACAAGACGGAAGGGTTAAGCCCTTCAGTTCTTGTAACATCATAACAATATTTTCTAAAGCCGCGTCGTTTATCTAATGTTTTGTAGTCATGTCTACCATTATTATAATTGCATCTTGTTATAAGCACAAATATGACTTTGCTACCATCATCGGTTTAATTAAAATAATATTAAATCTATTTCAAAGCATTATTTTTTGATGCAAATATTGAGATTTTTTTGTTGCAATATATCTTTCGGTAATTCATGTCTAGTCGACAAATGTTTGGTTGGTGGTCGACAAATTTGTACATAACCAAGAATGTCCTGTATCTCTATAAACACGAATGTCCTAATTATAATTTCCCATGAACTTGTCTGGACTCTGGACATAAACCGTAGTCTCATAACAACGTTCATTTTCAAAACCAGTTCCGCAACACGGAAGTCGAATCCCACGACGATTATTCCAGTTTTCTTGTAAAATTTACAGTCAAGAGCACCTCGAATTTACTCTGCATCTTAGCTAAACATCTGTCGGCTCCACGCGTTGTGTACCAATTATTTGTCGGTGGCGGCTTTTGTTGCTTCTTTAGAAAACTGGTCCACTTCCACCTCGGGTTTTACTTCATTTGCGTCAGACTCATTGTTCGTCCTCTATGTGATTGGTGCCTGTCAAAAGTCTTTTGCGTAACCCAAATCGTCAAACTTTTTTTATGTCTTAGGGATTGTATACTTTACTTTATTTATGTATAATTTAATTTATATTTTTTTATTTTGTACTCTTATTACACGTGCTGAGTAATTTAAGAAACATAATTGCGTATTCGCTTTTTAAGTACCATTGGGACATTTAGTAATATTAGTTAATTGATGTCAGATCCATCTGGGTGAAGATTGAGGTATATTTTTAACCTTGGGATATTAATAAATCCCGCTGTGTAAGTTAAAGGATGTGTCATATTAAATTTGATTACATAGACCGATAGTGGCACACTGACATTTAACTGTTATCGCAAGGTCAATATGGTCGGAACACTATACCTATTCTGCACCAATTTCGGTTTTCCTTTAATGATTCCAGTGATCCGTGACCATGTATTGAGCCCATTACATTGGTTTGGTAGTACTCGTAATCGGTTCTGTTTGTGTGATTTATGGTCTAGGGATAATTCGAATATGTGATACGGGCCATAAATTTGCCTAACGCCTTTGATGAAACGCGTTGTTACGTGATTTGTAGCACATGAGCCTATTATATGAGAGCGTTCGAGCGATATCCTGCCTGACCGTGGTTAGGATATGATTTATATCCGCTCTTGTGCAGTCTGATGTTAATACGGTTACTTTTTGTTGTTCTTAGTATTTTTGTTGTTTGTAACATATGCCCAGTGAATAATTGCGCATTTGACTTTTACCTCTATTATCTTATCATTTTGCAAAAAATTCCTAAATTTATAATTGGCTTAAGTACATGTTAGTTGAAACTGGCTATGTTCAGTTTATATTTACTCTGACTAAGTAAACTTGGAAGATAGTTTTGCAGGAGGTTCCCCTATCTAATCATTGTTTAAGGTTTCTCGGAAATAAAATCTATTCTTGAATAATAATTCAGAAATATATTTTCTTTTAAGATTAGATTTTATTTCAAAATACTAAGGAGTAATATATTCGGCTACACCCTTCGTATTTTGGGTGTCACCCTTTGCGAAAATCCTCCAATACTGGGGTCGTACATTCGTAACTTTATCTTCAACCCCTCGAGTGCTTCTGCGAGAATTACATAAAAAATAGACCACACAAGGGTCGCTTCTGGTACGTTAATAATTCCTACAGAATTTCTGATAAGTTCCCAAACCCTACGAAATTGGTTTCAGAAAAATGTGTTTTTAGCCAATTGATTTCTTATTTTATTTATTATAAAAAAGTTTTGGTGAGTAATTTGGGTTGCATTGGAATTACAATTGTGTTGTGTAACCCTGCATTTTGACATCTTATTTTTTGACTTCGTAATCTCATTTAGGATACCTACCTACTCTCCAGGAAATTGTTTCTGAACAATTTTTTTCCAAAAATAAATTATAATTTTGTTTATTACCATGTCATTTTATCGAACGTAAAAAAGTCTTATAAATCTATAAACACCACATGAAATAAACCGTTGTTGTTTTGTAAAACAATTGTTCGTACTCTACAATTTTTACCCTTTCACACGAGTAGCGGATCTCCTGTTTTTGTCCTTGCGTGTCGAATCACAAAGGATGCGTCCGTTTCAATTAGCTCAGTTTGCGACTTGAATCGTTGGATGTCCTCCGAAGTTTTGTTTATTGTACCTTTTGTTGTTTCATCAGCCTTATCAAAAAGTGTTAGAGATTAGAGTCCCTTGAACTGCGTCTTACCTTCCGGGTTCATAGGGTTGAAAATATTTGAATTCATTACCGCAATCCACTTAGTAACGCATCAACTATTACATTACTCTCCGCCATTATATTCCTTACTACAATAGTATTAAATCGCATTGCCGAATGTACACATTGGGATCAGTTTTGTAATATGTTTCAGGATTAGCTTTTAAATACATTTTAATTGGACTCCTGCTAAGTTTTCTACCACTTTTTACATGTGGCTTTTTAATCGCCCTTGAGTATTTGCGGATGTCACGCATATTAGGCTGATTGATGCGTCGTTTTAGTTATGGACAATCAAGTTTACATCACAATACATATTTAAGTATTAACTGCTAGATATAGATCAGATAGTTATGATAGATTAGTTTATCAGCAGGTACAATCGTCAACTTAGAAGGGAAAAATGAACTCTTAAGTCTTTTTTTTAATTCAACCCCTTACATGGTAAAATAAGTGATGCAAGTTTTAAAATCACTTGAAATTAATTACGCGCTTACAAAGTTGTGGGCAACAGTCAGTTATTTTAGTCTAGTCAGCTATTCTAGCTTACATTACGTGACGATTTCCAATGTAGACTACTTCTACCATCGCAAACTGAGTTATAAAATTAGGTTCTAAAAAAAGTCATTCAACGTATTTCACGTTCATCATAAGAATAAAAAGTGCTTTTTATTTCTATTGGCATCTATTGTAGATCAGCAAACATTCTCTCTACGGCACTGATCAATTAATATTAATATATCAACATTACTGCACATTTTTCGCTTACATCCGTAGGTACCTTATTTTTTGTACTCACAACTCAGAAGTACCCTCCCCAAAATCAGAAGCAATGAAGTGAACATCATTAATCTAAATTTCGCAACTCATACTGAATATGATAAATAAAAACGACGTAAATGGTCCAAAAGTTTCTGACACATTAAGCCACTTGTATGACCGAGACGGAGTATGCGAATGATAGCGTGCAAATGTTCTTATGGTAGATGAATCATTAGGGTGCTGAATTGCTGAAACACATGGTAGAAACTTGAATGCTAGTTTAGCATGCTTGCATACATATCGACCGGCTGAAGTTTATAATCAAAACATAACCCTTGTTTCGTCATGTACGTACGTCCGTCCGTCCATCCGTTCGCAGCATAGCACAGAGACCTTTAGTGCTAGAAAAAGCTGTTATTTAGCATCCCACCGCACCAGCTATATTATTATGATGTTGTTGGATTTGGACATGTGAAAAAATTCACTATCTTCTGTGTACCTACGATCGGTTTAGCTTGTCTGTTGTTCTCCTCGCGGGGATCTTGGAGTTTGAGAGGAGGTCAGGAATTCAAGTTACAACCTTTTCCGATGCGGGTGTTGATATTTAAATACAAGCACGTCCAGAGCACGTGGCAGCGGATTGCATTGCGCATACTTGTGTGCTATAAACTAGCATGTGTATCACAGTCAGATTTCCATCGAGTAAATGTTGAATGTCGTCACCGATTGTACCGTAATTTTATATTGTGCTTAGTAAATTATAGATAAATAATATTGAAAAATATGAAAAAAGTCAACGGAAAATATAATTATGTTAAATATATAACTTTTATTTACTTACTTACTCTTTATTGTAAACCTATAAACTAGATCACAATGGGCGGACTTATTTCTTTGCTTAAACTAATTTTATTCAATTCGTAAGAAAATTCTATGGTTATTTGCATTCTACAGTATTTAAAATTATTTTAGTTAGCTTATCGCATGTAGTTTACTTGTTAATAGTCGTGCGTTTTGTTATGATGCTCTATGTTCCTTGATGGTAGCATTACTGTCCATAATGATGGTGTTAGTTTTCAATATGTCATATGATCCATTTTTCTTGGCATTTATGCTCCAAATTCACTGAAATTTATCTGTGATACAATTCGTACCCTTCTTCATTCATAAGGTCCTTAATTGAAACCGTTATCGTATCGTCAGAAGGCTTAAAAGTTGGTCTAAAATCTTTCTTTTCTTTCAGTTCAAATCGAACTTACCTGCATGAATCCAGAGATCTGAGTAATACATTCATGCTGCTATAGGTTTAATTTAGATGTAATCAACGCTAGCTAATTGCAGCTTGTAAGAATTATGACGGCGCAAAATATACAGCACCTGATTTATTACAGGGAAATACTTATGACTTAGGTTCATCGGTCACCAAAAGTCAACTCAAGATAAATCCACACGGACCGCTAACCAACAGAACTGAAACCAATTGTAAGAAAATATGACTGCTCTCATAATTGTCCCAAATACTAATAGCACTAATGGCCACAACACCTATGAAATTACGTCGCGTGTACAGTCACGTCATGTGATTATATCTGATCTATAAAACGTTATATCTGATGTAAATGGGCACGTGTTGCCGACTTATTGCGTCCAGATTGTGGGGGAGTTGTGACGGCGTAATGACAACTGAGGGCTTTTTGACCCCCGTCCAACTGACAAGGGTAACGACCCCACAGTTAAAAATGCTTCTATGCAACTGCTAAAGTAGTCACGGAAGTGATTTTGTATATGTAGTGTACTTACTGGAAAAAATGTTCTGACTGTGGGATATCAATTATGTAGCGGTATCTTTGGACTCCAAGTTGGAACTTTTTGATACTTAAATTTCGATTGAAGAAAATAGTTGCCCTGTTTCACATTTGCCAGAC
The DNA here is from genome assembly GCA_963932265.1 of Thymelicus lineola. Classification (NCBI taxonomy): domain Eukaryota; kingdom Metazoa; phylum Arthropoda; class Insecta; order Lepidoptera; family Hesperiidae; genus Thymelicus; species Thymelicus lineola. Next base: position 3,492,201 of record OZ010688.1, on the reverse strand, counting down.
ATCCGCGATAGCTCTAATGTCATAAACCCAAACCACCTCATGCCGGTAGGTATAATAGCAGCATACAAGTCCTGTTCTAAATTGATTAATGTATACCCTAGACTTCAAATTCTCATCATCATCCACAAATCTCATCACAACCGGGCGTCAGCAATCCATCAGTAATTGAACACGTTGCTGTAATGCAGTCATTACATGCCGTGAGGGCCGAGGGGATATGCCCTCATATTGTATACAAGTTGATTGCCTCCACTCAGGAAATTTTGGCCCCTTGTTGTATTCCCGTCAGGAAAAACTAAGTGGCTTTATTAAACTAATAGAGTTTGGTTCGTTAGAAGAGTGTAATTTTATTTCGACAGAAAAAGCTAGGAGAATCTTTACCTTAACCAGTTATATCAATGATAAATAGCTTATTACATTTTCCTAGATTCAGAGACTAACTCGTCAGCATCTCGTCACACATTGTTTTTACACAAAAAAGCTTTCCCAAGAAATGCCGGGTGCCTCTTACTGGGTGATTTACATTTTCATAACAAGACAAAATAATCAGCGTTTTAAAAAATACAAACAAGTTTTTATCGTAGCGTAGCCACCTTCCGGGTTAATTGTCAGACCCTGGATATCATCTTAGAACAGATCTAAACATAAGTCAAATGAGCCCTAACTCCATACAACTGTATGGAGTTTGGGCTCATTTCATGGGCGTAGTTTCATTTTAGAATTTGTATGTCTAACGTTCCGCCTTCAGTATCAGGCCAGCCTATCAGCATGCAAGCCTAGATGTCACAGCATCATCATATTGAATTTATTTCCACGGCAAATTTTCAAAATCTATAAATACTTTTATGAAACGTTCAACTGACAACCCTAACTGTAAGTTAGGTATTAGGTACCCCGGTAGTACTAGTCGGATGCTGTAATATGCAACAATTGTAAATACGCTTCGCGACCGTACTGACAATCGATCAAGATTGAATGATTGATTTTTACTTTAGCCGTTTGCTGCCTTTATGGCGATACACGGAAGTGACGTTATGACCCGACATTTCATTGATTGGCGTCCGTTAATGGACTTCTTGAAGAACTTCATTAATTTAAACTGCAGGTTTGGTTTTACAGCAATATCCGACCTGGTAATAATTGATCACTGCTGCTCACAGACACCCGAAACAACAATGGCATTAACAAAATTGGTATTGTCCATCAAAAAGAAAACTGGTATCTTACTCTCATTTTGACTGCCTCTTCAATATCGCGACTGGAGAAACTTTTTTTTGGAATGGACAATTAGTGTACTTATCTACCATCAGGTGCGATTATATTCAAGTATATTACAAAATGAAGGAAGGCAGGCAGGTTCATCCTACCACTATGGATCTTACTCGCTCATCCTGCTTACCTACACAATCAAGCCATTATAAGTCTAGGCTCAAAACTTCCCCCAAAACGATAGATGCAATTTTATTCCTAATAATTTTGATTCCTAAGATCACCATTAACTTTCAAAGTATTCTTGGACGTAACTCGGTAATTTTTCCCAAAGTATTTCTAAAACTTTCAATATCCAGGAAACATTCCAAAATTCATCTTTAATTAGCACTGCCATTCACGTATCCCCAATGATTCACTGCTATTCCTGCATACCTGCAGTGTGATGAAAAGCTTCAATAGTTTGAATAATAATTTTAATTTCAGTTATTCTGTACGAAAATTCAACCTACGAGTCTCTCACCAAATAATTATCGTTCTAAAATAATACGTTTGTAGTACTTGGTAGGACAGTTATAAGGTCACCACAGCGTGGCGGTGCATTTCGTAACTATCGACCGTTTAGCGTGACAATTTTCTCGCTTCAATGCCTCCTACAAATTAATATAATTTGCACCATGTTATAAGCGGCAGCATACATTACTTCCTGAGATTACATAATAATTTTAAATTGAGTACTTAATAAACGTGTGAGGGCAAGGAGAAACTGTACCTTTAATTTCTTTGTTTAATGTGAATGCAGTGTCTCTCCGTAAATATTCTTTCGTATAAAGTAACTTCTAAACAATGAACTAATATTAAAGTTCTAATATTATGGTATTTTTTCCTTCCAAGCTTGATACACACTTGTATAGGCCGCAAAATCGCTCATTTCTGTATTTTAAACCGAACATGATCCTCTAGAGGCCAGAAGTCATACTTCATGGAGCTAACGAAATGCACCCTTTGCTTTCCACCCCTAATTTAATTTGTAATTGATTTTAATAACGTTTTAGATTACCGAACATGCTCAGTTGTTTATTATATTATTAATAATAATAAAACTTTATTTTCATCATTTTATTATTTATTTATGTATTTAAATGAACGTCAACATAGTGAACATTAATACATTGTTAATAAATATACTAAATATTATGAAAATATAATAAATATTATGTTCTTTTATGTAGCTAGCTTATCAAGTGCCACCACAATTATGGGCGTGCGCATTATAAAATAAAACGAACATCCATACATCTATCCTCACAAACTTTTACGTTATAATATTAGTAGTTTCAAAATTAGCTTCTTTTTAGCTGGGCAACGCATCTATGGTGCTGTGATGTCCATAAGCGACTGATGACCATCCGATGGCTGGGACAGACCTGTTTTGTATCCTATTTTGGTTTATAAAAAACAACATTAAGAGCCGGACTGTACTTGTATACTCCTTTCCTACTTATACTGTAACGCGAAAACCTCGGATGAGACGCATTTTTGCAATACTGCTACACCGTCGCGGCTATAGTTAACGTCAGTCTTAAGTGCTCGACATGGTATTGTAACAGTTTACAAGGAAAGTGTTCTTCCCAGTAATTGTTATTCGCAACTGGTATAGGAAAGTGCAGTGTTTATGTAATTATAGGCAATTTCACTACAGTAGGGTACTTTATGGGAAATTATAGGTTTTGTTCGAATAAACATTACTTACTGGGTCTGACGCTCTTATTCCTGTAACATAATGTGTAATAGCACTTGAGGATAATCTAGCACCAAAGACGTCACTGACGAGTTGCCGGTCAAAATGAAGACGGAAAACCTTTTTTTAAGGACTATCTGTCATCGCTCCAAAATCTTATTTGTGACAGCAATTTCAACAATAACAAAAAAAATTTGAAAACTGATCTGTCGTAAATAAAATGTACTCTAATTTCACTTTTCATCAACAACACTTCGCTCGTGAGAAATACGTCAATAAAGGTTGATAAGATTGGTATTAATAACAACCGATAAATCGATAGTACGCCTCGACGATTCGACAACCATGAGATGGAGTTCACTGGCTCGTGATTAATGTGGAGAAGACGGGGAATGTATTCACAATATTCTCCATAACTACTATAAACTATTGGTAGTATTTGTGAATACTTGTCGGGGATCGCGGTCGTTTTCGGTCGTAAAGTAGTCGGGCCCGACTTTTCTGTCAAGTGTGATGCTTAGCGATATTTATTACGGAGGCTATCGTACGTATTTTAATGTTGTGGATATAAGTATTATACGCACAAAATCTTTAGATTGTGAATTATTAAATCATGGAGCAATCGCAAAGATTTGGGTTGGAGGTATTGTTTGCTTTTTTAAAGAAATGGTACGTCTTGTTTGATATATTTTGAACTTTTTCAATCAATCTCTTAAATTTTATTCCATATTTTTAATTTAAATTTTAACCAGTTAATGATTTTTTTTTTGTATTTCTACCAGCACGATTTTTTAGCTTTCTACGGACTAGGTAACCAGTTGTTTGTTTGATTTTGATATGCATATTTTTTTGCCTTTTTGTACCTAATGAATATTTTTGAGGTTTTATTACGTATGTTTGTTAAGCTCCAATACACACCTTTCCTTTTCCTTTGACTAGGTACTTACTAATATCATAAAAGTTTTTTTGCTCTCCTGTAAAATTGCAATTGTCATCTTATGCCTTTTTTCCACTGAGGGTGCGATATTTCATCATTGTTTTATTTACTGGCGTAATGTTTCCGACCGTGGCTTTGTTCTTTTTAGATATGGCTGAAGAGAAAACGACATTGACACTTCATTGTTATAAAATAAATAATGGATGTTTTTCGAAATATTCTATTGAAATGTTATTCACTTGCTTGGCAGTATGACATCTATTCTGTGGTTTGTGCTATTATGTCTTCTGTGATATGACAGCTTATGTTTTCTGAAAAATTATTGCAATGTATTAAAAAGTGAAAAAGAATAGTACGAAATCGGATATTTAGATTTTTTCCTTCGGCCTTTACTACTTTTTAGTAATTGGTATCTGCTATAAGGTCTACATTGTTGTTGTATGAAAAATCAACGTCAATCTATTGCTTGATTTTGTCTATCACCAAAATATAATCTAAATTAAATATTGCAAGAGTATTATATTGTTTTAATAGCGTATTTCATTACAAATCTCCATGAGGAACCGCAGGCGGCGTCTAATTACGAAATATGATACAAAACTTTCTTGCATTGACGTCAGTGCTCAGAATAAAACTACATAGTATAATCGCGAATTATAAAATGGGTCACGATATTAAACTCAAGGTTTTCTTCATGAGTGTTCACGCATTTAATATGTTAGTATCGTAAATAAGACATATTTTGGTAGCGAATTCTTCTTCGAGAATTCCGTAATTCCCTTAAGAATTTGATGTATAGGTTTTTTTCCTATAAATTAAGAATGATTCGCGAATAAATGATAAGTAAATAAACACACGAGGAGAATCGTTTGAAAACTGACGCTTTATTTTTGAACCAGTGGATACCCAGCGTGTTCCACTAGGCCAAAATTTTTCTGATGACAGTGACAGATCAATGTTGACAGTCAGTATTATGCGCTATCTTCACATATTATCTTCAAATTTTTCTATGGGTATAGAGGAAAATCGACCTTATCAATGGACCAAAGGATTTGACAGACGGCATATCATACTTACTATCGTCATCAATTCGGTTATTTTAGTTTGGTTTAAAATCAAAAATGAAACGTTTATTTTCAGTATAAGACGTGCAAGAATCTTTCGTACGCATGATTCCGATTTTATAATATCTTAGTAATGAAATAAATGTCTTAGTAATAAAATGAATTCCAGGAATGAATTTACTGATTCTCCAAACGCCTGCTCATCCATAAAATGGCGCTGAAAAAAAGGCGATCCCCAATTTTCGGCCCCGAACCATATGTAATCTGTGCTAGAACATCGGACTAGACAAGAGTAAACTATATACCAAAAAATTCGTCTTATTTATAAGATAAACATATTTAAATCTTAGCTTCAGCTGCTCTTGCCAAATGAACAAAATAATGCAAAAAAGTTTTCACAGTATTTACCTCATTACATACGATTTTATAATCGATTGAATCGATTGATAATGATCGATTGATGGAACATAATAATATATTTTATATATTATTTAGTGATTATAATTATAATATTAATTTATTTTTTACATATTTTCGTATTCCATATAAATCAAAACTATGTAATATATTATAATTACCATTCAATCGTTACGCTAATTTTATTAAATTACATTTCGAATATTTTGACATCGATTAATCGATTGACAACAATGATGATGTAATCCCTAATAATGTCATTTTGGTAACCATAGTATTTATAAATAACACCACTGTATTGTCATATTTGTCATCGATCTTTCATCTTTCTACGCGTGTTCTTGTATATTTTTACTATCAAATATTTTCAGCGTATTTGGAGTCCTATTTACTATTGAAACTCATCGACACGTACACAGTGATTTTAATTTTCTATTGTATTCGCTTTCGTACTTGTGTTTTGGTGAATGTGTTTCGCAGTTTCGCTACAATTTCTTGCAAACCAATACTATATGAATATGGACTCCTTAATCGCCTGTTTTGTGACTGACAAAGGTTCAGAATAAGTCCTGAACACTGGATAACGTACCCTATACATCTTTAGAAGATCAGGAAGTTGCTGTGGCCATACTTACAATGAGTATATTATGGTATCTTGATTGGGCAAGGTACTAACGAAATATAACGCCTCCTGCACAACTACACGAAATATTAATATATTATAATGATAACTAATAAAATCTCTTGAAATATGCAATAGCTTTTATTATACAACCTTTTTATGACATTCGTGTTGGGTGAAAACCATTGCAGTAGTAGATATTATAACCTCCTAAGGCCCAATGTTCTTACCCAAGGACTTTACAAAAAATTAGTATCCGCCCAGGCTAAATCAGCTTAATGTAGTCCTGGTGACACAATGTTCTCACACGAGAACAGTTCAGTTTTTCTAATTTAATTCAAAAATTGGCGCGGCTCGCCATTTTCTTAAGTTTTGACATTCTTGAAGGATGTCCTAGTGACGTGTTTCAAGCTCGATCCTCAGGAACCAATCAGGTACAGTCTGTCATTTGGTTGCCGAAATGCCAAACACGGAGCACACACGTAGTCGAGGTAAGATAAATCTCTAAGTATTAACAAAATCACATGTTTTTTTTTTAAACTAGTATTTTTATTTTTGAGTTAAAACACTACAGAGTATTTGAAAATTACTATTTATGCAAATACACTATTTGAAATTCCTTTTTTTAACCTGTCATTTATTATGTTCTTGTACAAGAACATTCGGCTGGTGTTCTATTAGTTGCCTGTTATAATATGTACTCGTATAAGAACATTGAGTATTAATGACTACTTACTTTTCTTAGCGCGGAAAAAACTAGTAATCGAAAATTTGCTAAATGATTTGGATACTGGAGATTTTATAGTCTCCGATGAAGCGCTCATAGCCCTGCGGCTTGCGTCGATCTTAAGTGATCGACAAAGTTAAGCAACAGTGGGCGCGATCGGTAGTTGGATGGGTGACCCCTAGTGGCAAAAATTCTGGAGCGTTTCCGTGCTTCTTCTTGCCGTCGATCCCGATTGTTATCATAAGATAACAGTCGTTAAGCCATGTCGGAGGCCCTCGGGTGGTTTGAAAACTTCCGAAACTCGGGTTGACTACTAACCCCTCCACCAATCCACACTGGAGCAGCGTGGTGGAGTATGCTCTAGGCCTCCTCAAGAAGAGAGACCCGTGCCCAGTAGTAGGCCATTATGGGTTGAAGCTATATTCTCCGATGAAGATACTAGCAAACCACTGTTTTATCATTGGCCCTGAAAATACATCACCAAGCTTTAGCGAAACAGATGCAGATGAAGATGTACAGATCAATTCAAGAGCAGCATCAGCAAACCGTGCTAAAAGTAGTAGTTGTGGTCGGCTTTACGGATAAGCACGGATAGCCAATTTATGTGGCAAGATAATTTGTAATGACATTTTTGATAATGACATTGTCCGTATCTTGATTGTTTGTCCGACAAAATAGGTATGTGCACTTTACAGACATCGTTTTCTGATGGAATCAAGATCCACACCTCATGTTTATGATATAATTTCTTATTATTGTAGTTCTGGTCATTGGTACATATCTTCTTTCGCCCTTAGAGCATCTTCTACCTTCATCTGTTTCTTCACTGGCTTCTACAGATAACAATGTCGGCTTTACGGATAACGGCTTTGTTGTCAAACCACGTTAGTGCCATTGTAATCTACGGTCCCATTACTTGATCTTAGAACTCGTGTACTACCCCTAGCTCGATGTTTCAGTACACGGTCCTCCTCAATATTGGGCCTTGCTGCGGCAGGTATTCCATTTTTCATAATAGTACCAGAGCAGCCTATTCCTCTTTTAAGTAATTCTTCAATAAATTTTGCACTTTTCAAATATTAAAATATTGGTGAAATTATAGCACATGACCAAAATTAGAAAATGGTAATTTAATAATTATGGACATAATTATTATGGACATGTAATACCTAATTTGTTGCCAAAAGTGAAACTAGGCATACTTAATTATGCTAAATAAATAATTTTTATAATAAAAATAATAACTTTTTAATCCTTAACAGCCCAATGTTACCCATTTAGAACATAAAAAATATACCAATTTATGTCTTAATGGCCTAATGTTCTCAGACATGAACAAAAAATTTTGAACCTAAAACTGCCTAAATTTATTATTTGTCATAGTACTAATTCAATAAAAAAATACCGCTTCAAAAAAAACACTCTATCATAGTTATATTCATTTTTTTTGGTCTGGGCGTTAACCATAACTGTACATTATGTACTTGTACAAGAACATTGGGTGATAACCTGGAACAAGGCATATTTTACTTGGGCCTTAGGAGGTTATTAGACACCCGCCAACGTAAGTGTAACATACATATTAAATAGCACTGTGACACGAGTATGACATAATCATAACCTATAATTAAGGTGATTCGTTCTAGGATTTCCTTAGTTGGCCATTGCTGGCAGCCGTGAAAATTGGAGAAATTGAACTTTTTGCAATAATCTAATTAACAGCCAATTTCCAGTCTTGTCTACTTAGGCCTGAGTTTCTATGGAAACTGGGGTTCTCCTTTACGAACTGAATCAATATTACATGACACATATCCAGTCACTGTGGCTGTGGTGGGTGTTGTTATTCATCTTCAAAAAGTTCAGTAGGTACTTCGAGAAATCACCATGCTATAAATGATCTCCCACGTTCACGAGTGGGTAGTAAATTTAAGAATTAAATCAATGTTAAGGGCCTAGTCTCGTAGTTCACAAAATAAGAATCGCGTGCGGCTAGTCCAAACGTCAAGCGTCTGCACGTAGGCTCCCCGCAGTCCCCGCATTCATCCTACATAGCGTAATTATTTGACTAGTTCGGAAAGTTGCTCTACTAAGTATTATCTTTTCTATAGAAGAGTTGTCTGTGTTTTTGTGTTCTATAGTATCCCCAATATAGAAAATCTAAAGGCTGCAGTCTTGCAAAATTCACTCGCGGCGAATTATTTTCACAACTTTGTACATTTTTTCATACAAAGTAGTGAAATATCATAAAATATTATTATTACACAAAATAACCATAATATAAGTAATAGCTGGTTATTTTAAGTTTTTTAAGTTCATCTAGGTGGATTTTGTTAGGTAAATCAATAGTTAAATACAGGTCTTTCGCGCCCAAAGTAATTTAGAGTTATGTTTGTGCGCTTACTTTATGGCAACAAAGAATTAATTTACAAATCTGTTCTGCTCATAATTAGCTCCACATTCTTGTCTTGAAAATTTACTGAATATTTTTTTCTAATTATCTTTCATTTTTTAATTCCGAGGTCACAATTCCATCAAAATTCTCTGTTTTTTATCTCTTTACAAATGGTTTGTTTCATAATAAATAAGCATCGTATGTATGAAAAAATTTGATTATTTTAATGCCATGAGTTCAATAAAGCAAACACAAAAAATGCACCAAATGCAAAAAATGCATGGAAAATTAGGTGCCAACGTAGAAGTGATGAAGAGAAATAGAATCCAAAGGTAAGTAGTTATATTATTCATGTTTAGGGCCTAACTACAGGGGCAAAGCAGCCGGTATAGAACAAATTTTTGTATTACAGAAAAGAGCCATTAGAGCTATTTATAAACTAAAATCAAGGGAGTCCTTGCGAGTCAAATTTAAACAAATATAGACATAATAACTGTATACATATACATATAATAATAATGTATAAATATACATATAATAACTGCATATAAACAATATTGTGATTTTTCAAATCGTCAAACAAGAAGGATGCATCAATTGGCTACCTCTTCGTACCGTCTTTCTAAAGTGCAACGTTCTTTTATGGGACTAGGTATAAAATTTTATAATAAAGTCCCAAAACAAATACGTGACTTACCAGTGGAATCTTTTAAGAAACGTGTAAAGGCTCAGTTCTTAGGCAAGGGCTACTATAGCATAAATGAATATTTAAATGACAAGGATGCTTGGAAATGACTAGCTAGGCAACCAGTTCTGCACAGGTTAGAGAATACCTATTTTTGTAATAGATATAAGTTTTAGTTTTAAAAGATGTGCTGAGGAGTTTCTTTACGGCTTTTCTTCTCCTCCATGACAAAGCACCTTACCGAAAAGCTGGTAGATTAAAAAAAATGACGTGCATAAGAGTATCAGTGATACCTACATGAATAAAGATTATTTCATTTCATCTCATTTCATTTCAAATTAAATTAGCTAGCGAAACTCCACAGACGTGATAGGTATATAATAATATGATAGAACTAGGGATTGCAATAAGGAAAAACGGATCCGGTAATCCGGCCGGGTCCGACGTTTTTTACGTATACCGGATCTGGTGGAATTTACCGGATACGGTCACACCAATTTTTGGTAAAATAATCACCTTGTTGCTAGTATAGATGCTTTGAATGCCTGGTATAGATGTTGTAATTAATCTAGTATTACAATCTGGTATTCTCAACGTTCAATAGGGGTGATAATATAGTACAGCGTGAAATTATATTTTCGTTGAAATCACTTCTTGTTTATAATTGGTAATATTTGCCCTAAATGGATATAGGTGTAAGCTATAGGTGTATATCAATTGAAGCGCAATAACATGACAACAAAAACCCCCTTTAAATATATTAAGATGTGTAGTTGTATACATGTACACTTGTTATGTACACTTGTTCTGTATGTTTTATAGTTTGTATAATTATTTATTTCCCACTTTATAATATTATATCCCTAATAAGTATCATTTAATCATATACACATAAAATTAAATAAAATAAATAATTAAGTTGTAAATTATCTTCAACTTTGGATTGACCTGCTTCTAAAATAATATTAATATACAATATTAATAAGATTGACGCCACATGTGAAACTACACGAAAAAGGGGACTACACTGTAAATCAGCAGCCGTGGTTGGTTCCTAGCCGCTCCATGGCACAGGCAGAGGGTAGTCCTTTTTCGTCAGGTGACATGGTACCCGCTAAATTTTCTATGTTTCATGTCAAGCAATAATTTAGTAAAGGGTTACATTTTGTTAGTACTTTTTCTTTCACCGTAGTTTAACCTTGTAACCCATGTACCATGTTATTTTCATGACGGAATAAATGTTTCTTTCTTTCTTTCTTATTAGCTCCTTCTTAAAGAAAATAAAGAGGAAAAAATGTAGGAATTGATATAACTATGTACTATATTTTTAGAAGACAAGTTATATTAACTATGAGTTCTACTAACAGTCTGATAACTATATAGTTATATAGTTCTACTTACAGTCTATAACGAACTAGTTGAACCGTTTTTAGGTATTTATATAGTATCAATAGCATTACTACTAATGTACCTCACTGGCGTGTTGATGCATATTGAAATCAAATAATTATGTACAAAACTATTACTGATACACAAATATTTACAAAAACTATTATTAAAATACAAATATTTACAAAACACGCAAAAAATTATAAAAAATAATAATAAAGTAGAGCAACTTTCGATACACAATCTACGTCAGAGCCGGAGCAAGGTTAGAGTGAGAGGGAACAGTTTTATTCGTCGTGGACTACACGTCTGAACGCTTCGGCCGTGCATTGGCCACTAAGGAATTTCCCTCGCATTTCTTGTTTATAAACTCTTTTTTTGTAGGTCTTTTGAGATTTTATTATTGTTAGAGTAAGGTGATTTAGGTGCACTTTTTTTTTGTATTTGCTTTATTGAACTCGTGGCATTAAAATAATCAATTATTTACATACATACGATGCATAGTTATTATGAAACAAACCATTTGTAAAGAGATAAAAACCGAGAATTTTGAAGGAATTGTTATGTCTGAATTAAGAAAATGAAAGATAATTAGAAAAAACTATTCAGCGCATTTTTAAGACAAGAATGTTGAGCTAATTATGCGCTGAACAGATTTGTAAATTAATTCTTTGTTTCCATAAAGTAAGCTTACAAACATAACTCGAAATGACGTTGGGCGCGAAAGAGCTGTATTTAACGATTGATTTACCTAACAAAATCCACCTAGATGAACTTAAAAAAAATAACTAGCTATTACTTATATTATGGTTACTTTTGTGTAATAATAATATTTTATGATATTTCATTACTTTGTATGAAAAAAAAATACAAAGTTGTACAAATAATTCGCCGCGAGTGAATTTTGCAAGACTGCAGCCTTAATGTTTGAAAGAAATTACTTGTGCCGTAAACGCAAGATTCTTGGGAGCTATGACGGTCATCAAAAAGTTCCATGAAGACAATTAAAAACCTTGATAACCCAGAGCCCAATGAACCAAAATTACAGGTGCGTTCATAGAACTTTCATTAACTAGCTTTATTATGACGCTAACATCGCACAAGCATTTTGATGTTATAAAACGAGCATTAGAAAGACGTATCCCATTATGCTCCTATAGATTAATGTTCTGAATGTGCCACTTAAAATTTATAGTTTCTTCCATTTATTTATTTGTCCCTTTATTTTCAACTCGTAAAGTCTTTCATTGAATCCATTTGAGACTCTCTCGTCGTAAAATCTGCTCTTCTTTGTGTGTCCTGATCTGACCACATTTTTGTATGATTTTAATGGATGTATAAACACTTTTGGAGTTCCCGAGCACCCTGTATTTTATACTAATTTTACGATCTCAAACTTGACGATAAGTTGATTGTGTTTTTGGGGACGAATATAAATTACATTTTATTTGCTGCAGGTAATATTTTATTGATGCTGTTGGACCTGGCGTTTACAGGAGGTATAGTAGCAGAATTTTATTATGATCTCCACATCCCGTTGTAAAATTTTAATATTTTCTGTATGTTATATGTAAACGTTTTCTAAACACTATTTTAGGCTGGTATTAAAAGTTTTGAATATAATTGATTCGGGGGCGAAATTTATAAGTGATAATTTTTAGAAACTGAGAATTCTTGCAGCTTCAGAAACAAAATTAGTCAACAGCTCAGTATTCAGATTTTCTTGTAGCGGTTAGCACTAATTATGAAATTCGATCAATATTTTTTGTAGCTTTTTTTAGACACAGTTCTTAAATCCTTATTAAAACCAATCACTTTATTGTAACATTTATTTCATGGATTGTTCTAAACAGGAATTTTCAAGACAGGAATGAATATCATACTTGCATGACTAACGTAGGACTCCTACACCTGTCAAAGCAGCACTGCCTTGGATCTATTTGTAAATTGCTTGGCTCGAGGTAAACTGGTGTTAAAATTAATTTTTAAGTGCCGATACATCTAACACGTACAGTGATCTGTTTGGGTGAATTTTAATGTCTTTGACTTGCCACTAGTAGCAGTAATTTTTATGAATTGAGACAGTTTAAATTTTCTGTATTATAATTTTTACTGTAACTTATTGTTACCTTGGAGTCCTTGGACAGTGGCAAAGGTATCTCATAATGAACTGAAGTTGAATTTTCAATCTTAGCTTTTACAAGTAATTTAGGGTCAACTTTTTATTTATTTATGAAGTTGGAAACAGAATATACACAATGAGACTACTTTAACAATATATCATAGTTAGCTATCATAGAGAGCTTGATATCGAGATGGAAGTCCTTGTTCCATATCAAGCTGTACTCAAGAAATACGTTATATACGTTATAATTATATATTTTGGATTCAAATACTGCTAGAATTCATACGGTGTTAGCTCCGCAAACAACTATTCAAAGTGTCAAATTGGTTTAAACAAACTTCTTTTCCATTATTACATCAAAGACATGCGGAATCTTGAATCTAGATGATTTTTATCCTTTGTATTGCACAACTAGTTAATCTTTTTCTTTCTGTGTCAAACATTGAATTCAACCTACGCGGCGTCCCACAAGGCTGTATTTTAGGACCGGTATTGTTTATATGTTTTATCCCTTTCATGTTCTAGTTTATTGGTGAATTAGAACGAGACGACTGTATCACCGTAATAAAACGTAATTTGTCAGAGTGTGTTGGCGGAACCGGCGGGCAGGTGCGTGGGGAACTGGTCAAGCTCTCGTTATTCTATCTTGATTTAGGTAAAGCTTTAGAGAAAGTGATTATATTACATAAGGATTAAATCACTGAATATATTGAAGGTCCTTCGAATAAGTACAACTCAAAAAATGTAGGTATACTGATATAACTGTTATTTTTACTAGCATACATAACATTACGAAAAAACTTAATGGAATTAATATACTAGTTTTTCCTCAGTTAATAAATATTAAATAAGTCTGCATTTTTATTGGTCGTTTGGGCTCGCATGCGGGATGCGGTATATTTGCGTGTGACATGTATATACAATTAATGAAACATCACGATACGCTTGACCTTAATAAGTACAAATATTTATCTATCACATAGATGGTTGTAACGGCGGGAAATCGTACCTGGAACCTTGACCCCATACATGAAACCCTTGTTTTACCTATTAACTGCTAAATTTGAAGTTATACTAATTTCATTTTGATACTGTATGTTACCTATTCATTTACCGAAATCAGGAATTTTTCATATTGTAATTAAAAAATAGTTTTCTACTAAATCGTTAAATACGTTGAATATTTTTTTAGCAGCAGATATATTTACCAATTAAGTTCAGTCTGATAGAATATTTTATTTTGTCTCAAGTATTTTAATTATAAGAAATAAATCTCGTGAACTATAGCACTATAGATTTCTTTAAGATGTCTGTTTAAGCGCATAAATTATGAAAACAGACCGGCACTATTCTTATCAGGCTGTCGGCCGTCGTAAAAATATATTTATCTCACTGACAAATGTTGGACGAGCCTTGTTAAGGCACAATAACCGGTTCGAATCCCGGTTACTACAGTCGGAGGCGAGGACATGCTCTGAAAATAGTAACAACTATTATGGTACTGTAGCTTCGTCTGTTGATATAAATATTTTAACAATTATGACATTTAATTCAAAATTGCAAGTTGTTACATCGTCATGTTCATATTTTATGATAATAAAAGTAATAAATTCGTCTCTATTATTTGATGATGAAGAAATCTCTCTGAATTCTCTTCAGAGAATTTGTAATTTTTATGTTTATAAATACATAATTTAAAACGAACTAAAATGTATGGTGTGCCCATAAAAAGATACCAGAAATTAACATAACTTGTACTACTTTTATCAGTTATAACAACTACTACTAACATAAAACCGGAAAAGTGCGTGTCAGGCCACGCGCAATGTAGTGAATTTTTTCACTTTCCAACTCGAACCGTTTAGCACTTTAAAGATATACCGTACAGATATGTATTTCTCCAGAAATAAATTCTACGTACGGACAAGCAAATAAAAATTATATATATCTATCAGGATGTATCATGACGTCCATAATTGAATTGTAAGAACAGGTTCCCTCGGGATGTAACCCGACTTGCTTCGTAATATGCCAGTGCGCCTTGTTTTATTATACCATGTTTATTATAGCACGCGTTTCTACCTGATGGCAGTCAGCGTCGCGGTACGAAGCCCTAGCCTCTCTGTCCTTATGTCACTAGTTCCTTATACCTTATTAATTTTATAGGTTTCATTCGTTATTGTTTGATATACACGTACAGTGTACAGGCATTATAGAATAGTACGTGTACACGTAGTATAGAAGTGATAGCCTAGCGGTTAGAACATTGGTCTCCCGAACGTAGGGGCCCGAGTTCAAATCCTGGCACGCACCACTAATTTTCAAATATTATGTGCGTATTACAAGTTAATTATCACATGCTTTTCGGTGAAGGAAAACATCGTGAGGAAACCTGCACACCGGAGAGTTCTTCATAAAGTTCTCAAAGGTGTGTTAAGTCTACCAATTCGCACTTGGCCAGCATGGTAGACTATGGCCTGTACCCCTCACATTGTGAGAGGAGACCCCGAGCCCAGCAGTAGGACAATTATGGGTTGTTGATTTGCTTTTTTTTGCTTTTGTACACGTATTTGATGTTTTAAGTTTGATATCTTTTATTTCAAAATTTTCTATCTCGTTTGTATTTCATCAACAGGTTTTGTTTTGAGTCAGTTCTCTTTCTTTTCTTTGCTTTTTCGGCAACTCATTGGTGATGATTTAGTTGTTATATCATTTGGCGCTGTCCATGGGCACGGTGATTACTTACATTCAGGTACTCTGTTTCTGTCTGCTCCTTTCCTCCAATATTTTTTTACATAACAAGATATAAATAGAAAACAACAGAGGAGACTGAGGAATAACAACTGCTTTGTTAAAAAACTTAGAGTGCGATGGCCTCAGGGTTTGTGAGGTTATCTATAGAAAAGGAATTGCCGGACAGGCAGCATCGTTAACCGGATGGTTCAGATGCGAACCGGAAGAGAAACGACGAGTAAGTATTATTCAAGCCTTGATTAGTGAAAGGTCATAGTTTGCTTTTTATTTACGAAGTAATCTGTGGAGACACAAATAACAGTCGATCTCCCGATATTGAAAGCAAGGCGTCTATGGAGGTTGTCATACATCAAGGTCCATGTATATCAGAAAAAGTTACTGGAATTGTAAAAGAAACAAATTTTACAAGCCTTCAAAAGTTATTCATATTATGTCATGTTTAATTTACACTCTAATACACACTATGCCACGAAGAATCTTAATATTTACTAGTGTGTTACATAAGAAACCTTTATAATTTATCAATACCTAATTTAACATGTGAACAACCCTTATCAAGACCAAGTAAGAACGAGAAACGCGACTATAATCAAATAACAATTGCATTCAGATCAACACGAGTCTTCAATATGCAATGCCTTATTCAGAAAACAAACACCATAAATAAACTGTTTATAACGTAATTTACAGATCATACAAAAGCGTGTGCATCTATTTATAGAACTGTTGGTTCATTTCCTGAGATGCAAGCATCGGCTAGATTCAGAATTGCAACAAGTTATTTTTTTTTAGTTTTTGTAGTACTTTAATGATTAGAATTAAGCTATGGGTATATGTAAACTATGTTGTTGTTCCGACTTAATTGTATGAATAGTGGTCACGGCTAAGCTGCAATTACGCGAAGAAAATTTAAAAAAATGTGATCCGTAAACTATATTTTACAAAAATTGTTTAAATATTAAAACAAAATAATTCTTATTATAAAGGTTTCTTTTAATATTATGAATACGTTTAAGTGGGCGATAGTGAAAATTCAAACCTGTTCTTACACGCTTTTTAATTAACATTATAATTAGCAATTAACTAGTAGTTAACGATAGCAGTATCAACGGGTGTTGTTTATGCTAAGGAATAATACCCGATCAGTTTAACAAATCAATTACTTTATAATTACATATAAATTGTAAACTGTATGTTATAATATTACATAGTATATTATGTATACAGTATGTATTTTCAAATATCATCAATATAAATAATTTAGTTATTATATATGTAAGTGATAAATTGATTTTTGTCTCTTACAGATTCAGTTGGATTACTAACTAGGAAATCGCCCTCTCTTTGCTTCGGGAAAAATAGTAAAAAAATATATAATATAGCCTATGTCACCCGGGGATCCGGATTCAGTAGTTTCGGAGCCTATTCAATGCAAACAAAACAATCAAATCTTTCCTCTTTATAATATTAGTATACATGAAACGACTTTCAGAAAGCTAACTAAATTCATAGCAAGTAGAAACAGACAGCAATAAGCGACAGACGGTAACCATGGTAAGCTATATGGAGAACAATGAGATGTAAGCTAAGTCTCGACAAACTTAAGTCGTAATGACGTCATCTGCAAATGGGACTCACGTGGAAAACTGCACCGCGAAGATACTTGACGTTACGAGTTTAGAGATCTGTAGGCCGCGTGCAGATAGACGGAACTGTTTCATTTATAAAGGAGATGTTCAAAAGTGGTACTTTATTCTGAAGAAATTTGTACAGCCGTACAGACATCTCCTTTGAACCTATAAAATTCAGTACTATCGTAATATCAAGGTTTAAAGCGTTATTTCCACTAGTCTCTTCTGAAAGTAGTTATCAAAACATATTAATACAACGTACCCTGAAAGGTCTCTAGGTGATTATTAAAACCACATAAAAACTAATTATATGTTATTATTATATTATATGTTATTATTATAATTATATGTTATTATTATTATATGTTTATATATACTATTATATGTAAACATACTAATTCCTAACCGATTTAATTCCACGAGGGGCAGTAACTCGTTACATTAGACTTTTGATGTGACACGAATTAGGTTAACAGATTTATGTAGTTCTAAGCATGACCGCCTTTAGAGCTCAACCACCAGAAAGAAGCCATACAAATAGGTGTTTACAAGTAATGATTAGGTTCACAGTAAACCAGGCTTGTAATGTACTCAAAGTGTAATGTAATGTATAATTTCTGGACAGTTTATAGTCGTAAATAACGTCAAATCTGAAACAGACTCTAACGATTTGATCAAATCAGTAAACATAGAGATAAGTACAACTTAAAATACAGAATCTGTGAAATGAAAAGATGTGCATGTAGCCCTAAGAAGTCTGCGGAGGATCAAAGGGTCACGTTACACTGGGCAGCGAAATAAAATGGAAACTACAATATCGTGCTCGGTGCTGCGATGCAACGATAAGAATTTGCACGACTCTCGTAGGGATTAGCGCGGAAACGACGCTCGCGCGGTTCGTAATTTTCTGCGCCTTCTATTTCGTTTTTCATCTCCCCTGAGTTATATTGAAGCGGGAAAAATGCAGCTTTAGCTTTAATATTAGTGTTTTTGTGATTGTTGTTAAACTGAATATTACCGTTTGTGAAATTGAAGGGAATGCAATTAGCGCGTAAACAATATCAATTATTCAGACACCCAGGGAATTGGTTGTCAGTTTCAATTGGCACGTCGATGAATCAGATCCTGGGGTAATATTAAATATTGAATTATATATCAGCAAGCTTAATGATAATAATGCTAATAATCTAATTAAATATATCTTTGTATCAGTATGTATATTACTTTTCAAAATATGTAATACTAGGAAATCGCCCTCGCTCGCTTCGGGATAAATAGTAAAAAAAATAATAATATAGCCTATGTCACCCGGGGATAGTGTGACTTCCCAACAGTGAAAGAATTTTTCAAATCGGTTCGGCAGTTATTAAATGCTTATTAGCTTATTCAATGCAAACAAACAATGAAATCTTTCCTCTTTATAATATTAGTATAGATATCAGTACACTTTGATAGAACTCGTAAGTTCTAACAGTAATTGCCAGGGAAATTTCGATTATTATTGATCAGACAAAAGGAGGCATTTCATTATAATTTCCAATATCTAACGTCGTATAATTATATTGAAATAGAAAAACTAATCAAATCCTTATCTACCAACCGAAGCTTGCTACATTAAAAACAAAATCCAAAGCAAATGAACAATCATTCCAATCAGAATGAATAAAGAGATAGCTAAAACTAGATATAGGGAACCTCGATAGATGGGTCAGTGATAGAAAAGACTTTGACAAGCCCCTGATGTCACTTTGGAACAGTACACTATACTATATACACTATACTATCTTTGTACGTGAATATTGATAGGCTCAGTGCTTGTTTGCATCGATGAATAATGGCTGCCAATGGCGCCATGTTGGATGCAGGCGGTGTCAATTAATCATATGTATATCGAAGAATGGTAAATATTTAATGTTAGATGAATTTATTTACTTTTTAACTGTTATCATTTCGATTGGATGCCTCCTCAATTGTTCAGTTATAATGTTACATGCAAGAAGCTTTGCATCAGATTTGTTATGTTTTGGGGTCAGAATTCTAAGTTGCCTCAGCTGAAAGGTGTTAAATGACAAAAGTTGTTAAAATTTAACAAATCCTACCTCCATAGGATACATATTGATCAAGGCGAAAGAAGCACCATCCAAAGATAAAAAAGTAAATATAAATAATCTATTTTAAACCGCAAAACTCACGCCGTAATCCCGATAGAAGAAATAATTTCATGTCTATCATCACCAATAATAATTGCTGGACTGCAATTCGCGGCGGCGAAGCATTGCCAATCTAGATACATTTCAACAGTTTTTAATCGCGTCATGCACTTAGTGCACTGAATTTGCAAATAGCACTGCGACTCTCTCACTGAAGATAGAGAAAGAATTTAATACTGTGAAAATGTCGCTTACGCCCCTAATGGTCACTTATGTGCTCCTTAGTACAGAATTTGTATGGTGATTCTTTACTAAGGAGCGATTAAAGTAACCCTTAGTAACCCTGAGTTGGGGCATTAGTGTCGTGAGTAATAATATCATCTTACAATGTTCTTTACAAAAGTAATGCTCTTTATTTTAAAGGGCACGTAATTTTTTTAATCTTTCCCGTTTGATAGTTACGATCTGATCTTATTTTACATAGAAAATAATGCTAAAATCATGCTTTTTGGAGTTTTAAGACTAAACTTAGAACCTGTAGTCAATACAAGCTTGAAACACAATTACGCAATTTGTGCAAAGGTTTATTTATAAGCGTTCGTTAGTAAAAATTTGAATGGTTATTATTGTGATGTCTTAATCCTTAATGTCTGTGTGTTGAACTTCCAAGCACTGATTATAACCAGTGATTTACACATCATGATGATGATATGCGTCAACATGGTAATTAATTTATTACCTGATGACTTTAGCAGTCACGGGCACAGTTTGTCGACGTCAAGTAATACATGAAGAGCGATCATGTTTCGTAATTAATTGCGACTCAGTTATATTGTGTACGCTGTGATATTCATGAACCCTAAAATTTTAATGTTAATGATTTTTACCTTTATTTGTAGTTTTTTAGCTACCAGAAATTTGTTGCTTTTATATTCTCAAATTCACTGTTAACAGAAATAACCGAATTGTCACCAAAACCTGGTACCTTATCGTCTTGAAAAAAAACTACTACATTCTACATTATACCTACTTGTCGACATTGTAGTAACTAATCTTTTATTTCATCTCGTGATCACACCGGTAAGCGTAGAAGACCCGGGGCTTATTTCGAGAGACAACGGTAAATCCATTCGACCTCTGAGCACAGCACAGAATAAGTAAATTCTGATAAGAGATAAAAATTCGCTAGCATACCCCGCTAGGTAAGGTACGCCCCTCATTGTGACGATAACTCACGAGTCAGTACTATTGTCAGTAAGCCGGTTGTAGCGTTCGGGGTAGGACGTATCGCATGCTCCGCGAAAATGCGCTTCGTCGAAGTTATATCGAACAACTAGAACTCGAGGACCATCCTCCAAATATAGTGACAGGATTACACTTTGCAATCGTGCGTCGAATAGTGATGTGCCAGGAACAATAGCCGCGACATTTGAGGAATCAAACAACGCACATTTTGTGACCGCAGCGGAAATCGGTGTTGATAGTTTCGAAGCTGAATTGCTTCAAAGAAGTGAATAATCAGCTGGATAACTGACCTTCATTAGTGGATGCCGTAATAGACTTGACTGATGCAAATCATTTGATTGAATCGAACTAGCGTTCGTATTAACTGTTTCAAAAATGATTTGTTTGTCGTAAGTGAATGTGCAAACAACAAAAAAAAACTTGAAACTGTTGAATCGACGATGGATTTGTGATTTCATAATTGAATTGTTTCCGCGAAATTAGCCCGAAAATGTTGGCTGTCAAGAATTTCTTTATGCCTGAAAAGAGAGTTGACTCTCCGAGGTTTTCAAGGATGCCTGAAGCCTTAATGAGATCCATAAGAAGGCGGTCGTTGAGGGTTAAACGGACCAAATCGCTGGTGCTCGTCAATGAAAAAAGAAAATCCGGTGAGTGGTAGTGTATGATTCGGTAGCTTTTTACATATGATTAGCAGTTTACGATACTAATTAGAATAAATGTTTTATTTTTTGTTTCTAAATTTCATTGTCTTTAGTTCATTAGGATTATCGTTATTGTATTATCATAGACTATTAAAACTATTTGTAAATAGTAATAATGACCCCAATAATACAATCTCATTTTTAATCCTATGATTTATTATCTTATAGATACCTTATTTCTATTTTATATTGTGAATCCATATAGATTCCGAAAAAGGAAAATCTTTTTTTTCTGGATTGGAACTCTTTGGAAGTTTTGTTAAAATTTTGCTCCCTGATTACAAATATCTCCCGATGCGAATTATCTTATACATACATTATATGTATTTGTAATGAATATTTTTATTCCTAATTATATACATTGATCAGTCCTTTTCTTGAACTTTCTTAAACGTCATGGCCGTAAATTGCATTCGACTTATGTTCAAATAAATGCCAATGCTTCAAGGACCACATATTATGTTCATACAGAATTCATCATATCTGACATCATCCTCCAAAGATAAATAATTGGTTTCTCATTCAAGATCACGTATCACATGTTTAAATACCTACTTAAATATTGTCAATATTAGTACAATTCATAATATATTGAAACTACCTACTATCGTCCTAATGACATCCTAATTCTTCTCTGATATTACTTATTGGTCCTCAGTGTTTTTCTTTTTAATTATTATGTGCATCACTTATAAATATAATACTTAATCATAAATGTGCCCAAGTCTATTTCATATTTTTAGAAGTATTCTGGTCGAATCTTATTTACTAACATTTGTTTCATTCGGTATCAAACTCCTGTAATTAGACATGTAACTATTGTCAGTATCTCTTTTAATATAATTTAACGACTTTTATGTTTATTCCCGTTGAAATAATTTTCTAATTAGTTCGTTAACAAAATTCTTGACGAAACGTGCCCTATGTTAAACAGGGAATAACTCTGCAACTGAAACAAAGTTAATATCGATTGTGGTCTTATGTTGTGCTAATGTTTAAACAAGTGTTTTATTAACACTTCACTGCAAACTCTTTGGACGGTGACATCAACCGTGGAATTATTCATGCAATGTTCAACCACTTACACTTTTATTATCCAAACGTAATCTTATTGTAAATTAGTGTGCGTCTGCGCTGCACTCAACACATGCATTTGATTTCGTATTATAAATTAACTTTTTCCTGTGAGGTCGCCTGTTTGTCACGGATGTAGTTTTTTAACGGTAAGACCACCTAAAGTAAAAATAAAATAAGTTTGTATACTTACTTGCTTAATTTAAGTTTTAAGTTGTTTTCTGAAAGTTTTGTAACCATTGTTAATTTAAATATGTAAAGGTAATTAAACTTTAACCCATTTCTTACATTCAAAGCAGAACTGATTTAAATGTTTTTTAATCGCTTCGAAGGTGCGCTCATGTAATTAAGATAAAACAAGAATTTTATACAATGCAGAAATAAATTTAAACTTCTATGCTTTCAACGAAAATGCATGCTAAATTATAATTATTGTTACGATACTCTTTTTTTATAGCATATATAAGTTAATGCTTGACTATAATCCCACCTGATGGTAAGTGGATCGCCACTTACAAAGAAGTCATTGGTAGTAAAACGCATTGACTTAGTAAAAGCCTATTCACTCTTGCCTTGAAGACACTTACATTGTAATTACTCTGAAACAATGTATGCTTTTGAATAGTTTGAACCAATGTATGTTACAAAATTGTAATGTATATTAACATCTTCTATTAATCAGCAATATTTTGTCCACAAGAAATAATGTTATTAAAAATTATGCATGAATTTATAATTGTTTCCTCAATTACCGCTAATAAATTCGATTCGCTGATTACAATTTCGCAATTAACAATGCTAAATGCGAAATTTGAAAGTATTTTTACTACAGTCGACAACTCGGGCAAATAGTCAAAGGCATCCATATACATTATACCTCTAGTTTTGTTACCGACATTTACCTAATGAACATTTACCAGCCCAGAATTACCCGCTCTTTACTCGAAATTCGATCGAAATTTAATTTGTGAAAGGTTACTTTACAATATTCTATTTTTATTGATAAATGCGATTATAACACAAGCATGCATACATGAAATTTAGCTTTCTGCCCTTCTTCTCCGTGAAGTTAAGTTAATTAACCATCATGTCTACTTTAACCAAAAATGTCTGCTTGATTCCTAAATAAGAGTAAAAAGGTTTTTCTTCTTGTATTAATATACAGCCAGCAAAAGTAAGCCGAGCCAGAGGATGATTAGTGCTCACTGCCATTTATAGATATTAGCGTCTGAGGCATCACCGGACAACCGACAACCAACAACGGGAAAAACGAAGCGATAGATGAATCGCATTCCAGCTAAAGAAGAAGCGAAGAACTTATTACTGGTTCTCTACAATTTCTTAGCATTATCATTTAGCAAGTTCCTTATTTCTTTTTCTTTTCTCTTGGCTGGCAACGCATCAGTGATGACTTTGGTGTTGCTGATGTCAGCTTTTTTGCTGGCTACTTCCATAAAAAGAGTACTTAAGCTCCAATTTTACTATCAACTCCGCACATTTGTTTGTTATTTCATAGTTCACGTGTTTGCGTCTTATGCCGCAATTCGTCACAGTTCCCACAGGAATGTGTTATTTTTCTGCAGTCCGAGTTCCGCTGATAAAGCCCATGTGTGTATCAGAATGCGTGAAATATCACAGCCGAGCCACAGTATAATAATAATATACTGTGGCCGAGCGATGAACGACAAACTACGTGTTGTAGCTCAAGTATGACTGATTTTACTTCGAACTGCAACTCTTAGTTCATGGTTACTTTTGCAGAATGCACAGGTTATAATAAACGGCAATATCAATTGATTTGCTGCAGAGAAATGTATTTAATATTATATAGATTTAAGGAATACCTAATTGTTTTTTTTTGTCAAAATTTAAAATTACTTAAAAAAGACTGAATCAGTGATTCATCGAAAGTACAATACTTCCTACCGTAGTTAATTACTAATGTTTTGCAGAATTCGTTTTAAGTACTTTTTGGAATTAACCAGTTTAACAGTAAACTAGGAATGTTAATTACTTTAAAGAACTTTATAAAGTGATACCATGATTATAAAAAATTAAGTAGTGGTGTAAGGCAATAAAAGTGTTAGCTAAGGTCCAACGTACGCTACGACCGTTTATACCTAATTACAGAATGCACCTGGCAGGCGCGTGCCAGACCTTAATGTCACATTATACGTTACGCTACGAGTGGCCAGCCGTAACGTGCGGATCTAGGATGGCTGAACTAGATAGGACTTTCGTTGAATTTGAGAATACACAACAGACAGATGATATATTTTATCTATACATTAATGCTTAAAGAGAAAATTCATACATCTTTTCAAGATGTAGTGTGAGATTTTGCATAGATGAAGGCGATGAAGCTTAGCTACATGGAGACAATTTGCAGAAAAATAATCAAAGAATTCTGTACAAAGACGAATATTCTACGAAAGCGTAACCATAGTCCCTACATCGCAGAAAAATTATCCATGTTAAAATAAATGTAATTAATAAAATTGTCTCTAAAATATAGGTACGTAACACAATGTTTTCGCAAGATCCAGATGTACTCGTTGACATATATGACTAAATCCCGCTTGCTGATGGTAGTTTAATTAATATCTACCATTATTACTATTATTATTTCTCCATGGTGTTTGCCTGGATAGCTATCACCCTTGAGCATGAGCCGGCCGCCAAACGACACGTCGTGTTCCGGCTGGGGACTTGAGAGCTAGTTCTTTCTTTCTTTTTCTCCTCTCTTTCTTGGCTAGCAACGTATCAGTGACGCCTTTGGTGTTGCTGATGTCCATGGGTGACGATAGCCACTTACCATCAGGTGGATCGTCAGCTCGATCACCAGCTATTTCTATAAAACCGGTTGACTTTTGTACGGTTTTTTCCCTAGTCAAGTGTTTTTTTAAATAACGTCAATTGCAATCAATGTTTTTTTTTTAATTAGGGTCACGAATTCAGAGATTACAAAATTTTGTACTTTTGAATAATTAGTTAGTGTCATAAAATAAATTAAATTGTTATCAACCAAAATGTGTTGAGTAGGGTTAAACGGTAGACACACCTTTTGTTACTCACTGATGCGAGAACTTATTTTTATGTTTTATAATTTATTTTGAAATGGCATATTTTTTCTAGAAGAATTTGTGTGAACTTTAAAATGGCTTGGTTGTAGAGCACAAGCAATATTGTCATTTGACTTCCAGCTTAGTTTAAACAGAAATAGTTCGATATTTAAATAAAATGTCAGATGGAATAGGTTTTATAGGTCAAAAGTCGCAACAGCGCAAACACCGCGACTTGCCAGTCCGAATCAATATTCAGTGCACGAGCGGAGTTATTCAATTCGTGTTTTCAACTATGTTTTAAATATTATTAAACTTATTTTTAGTTAGTATTGATATTCTCCAAGCTTTATATTAATACAAAAATTGAAATGTGTGCTGGGACACATACAAGAAGTGAAACTTCAACGGACAAGTAGAAAAACGAATGGCAACGGACAAGTGGCAAAACTAATCACAACGGATAAGTGGCAAAACGAATCGGCATCGAATCGATTTACTTATAGAAATCGTAATTACATTAATTACTAAGAAAATATAATCAAGAAAACTAAGTATCAAAACGAATCAGTCCTACGAGATGGATAACATTAATATTGTAGATTGTCGTTTAAATACACCTTTTTTCTCACATGTTTTAAAATAATATTTCTGGTTAGGGATCGTAAAGGTTTTTTCATTATTAAAACGAAAATAATCATAATTGAGGAAAAATAAAAAAATCAGTACAAGTCTTTTTATATGTTAAAAATTTTCATTGCCATATTAAAATTAAATTTTTCTGCTTGTCAATAATGCCATAAGATTCTGGTTTACCTGTAGTCGCGTTGCCGTAATGTAGAAATTTCATAGTATTTGACCTAATTCTTAAGCAAACCTGAGCTGGCATTGGTTCCTTGGTCAGCAGCCAACGTTGCATTCAATGTCTAGGTTAGATTTTCTTCCAATTCAAGATGATAAACGTATCTTTACGTAAAAACAAAAGGTTTCTTTTATAAAATGCGGTTCACACACTTCTCCATAGTTGTGTTGTGATTTTCTTCGATTGTTTCATATAGTCTTTGAAAAGAATTACCCAATACTTACTTCTTGGTGACGTTTTGTTCGCTCTTGTCATTATATCTTACCAGTACTGCTATCAAATTTATTTCGTCTCTCTCCTTCGATCCATCCTTGAAGTTTCGCTGTTCATTTTTATTAATCTTTTTTATTGGCAAAGTTTAGGAAAGATTGCGTGAGCAAGTCTAATATTATCCTTGTTACGGCAATATACACTACATTATACTTGTTTTATTGTACTATTAAGTTATGACGTATTACTATCGTAGTTTTGGATCACGATAACTTTCAAAATCCTGTTATAAATATGTATGTTTCACGCTTATGTTATTCATCACGGCCATTCGCAAATTTCAAATTCTAAAAGCATCTGACCAAGAATTCAGTTTTAAAAATAGAACGGCATCCGCTGTATTTCGGGGAGACCGATTTTTGCAATCGTGTTAACAGTTTTAACGTTTTAATTATATGAAATGAAAGAACTTAAATAAGTTATTGAAATTTGATGTGCTCTAAATATGGTTAAAAGCGATAATTGACTTGCGAATATGTTTCTTTGTAATGCTCTTCGTGGACTTGTGTGTGCCGATATATTACTAAAGTTTTTTTCAAATTGTCAAATTCTGACTCTGGAAAGTCAGTTAAAATGTCCATTCTGTCAACCAACCAATGTACTCGTACATACCAATCACTGAGATATTTACAACTATATTTACATAACAACTTTGTGTTGTGACTAGTTTTCTAGTATCATCAACTACGCCGTCTCCAAATCTAAATCAAATTGATGAATGCAATGCATCTTGGAACTTGGAAGTTGTATCCAGTGCCAGATGAAATTCATGGCAAGCTCGATACAGCAGGCATTACCATAACTGACAGATTCGTCTGGCTACACGCCCGGTGTTGGATGGTGGCAGGTCAGATCTGGATACAGTCCAAATGTACTGGAATCTCCAGGATCTAGATTAGGTTTCTTACTACATACATCTACATACAATAGATAAGTTGACTTGCTGCAACGTTAGGCAATTAAACTATCCAATATATTATGTATTGATTTTTGCAATTGCAATTTGATATTTTATGCAATGAACTAATATACTAAATTTATTTTTACGTTATTTTTGTGCTAAATATCTAATACTCATTAAAATTCAGAGCAGGGCTATTTAAAATCCGTAGTAGTGTAATGTAAGTCTCTTTTTAACCGACTTCAAAAAAAGGAGGAGGTTCTCAATTCGACTGTATTTTTTGGAACGAAGTTCCTTATCGCGCGTTATGAAAGGGGGCTAGATGGAAAATTTTCTTACGAAATGTTGGTACGATACTTTTTGAAGTGTTTTACAGAGATGGCGCTGTACAACTTTCTGAATCACTTCAAAAAACAATACTTAAATCGAAAGGAACTTAGTTCCATCCGGGTGTCCCTTGACACATTTTTTTTTTTAATGTTTGTTACCTCAGAACTTTGGACTGGGTGAACCGATTTGGATGATTTTTGTTTTAATCAAAAGCTGGTGCTTGTCGTGTGGTCCCACATAAATTTGAACGAGATCTGACAATGGCATCCATGTAAAAATCATATAAGTCTTAAATTTGCATTAAGTATGTGCGCGATAAATGGACGAATAACTCAATATCGCGCCAATCGAATCCGATTTCGATGATTCTTTTTTTAATCGAAAGCTGGTGCTTGTCGTGTAGTCCCACATAAATTTGAGCGAGATTTGACAATGGCATCCATGTCAAAAGTACAATGTACTTCATTTGAAGTCGGTTAATTTTTTGTTAAAATATTAGATTATATCTTATACTCTTCAAAAATCAAACAGTATTTTACAGTTGGTAAAATTCATCCATAACGGTATAAGCTGGATGCGCTCCAAATCTGGTATTAGTCTAGAAATGAACTGTGAGTACACGTGACGAGTTGTCATTTTATAGTAAGGGATATGTAGCATGTTTGTGATTCGTTCCATTATTTGTGAATATACCTTGACAATCATTGACACATTAATCGTAGTTATATGTATACTTCGATTCTTATGTTGGCTCCATTCTTACCGAAGGCAATGTCTGTATATCATACAATACTACCATACCAGATCTAAGTCCTCAGAATACAAAATTATACACGTTTTCTGTTTTGGAGCACGGAAAGTTGGTCCTCAGTGAAGCCGTATTTAAAATACTAGACGAATAGCGAACTAGGGCGGGCTGGGAACAATCCGACCTCATGCAGAGTTCAGGATCATGAAAAGACAATGAGACTCCGAAATTAGGTTGCATTGAATGCGCAAGTGACCTAATACCGAAGAATGAGCCCAATTCAAACAATTGGACCCAGGCCAATTGCTATTCGCGATCTCCATTCAATGCAACAGACCTACGAGATACGCCCTCGAGTTGTGTGTTTGAGAACCTTATCATAATCATACTTAATGTTTATTTATGTACAGGAACTACCGATAGGCGTAGAAATAACTTTATACGAGTAATGCTCCAGTGAAGAATATAGAATACACCTAATGTGTGCTCGTAATAGCATAACTCCAGAATGCATAATTCCATATTTTTCTAAAGTTTATGATCAGTTGTTCACATACATGAATTTAATGCGGGTAAAACTTTTTAAGTAATCAGGAAGACATATTCAAGCAGGTCATCTCAACGAGAGCCTATGACTCTCAATCAATGATGTAATTAAAGGTGAGTTCAACATCTCAAAGACAGTTCCAACGAGCTATTGAATCCAGATCGAATACCTAGTAATTAAGTTCTACTATTGGAGTATTCTAGCGCTCAAAACGAAAGGATGTGTTTGACTGTTTTCCGATGCTGACTTTATTGAGATCTCATTGAAACTGGGATAGTGCCAGGAAATTTTCATTCAATCTTAGAACAAGACTTAAGCCTGTCCTGTGCTATAATTATGACTCCTGAGAACAGTTTTGAAATTCAAGAAAGCCGGTTACAAAGGTATGTTACACTGAATCTAATGCAATTAGTCATTGCATAGGTAAAAGAAAATAAAAGTAACTAATTTCGATTAATTGTCTTCATCTAGGCATGGTCTTAAAAAAACAATTTTTCTGTGCAGCATTTTTCTTGAGCAGGCAAACGAGCAGATGGGTCACCTGATGATAAGTGCTCACCGCCGCCCACGGACATTAGTAACACCGGGAGCGTCACTAATGCGTTGCCGGCCACAAAGAAAACTGTAGACCCGCTTCTTGAAATACCCCTTGTCATAGTTTGGAGGGAAAACCGATGGAGGAAGTTATTTCCACAGTTTACACGTGCGGGGTAGAAAACTGGGTAGGTGGTGTTGATGGAACCTGGTTGGTACACCGTGACGTACGGTGACGAAAATTAACCGTAGGGATTAAACCAAACAGTTTTTAGAACATTCCCCATTATACAGACGGTATAGTACGCAGAGAGAGCTTACATCTCTCCTCAACTCAAGCGACTAGTCCATCTGTAAGCTTGGGATCGTCGACAAGACGAATGGCTCGCCTTGGCCAGCTGGGACTCCGGCCCAAAGGTGGGTGCAATACTCCATGTACGGCCGACTTTGCGCCTTTAGAGCATTAGCCACCACTTCTCTAGTGTTAATTAGTGGAGGATTAATAGCCAAATGTGTTGGAACTTGTCGTCCAACAAGACCAGGTTACCGATTAGTATACACTGTTACAGACACACGCCTCACACGTGTAGGAAATTTGTCATCGGTCAGCGATCTTACTCACGGTCAATTCGACATTAACATATATACATTCAAAACTAATCAAACTGTCAGAATCACTGCCATCTGTCATTTATCTAAATAAGTGACACCAAATGTGTTAACAACGATACGGCAATCTTGGAACTGGTTAAATCGCCACCGGACTTAGGGAAGCCTGTCAACACCCGCATGTTTGCACAATCCTGGCAATCAGTCTAGATTTCTGTGGCCCGCTTTTATTTCTATTGTCGTTTTTGTTTCGGTATCATTTGTATTGGGGTTTGCGTGTTTATCCACAAATTAATATTATACCAAGATAAGATCATTAATTGTGAAAGTTGTGTTGGTATGTATTGTTTAGGTAATCCCTTTTGTTCCTTTTGCTATTGTGAGTTACAGCTTAAATTGTCTGAAGCCTGTTTTCCCGGTCTTCTCATTATTCCAAGTAATATTGATCCATGGTTCCTTCCTAATTTTTTCCTATTTCAAGACATCTCTAATCACAATCACACCCTGCATATTATATTATTGTTATCGTAATATTACTGTTATTGTAACATACTACATTGTTATGTCCAATTGGTCCAATAACCCTAAACGGAAAACCTCGCAGCAATTCTACCTATATTTTTCATTATGGTACCATAAAAAACTGAACGAGAGAAATGGGAATTCTTGGGGCATTATGAGCCCGTTATGGGTCATATCTCACGTTTTACTTGAGAATGCTCTAGTACGACCATTATAGAGGCTCTATCGAAAATTGCAAAACTTGTACGAACTTCCGACGTCATAATAAATTCATTTAACGTGAGTTTCACGGAAATGGTCCATTGCACTCGGGAAGCTTATTCTCGGCTTATAAATTTTTTTATTGTATGTAGTAAGGAGTAGGTAAGTCTTAGTAGGTGGTAAGGAGTTTGTAACCTTATAGAAGAGATTATGTAAATAGATACAAAACAAATATACTTTGTAAGTACCCTAAATGCTAATTACTGATGTTTATTTTATATACTTGGCTTCCGATTTAAGTATTTATAATATTTTAATTTTAAATGTCTAGTTTACAGTGAGGTGCATCCTGTTTGCACCTCTACCGACGCGTTTCTTGAACGACTGTGTCCTCTACCCATAGGTTGTCTGGTAGAAATCGCTATTACAGCGATAAGACCGCCAATTGTGTCTTTAATACTTAAATTGTAATATTTTACTTCTAGTGTGCACAATAAAGAATATTGTATTCTATTGTATATTTGTCCTGTTTCAGCTTCACAGACAAAGCTTCTTACCCTAAAATCAGACCAATTATCCTTCTGGTCACATTCATCTGTACTCTCTCCTATACTCGTATAAGTACTATCTATAGGAGTACTAGTTACTGCAATTGCAATCGCTTCCCATTTTTTCCCGTTTTTGTAACATCAGTTTTCATTGACGCTCCGCTCCTATTGGTCGTAGAATTTTTCAATTCGAAGCAGTAGTTCTTGAGAGCTTAACATGTTCAACCAAGCTCTTCAGCTTTATAGGTAATATATATTGGTATAGATTCATCCCACATTCAAACCGTAAGATGACTTCAGTAGGAATCGCCCACTGCCGCCTATGAACATCTATTCAGCCCACATAATGACTTCGGTTCGAATCGCCCGCTGTCGCCTATGAAGCCGCGCAGAACGAGCCCCAAGGCGTACGAACTTCGCAATTTATTAAGGCCAAGAAGGCTTATGTTATTGAAAAGGTTCCGCAATATATTACGGTCTTATTTCCGTATTACGCCCACGGGAGGGTTAGGGGTCAAATTGAGAGTGACATTCGAATTCCTTCGGTGCCTCGACCAGATAATTTTTAATTATCAGAAAAAATGTGTTTTTACACACGTGTTGTCAAACGGACTGGTCTGAGGAATAGGTATTAACTTTGCTTGGAGTTGGATTCTGTAGATTTTAACCGACTTCAAAAAATAGGAGGAGGTTCTCATTTTGTTTGTATTTTTTAATGTTTATTACTTAATTCCGTCAATTAATCAAACAATTTGAAAAATTGGACGGGATATTCTTCCAGATTGGTTCCATATTTATCAGAATTCAGATCTGATGATG
Organism: Thymelicus lineola; assembly: GCA_963932265.1. Taxonomy (NCBI): domain Eukaryota; kingdom Metazoa; phylum Arthropoda; class Insecta; order Lepidoptera; family Hesperiidae; genus Thymelicus; species Thymelicus lineola. The sequence goes on along the minus strand of OZ010688.1, from coordinate 3,459,385 downwards.
GGATCCATGAGGATTTGAATACATAAATATAATATTTTTGTATAGATACTCAAAAATTTTAACAAAAAAACGGACTTCAAATGAATTCTTTCCAATAAAAAAAGAATTATGAAAATCGGTTGGCGTGATATTGAGTTATTCGTCTAATTGTCGCACACATACTCAATGCAAATTTAAGACTTAAATGGTTTTCTCATTAATGTCGTTGTCAGATCTCGCTCATATTTAAGTGGGACTACATGACAAGCACCAGCTTTCAATTAAAAAAGAGTCAACCAAATCGGTTCACCCAGTCGAAAGTTCTGAGGAAACAATAAAAAATACAGTCGATTTGAGAACCTCCTCCTTTTTTGAAGTCAGTTAAAAAATGAATCATTTTAATCGATTCACCCAGCTGATAGTTCTGAAGTAACAAACATAAAAAAATGAGAACCTTCTTTTTTGAAGTCGGTTAAAAACTATATTAAATGAACATACAATACGTAAAATTTGTTCAATCCACGAAGAGTTAAGTTTAGAATCATGCAATACTTAATATTGTATATATAGTATTGTATACATATACAAGTTTTATATACAGGAAATATCTTGCAATACTATTGTACATACATCATCATGTATCATTGTTGTATGATTATTTGTTTATTTAAAACGCATTGGAAAATAAATTAGTCTGTCTTATCAATATCCTTATTTTGCAAGATGTAATTTTCGTCAAACACCAACAATTTAATTTCTCTAATATTTGTTACCTGCAATGGATTTCAAAGAAAATTACTCTTTACAACAAAACTCGTGTTTCAAAGAAATGTTCAACATTACTTGTTGCTGCTAAACATTTAAGTAATTTTCTTGAGCTTTGTGTTAAGCAAGCGTTAACGCTCGAATTTCAAAAGCAAACTGAGTAGTCTTTGTAACAGAAAACTTTGGATGTCTGAGCTTCAATTTTAAGTAAAAAAAGAAGTTACTTAAGGAACATATTTGAAAAATTACTTCAAAGTCGTGCATCATTTACAGGGGCGTAACTACTGCCGTATCAGCCCGTATCAAAACAGGGCTCCCAGCCAACAGGGCCCTGACTTGGAGCTTAAGGCTTCTTAGTTTGTCAACAAACTAAGCTCCCTTTTTTCGACGTACTTTGCTACATTTTAAAACGTAACACCGCTCAAAAAAGCTTGCCAGCTTCCCTATGACAACTACCATAGGATTTGTGGCGAATTTACAATAACCATTAACTACCTGTGACGAGATTACAACAAGCCGTTCGAAGATATGAAATTCTCGTGCCATTGATCGTAATGTCATGAAATTACCACGAACTGTAATTCAAATGTTGGCATTGAACTGGCTCGATCGAGCAAGCAATTGGTATACGCCAATTATTGTGAAGATCAGTAATTAATTAAGTGTTACCAGTTCCAATGATTGGGTAGCCAAGTTCTTCGAACTGGAAAATGAGTATTACTTTACACTCTTATCAAAGGAAAAAACTAAGTAACATTGGCTTAATATAGATCGTATTAAAGCAATGAGATCTAAAAAAGACACTACAATAGAGATAAAGAAAAAGGTCGAAGGACTTTAATTGTTCTTCCAAAGCAAAGCAGTGCGACACTACACTACGCTACACTGCGAGACACCTGATCATACATTATAAAGCTCAGGTCAGGCCTCACATAGAACACTATTATCATCTCTTAGCAGGGGCGCCACAATACTACCTGAACCCATTTGATGCCATACAGAAACGCGCGGTCCGGGTTGTTAATAATCAACGAATCACCCTCAGGTTAGAAGACCTGAGTCACAGAAGAGACTTCCTATGTGATCTACTTACTTTATAACGGTCAGTGCTCCGAGGAACTGTTCTTGCTTGCGGAGCTAGAGGTCTCTTGTTTGGTTTCCGGGGCCGTTTTGTGATAGATAAATGTTTGTAATGCCTTATTTAATTTTGCTTACCTCCGTACCACTCGCGACACGAGTTCCTAATTCGAGGGTGTGTGAGCATTACTGTCACTAATATCAGTAGTTTAGAGACTACACTCTAAGCTAAAGATCTAAAAATAACTTATTACAGTGTCGCACGCGAAAGACGTATAAAACGCTGGCGCACCTTCGCTGATGTAATCGTGGGCTGGTGCTGACGTTGAATCACACGCGCAGTGCGATGGCATAAAGGCAACGGGGTCGAAAGGTTTAAGTGTTATTGCTCGCAGAATAATTTGTATGTTTGTATTCGCGAATGTTTGTATGTGCGCTGGAGCTGACACACACATTTTTTGATACGTAGATTATGACATGGCCAATTTAGTTAATAGCTCGTTAATATGTGCTACGTGCTATATGCTTGTTGCGTTATTTTCACGACGACAACCCACCATATCAATAACTAGACCTTCGATGTAGGAGGAATGATGAATCCATTTAGGTCATTAAGGCTCCATATAAGCGATGCGGCGTGAGTCACCTGTAGTCGTGGACGACATTGACTGTTATGGTGAGCTGACCTTCCACGCTGATGGTGACGTGACTAGGGTTAACAAAGTGAAATTATTGAGAAAGCTGTCCCGTAGGGCTTTGAGACCACTTGTGACTGTTGACAACCATCAAATTGAAATTAACAATAGAGATGACCTATTAATTGAAATGCTTATTAACATTCTCTTCGTTCGTACATTCGTACCTTACAATTTGTGTGTCGTGATGTGATTGAATTCGAATAGTATTTTTATGTTAAAGCAATTGATATAATGATTGATTGCTATTTATTAGAAAGTCTGTACAGTTATGATATTTGAAAAAAAGTCTCAACTGTAAGATGGCCTTTTCACAGATGAATTTTTGCTTTAACTTTTTAGGGTTCCTAAGTAAAATCGGAACACTTATAGTTTCGTCATGTCCGTCCGCCTGTCCGTCCGCCCGACTGTCCGCCCGTCTGTCCGCCCGTTCGTCCTTCTCTCCGAAGCATGGCACCGAGACCCTTATATATTTATTAGAACCCCAAAATCGTAGAATAAAATATCGATAAACATTTTTTTTCCATTTTTTGTACCTACCTCTGAACAGGTAATGTCAGGATGATTTTTTTTCGTCGCGTTCTCTATAGTGTGGAGTATCGTTGAAAAGGTCTTTCAAAAATATCATGCGTCTTCTAAGACCCCCCCCCCCCCCCCCTGACGGCTAAACGGTCGGAGTTGGACACAAGGAAACCTATCACTGCTATGTTAGCTTTTTTTTTTTTTCTTTTATTTTTTTTTTATTTGCTTTAGTAGATAATGAGTAATAGTCGATTAACTTACTACTTCAGAACCCTATATTGCGCGTGGCCTGACACGCACTTAGTTTGCGGTTCATTAATGCATTTTGAGGTTTACATAGTGTGCTATGTTCGTAAGCGTTATGTTTATTTCTTGACCAGTCTGGTGAATAAAATCCTACTCTTTGTGTTGAAATAAAAGTTTTAACGAGGCTCCAAAATACCCTCCTGTTTCTAAAGTATTAACTACGTTCAACTTGTCTAAAATTGAGGAACCTTATCGTCCTTTCGTAGTTCAAAAACAACTATAAACTAGGTCGCCTGTCGCCTTCTGGGAAGCATTCACAATCGCTTCAGGCTTTCAATTTTAAAACCATTCCCTAGCAGGTAGCAGGAGCTGAAAATTGGAACGAAGCTTCTAGCATCCAATACACGCTCTGAGTTTAATGGCTTCAAGATTGTGTGTTCCAAATGGAACGTTTGAGGACGGGGCACACTTTGTTTTGTTATTTTGTAAGTATATTGAAAATTTTCAACGTATGAGCTTTTCAGGGTAAAAATGAATAAGTTATCAAACGCTATTAAAAATTTCCTAATTAATTTTTGCTGATTTTCCCGATAAGTACCATAAAGGCAAAGCACGTCCATCAATTGGATAAACAAAGGAGCAAGTGTTTTGTCTTTGTTAATTTATAGGTTTTACATACAAAAATGAACCTGAAAGTCTAAAGTCGAATCCACTGGACCATTTTGGTATTTAAGGTTTCAAATCAAAGTTTTTGACGAAAAATTAATAGTGTCATGATAACCCGATTCTGATGTAAATCATTGATATATTTGGATTTGTAACATGTATTTTTAGGGACCAAGAAGTCATATATACTATTACTATGGCAATATTATTTCACAAAGTGACATTATTTCCTGTCAAATCGGTCCAGTGGATTTGCGATTCGACTACAGTATAATTTTTGCTGTATGTAAGGTTTGTAAATATTTCAATATTAATCTAACTATACCTACATAATATATGAAATGTATTTGTGGTGGCCTATAAAGTGTTTGCGTCGTCCTCCGACAGACGGACAGCCTCGTTAGTTCTGTGAAATGGATCGGAAGAAGAGCATAACATTGAGCGCGAAAATCGTAAAATGAAATGAGATGACAATTCCCAGCAGATTATACCTAGGCCAGTTGGTAGATACTAAGTTTTATTCGTCGGAGCTGAGTCACAAATATATATTTTTGCGAGGACGCACGGGGGAGGATAATCTTATTGAATACTAGTGGGTTTAGAAACTATTGTAAAAAAAAATGTACAGATATGACCTCTATTATAACCAACTGTTGATCAGCACCATATCGGTAGTAACAATTAATCATTAGTCCTTTTATTATAAGTATTTTGTATAGTTTTGCGGGAACAGGCTGAAATCATAATGGCTGAAATCATAATTCTTCTTTTGGCTACGCCGGAGTGAATTTTACTGGACCAGGTCCAATCAACCTCAGTTTTTTGTTATAGTTTATCATTATCAGCAATGCATTCAAGAATCTCATGAAGAAGTGCGAGGTCTTTCGCGATGTTTCTTCACCAAAACAAATGCGAATCAGTTCGCATGTTTCGAGACCATCTGAACAGATTTTTTTTGTCTTCTCTTTTCTTTCTCTTTTGTTAATCCAGGTCATTCAACACAAATATTATATTGTGGCAATTTTAATTATGAAAGCAATACGAAAGCTGTACTCGGACCACTGAAAGGACTGACTGACCTAGTTCAGGGTGGTTTTATAGCGACACTACGATCTCATTAGCGAAATGGAACGGAAAACGTGCACGAGTCCACCGTTCTATTATTTTTTACCTTTATGAGCAATTAGTATTGCTGTTCGTTGGTGGCCATGGAATACTTATCTAAATGATGTTTATAGTTTAAATTCTTATAATATGCCATGTATTTTGTTATTAAACTAGGCGACAAATGAACTGATGAATGACGATCCATTTGGTAAGTGGCCATCGACGCCCAAAGACCACCAAATACCAAAGACATCACCGATGCGTTTTGCATCAAGAAAGTAGAGAGAGAAAGAAAAAGGGAACTGACCTCCAAGCCCTCAGCCGGGACGGGACTTTAACTCTAGTACCCGGATGACCGAGCTTTACTCGATTCAGTGTTACTTAACAACGCCATCTACTGAAGTAGCTTTAGTGATGCTACTCGCCAATAGATGTCAGGAAGAGTCTATTGTAGCAGTTTTTCATTGCCTGAAAACACGGTAAGAACGACGTTTTCTAAAAATTAATCCTAGTTAGATCAATTTATTGCCCTCGAAACCCCCTGCATACTATATGAAAATCGTTGGAGCCGTTTTCGAGATTCAGAAGACAATATTATACAAGATAGATTCAGAAGACAATATTATACAAGATATTATACAAGAATTGCTCGTTTAAAGGTACATATTAGATACTCCCTAGTCCCTCTCCCTACCAACATATCATCATCAGCTTTCTTTTTTTTCTCTTCTTTCTTGTCCGTTGACGCATAGGTGATGGTGATGGCCTTTGGTCTTACTAAAGCTGGTCATACACGATCAAGTCTACCTACTTGTCAAGTTGGTAGTTTGACTTGATGCGGCATCCAGTTTGCAGGAGATAGTTATATGGCCAGATAGCCATACCGTGGCCATACACCGTCAAGTTTACTGGATACCGCGTCAAGTCCGCTGCAAACTTGACAAGTATACTTGATCGTGTATGGCCAGCATAATGTTTCTCAATAATGGCGGTTTTTTTTGTTTAGCCATGTAATTTTATAGTTAAACTTGTTAATGACGTAAGTTAGAATCGTCATCAATACATTATCAATACAGATTTCAGTTACCTTACCCTACTGAAATGGCTACTTAACCTATGTAATTATTGTTAAATTACAAAAGGAAACATGTTAGAATAGATTTCTACAGACGCATTAAGAAACGAAAGCCGGAAGAAAACCGATGTATGGTAATAACCATGTATAATACGTCAATTCCGAAACGCTTAAAGTCGCATGTAATCGTCACAATAAAACATCGATACTGACTGCGAATGTTTCTTACGCAATTTAAACGCGAATGCGCGTTTAAAATCACATATAGCGTTCAACGGATGCTGTGATGTGATGTTGCACCGTAGATCTGTGTTGCACGGAAATCAGGGCTGTGGAATACTAGCACGTCATATTATGTTATAACAACAACGTAATATTACATAAATAGTACAATGTAATATTATAACGTTGTTGTAATTTTAAATTTGTTTTTTAATTAATTATGAATTAAAATAATTATTAATCGCTTGTTACTTTTAATTAAGAAGCAATAAATGCCCAGTACTGTTTTTTTCAACCACTTCACTAAGCGTCAAAGTTATGTGGAAGAAAATAAAAAAAACATCCAAAGTAGATGCTTTTTCTCAGGGTTTCCTGATAGATTGGCATGAAATTTCGTACTGGTATTGTAGAACAACTATCTGAGAGTACCTGAAGAAAAAATCGAAATCTCTGCTCATTTGTGGACTCCGCAATGAAAAGTAGGGTGAAGGAGCCGAATTTCAGAAAAGTTAAACAAAAGTCAAAATCTCGGAAATGGTGACACTTAATAAGGTAATTTTTTGACATCTAGTAGGTCTTCCCTCAAGCTATCTCCAGTTTTCGTTTGTCGTACTAACTTTGAGACACCCGGTATAATTATGTACCTATCTACCTACGTACTTAAAAGAGCTGATGGCAAATATTAACAAAAATATACCTATAGAAGCAAATAATATTATTTAATTTAAACCAAAACAGCTCAGCCCTAATCGCTCAGAACTGCCGAGTCGACAACCTGGGCGAGTGGCAAATCATATCGCTTCGCGTTTTTCGTTTGTATGGATGTCGTACTCATTCATGCATAAATTACTGAACGGATTTTCATGAAATTTAGCACATAGGTAGACCATAATCTGGAATAGGGTATACACATACATAGGGTAAGTGCTTATTATCCAGGAAAACGCAAGCAAAGCCGTGGGAAGGGCACTAATTTTTTATACATGTTTCGGTCACTCGCAGCCGGAGAGATAATTTAATAATGCGAGTTCCTTGCTTCCTTTCCTAATGCTTTTTGTGTTGCTGATGTCCATGTGACGGTGACTGGAAGTGTCGACGGTGACTAATATTATGGTGGTTCGTTAGTTTGCCGATTTCTAGGTTATGCTTAAGATAGAGCGTATGGGGTTGCCAATAAATAACGCCTCACACTCATAGCCCCACACTAGGATTCCCTGTGTCGTGGGTGCCATGGACAACACACAAGACAAGGACACTCACACCCAGACCGAGAACAGAAATTCAAACTCATCATTCAAATTTTCGCCTCGCTGGGAATCGAACCCAGGACCCTTGGCGCGGCGATCCGGCATGGTAACCATTGCGCCACGCGGGTCGTCAAATAAAAATGGTAAGTAGCATATATTTTTATTTCCAGTGTAATTGTGTGGCAACATGGAATTTTAGGCCGTAGTATTGTGTGTTGCAAAATCCTTGGTAATCCGCATCATTTTTGTTATCCTTAAATTTCAAGCCTCTATTTTGTTGTCTGTGAGCGGTCCTTGTGTGTCACTTCGGTTATTTTTTCACAAAGCACACGTGCCGTGTATGCGCGCGCGCCGCAGGAAACGGAAATAGGTGCGCGCGCCGAATCGTAAAACGTTCGAGCTTGAAAGTTGTCGCGTTTGTACTGGTACTAAGGTGCGAGTCCTTTAAATGATGTAGAACAATACACAAGAGGAAAATTAAGTTTTGCTTCGAATTTTGAAGTAAAACTGAGCAAGTTTTAAACAACATTTTGATTGCTTTTATTGATATATCGTGGCATTTTTACATAATGTAGTTGCAAACATCGCGAGTGGCAAGGAAGTTCATAGTAAAACCGATAAACACCTATTAATTTGATTTCCTATCCAAGTCGGTAATCGAACCAGCGAATTTTTCCAGCAGGTAGATAAATAACAAATAAGGTATAGAAGACAATGTAAAATACATTGTTTTCTTTTTCTCACTATAAGCATCACAATATTATGGTCGTCCTCTTCCTGATGTATCGTATGTCGTATTTTCATGTCAAAATTATTAGCAGCAAATTACTTCAAAGTACCCACGTAATTATTCAATCTCCTAGGAAAAGGGCACGACATAAATATTATTGTTCGAAACAATAAAACTTAATTAATGCACTTAACTTATGATGTAAAACATCAAAACATATAATGCGTGCGAAAGGAACCCCTGAGGTTTTAAGAAAAAATGTGGGCGTGCCCATGGTAACCGACTTAATACAACTTAATAAGGATTGTGTGGACCGACAAATTTACGTACCGTAAAACGTGTAATTATGATTTGAATCGCGAAAAAGGCGGCGCGAGAATCGAACTTTAATACTGGGGATTGGGAAAAGGGAGAGTGAGTATCAATAAATTTGATATGTCGATAAATTTGTTGTCAATTTAAATTGCTTGTTAAGCAAATTAATTTCTTGATTGACTAGTTGTGTTTTACAACTATCGCCAATGATATGATGATGATGTTATGAATTTGGGATATAAAAAAATGATGCGGTGTGATGTTAATATTACATACATAATTATATCGAACGGTATACTGAAAATAAATTCAAATTCGGAAAAATGTTATTCGAAAATGTTCTCATTTAGTTAATTTAGTAAACTCATTTGTTAAAAATAAAAAAAAAACAATTATAATAAATTATTAAAAACGTGTTATTAATATGATTTTTAAACAGCTTTGTTTTTATTTAGCCAATTGAGAAAAATCGTAATCTCATCTAAATCCTTGATAATCCGCATAATTTTTCTATCTTAATGTTTCAAGTTTCTATGTGTTGCTAATATAAAAATGTGTGTGATTTCACTACAAAATTGCTTATCCCGATACTACTTTCAGCTTTGTGGCATAATAAATAACACTATTGAAATCATACTACGCATTAGTCATTCATATCAAAATAAATAAAAAATAAGGATCAATAGTAAACACAGTTATCTGTAGCATGGATAAGATAATCTTTGAGTACTTTGTACGAGATATTCGCTTCTTTTGATTGTATTATCGATAACCCAAGATACAAGATAAAACGGATTATACCTGAGAAAATATTTTGTAGCTTTTGTATGTACATAATATTGAGTACGACTTTTAATAATAGAATCTACACTGATAATCTCATTCGATACGTGTATTTTAGGGCTATGACTGCTAAATGTAATGATAAATATAATATATCTACGTCATCTTTGCACATTATGGTAGGATATGTAAGATTATCACGTGTAAAAACATATTCATTTATCTTTTTGTAATAAACATCAATTTTCCGAATTATCTTAATTAATATTATGTATTTGTTCTCTGTTCGTCTGTTTATTTGTCCTAACGATAAAACCGCCTTCTGCCTTGCATTTGATTTGTATGAAACTGTATCCACCTGAATTAGGATAGGTATATGTAAATAAAAAAACTGAAACTACATTTTTCAGGTAACAAACGACTATTAACAGATTGTAGTATCGATGTCCTGGTTACGTCACATCCCTACCGAAGATTAGGGTTGCGCTCACAAAGATCCGTCGATCTTTTCGCTAAGGGTTCGCACAATGGGTGGGCAGATGTTTTGCAGGTAAATCAGAGCAGATGTTATAGAACAATAACCTGACGAGCTGACGACTGCCTTCAAGAGTTCTTGATTTAATTAAATTACAATTTAAGATTCGATAGTTTTTGCTTTTCGAAACGCAAATGTTTAATGTTGTACTGACGGATTATACTTAAGAAATACAATGATCCTATCTTAGATTTATTGTTTCTATGTGGACATTTTTAAAAAATTTGATTTGTCATGACGATATTACGATATTAAAGTTTGATATTAAAGTTTGAGCTAGTCTGACATAATCGACGTGTTAAAGTACAGGAAAAGTAAATATTCTCATTAGTACCAAAGATGATAATTGGCTTTTTATGAAAATAATGAAATTAGGGAATTTTAAGACGTGAGATAATACTGATAAATAACAGAAATAAATATCTATGTATTTTAATAATTGCACAGCAATCCACGACAATGTCTCGGTTAGGCAAAAAACCTCCACAGTTAACTAGAATATTAACAAAAAAAAGATGGCGTCCTAATTAACCTCTTATAAAAAATGTTCACTCAAAACTCGCTAAAAACATGAGCTCATCAAATCAAAAACCGCGCAATTTTTTTAACTTCTCATTTTTTGTCACACAATTACAATGTTTTTGCTATAGAAAACGAGATTAAGGCACTTGTCAGATACTTGTAAGGTAACTACGGCTTCTACTACAAAAATTATTGTATTTTTTGTATTATAATTTGATCCTCCTAAGTACTAAACTATACTAAAGTACTAATTCGTTTAGTTAGTAAACAAAAAAAATGTATAATGACTACTGCTGTGGGCTGTGGGGGACATGTCCGCTAACTAACCCTTGGCCATAATTGCTGTCTGTACAGTGGGAGTCTTTCTGCCGAATATTATCGTGTCGTTGTTGTCCAATGAGACAGCAATAGGTATAATTTAATAGAAACATGCCTCCACAGCTGTCGTTGCCAGGTATGAAAACATTTAACTGTCGTCCAATCAAGAAGCGGCAATTCGCGACAACAACCATCGCCTTAGCCTGCCGGTGAGACAGGTACCTCGTCTGTGACAGTTGGGTCCAATTTCACGCCCCGGTAAGCGCTGCGCAAAACATGACGGCTTTTTATTCAACCCCTTTGAATGGCCCCCTTAGAATGAATCTCTTAGATGTGAAGATCTTTTAGCACCAGAATCTCGGGATGCGCGATTTAATTAAAAACGTCGACAGACAAGCTTTTCGTGAAAGCGCTTTTTGAATTAAGAGTTTTTTGCGTTATTGAAATTATGATTGTATCAAACTTTGCTGTTTTTAGCATGGCGTTTTTTTGTACTGTTAACCTAAACAGCTGAAAGAAAACACAAATGCTAAGTACCTCAAGCTTACCTTCAACTACAAAACATCAGTGAAAACACAATCGAATCGGCTGAGCCAAATAAACGCCCACATAAACAGACGAACAGTGAAAATTCTATTATAAAAATCGTTGTGTAGATATTTCGTGCATGAGAACAAAAAAGCTTCGAAGCTTTAAAACATAACATAGAAAAAATGGTGTAAGGTCAGCCAACAAAGTCCAGCGTGATATCTCTCATTTCACGGTCAGAGAAAGAGCAATGACTTACCTAAATGCTGAGGCAATGGAATATCTGTGACGTAACCCAGAACCTCGCTACAATCCCTTTGACAACATGCTCGTCGTAAGTGAAATAGCCTGTTAGGTTAGTAGCCTTTGAGAAATTCTTAGGTCACGAAACTCATTCGCCTTTGAGAAGTTATAACCAATTTAGTTTAACTCCACATTGTCAGAGGCAGTCCTGGATTTGTCAATAGGCCGTATAGGCCGCGGCCTAGGGGCGGCAGCGTCCTAGGGGCGGCAGATATCAGAAGATAATATATTATAGATGATTTTGCTATTCAAAAGGTGTCGCAAAAAATTGAAATTCTTGTTTTTTTTGTACTTTTTTTTACTATTTTTTTTGAAATTCTTGGTACATGGGGCGGCGAAAATTATTTGGCCTACACTCATAAAAAATATAAATCCGGCACTGGTCAGAGGTAATTTAATTTAATTACTATACATAACCTTAAGGCATTAGTTATATTTTGCAGTTATTTAGTTGGTTATTTATGAAACTTGCACATAAAATTAATGCATGCATTTCGGTTTATGGGTTTTGAATAGACGAATATGTAATGTTTATCTTTGCGCTTTTCTTTTTTTCGTTGCTTATAATCTTCTAAGTTTAACGAAAGAAGTTACTTTTAAAAACTATTATTATACAATTTATTTACTTTTGCGAGTAAATTCTAGTATTATATACTCATTACTTTCTTTAACTTAGTAAAAACGGAATAACCCGGTCCGTCTTTTAATACTTGACCGATGTTGATGGCTTTTCTTGATTACATGGTCTCGTTTGAAGGAAATATACATTAAACAAAGTTGATACAACACTGTGAATGTACAATTTATATTGCCTATATTGAAAATCGAATTAATTTTGATGGTTCGCCAGCAGTACGCCACTTTGTTTTACGAGCATGTTAATTGTAAAACACGATGTTACGACCGCTAGGTACCTCCCTATTTTACTACAGTGAACTATTTGTAATTTTAAGTCACTCGATTAAAATTCTATTAAAAGTAACGTGACGTGCAATTACCAGTTGGATTTATTTTATCGCTGTGTTCGAGACAAGCAATTAATTTATACCGTATAATTTATTATAACCCACACGCATTTGCTGTTATAAACAACAATTAAACTTTTTTTGTTTTAAGCTTAACAGATAAGTTAGAAGTAGAAGTAAGAGAAGCCAGAAGTGGGATGAGATGGTAAGGCATATGTTTGCATGACTGACAGAAAGATAGACATGCGAGTGATCCAATAAAGGTTATGTTTTGCATCGTATAGCAAAGAATCCACAAATAAGAAAAGTAAGAATCAAATCGTGGCCATTAGAATGAGAAGGTTTACTGTGGCCATTAGAATGAGAAGATTTCGCAAAGTCCAAGAACCTTTCGATTTCGCGATAAGAATCACATCGTTTCTTTCCCAAATCATATTGTATTATTATAATATCTGTGGCTTAGGTATAAACCACAGCGTATTGATTTCTGTATGTTCTTACTAACTAGTGTTTCGCAATTAAATTAGGTTATTTGAAATGTAATTATGAGTATCCTACTATCCGCTATGTAAGACATTTAAAATAATTATTGACTTCAAGTCATTAGTCGCCCAAGTATGGGGTACGCGTCTCGCTTCTAATATGGGGGCTTATCTAGTGTAGGTTCCACATATCTTTCCCCATAAAATGCACTATTAAATTAATTACTAGTAATATTTGCCGGCATGAGTCAATTACATATTATTATAAAGCAAGCCTGAAACAGTTCACCAACTATTTTGCCTGTGTGTAAACTGTAGGATGAATTCTGGAAGCATGTGATGAGCTACGTGGAAAGTAACCTCCAGAGCCATGGCATTAAATTTCTTTCACCATTTTAAATGTATTTTATTCCAGACTTTATTGATGAACCTGGTCTGATCCTTGAGATACTTTTATCCTCATCATATTAGAATATATCGATTAATAAACGCACGGGACTAAAAGTAAAGCGAACGCATACCCGTAGACTGGGGTGACATCAACCGATCAACGGAGATATTGTCTATTCTCTAAAGTTATCTTCACGGTCAAGGGGTAATACATTGCAATATTGCATGCATCAATTAATGAAATGGAACCATAATTCGTATTATGACTTGGACACTGTCTTAGCTTATGCTCAACACAATCTCAGAGTGACAGTGTGTAAATTCCAAATCGAAGTTTTTGCAGATTATATTATGCGTAGCTAAATTTTTTTCAAGTCAAGCTCGAGCTACGGGTCCAAGTGCGATTTATAAGATCTCAGTCGTATTTTCCAAGGATATTATAAGAACCTCGTCTACACATGCCATTATTTTTGTGTTTCATAGAATCTTTCCGAAGTGTATTAAGAAAGTAGACGCACTGAAAATAGATGTAATCATACAAAATAGGTCATTGTGACATTAGTTTTAAGTAGCAGTTTATGGTAATGAGTGTGACATGCATCTCGTTGCATAAACTTCTCGTTATCCATGTCACGTACGAGCTCTACTCAGTACTGTCTTTTTGCTAAATATGTTAAATAATGGTTACACAGCAAAATAATTTTAACACACTTTTATTATGTAGACCGATAGACGTGTCAAGATATTGAGGATTGTTGGTTAATTTAGGTTACAGGTGTTTTGATGGCGATTGGGTTCTCTGGAATGAATTGGTCACCTTGTTATAGATATTTGGTGATGAACTGATCGTCTCTTAAGAATTCGTTATAACGAATACCCATGAGACGTGAATCTATTAAGCAATTGAAAAATCGTTGGGTTTATACAAATTTCGGAAGCCTCACAAATTGATTAGTACCTAGTACTTACTTTAGCCGTGACTTTAGTTAGAAGGAATGCAACATGACGAAGGAAATATAACAAAATTCCATCACATTTGTCCTTGAAAGGATATGCAAGTGGACTGTAGTAAATTAAAAAAGGTCGAGAGGCGATTCACACACGTTTATTGCTTCGTACATGGAAAGCGGAAGAGAGAGGAAGTTACAACGTCACTGTTACCAACCATACAAGACAGACATTAATACCAAACTTAAAGTAACATATCTGGTAAACCACAGATTATATTACACTAATACAGATAGATTATCTTAACTAAATGTTAGACGATCTAACATATTGCGGGCCACAACAAAATTGTACATTACTGGTAATTAAACAAAATTTAAAAAATGATGCAAATACCACTATGCAACTTTTGAAACAGGTCTAGATGTTGCTGTGACTAAACTCTTACTTTTTTATAAATTAAGCTTAAGTAAATACTAGAAGCCTAAAAAGTAAGTACACACTAGAAGCCTAAGTTCCAGAAACGTAAAGGTAACCAAATATATTACTAGAAACTTATTTGAGCACTAAAAATCTTGAAGTTAAGTACATAGGTAAGTTACATAACTAGTGACGTAAGTAAAGACTAAAATATGTAAGTGCATTGCATAGGAATGCCAAAAAAAGGTAAGTAGATTCGTTACATAGGAACGTAAGTACTAAAACAAATAGGTAAGTAAGTGCTTTACACATAGGAGTGTCAAGATATGTAATTATGTACTCTGAATAGAACTTGACTCATACATAGAAATATTAGGTTTAGCTTATTCTACAGCAAAGGCTCAAGTCCTAAATAGAAGTTACAGTTTAAACAAAGGTAGGCTAGGTATGTAAGCATAGAATAACCAAGAAATTAAGTAACATTGCACACTTAAATAATAACAATTGTATGCACTAAATTAAAAATTAAACTTATTCAATAGGGAGAGGACACACTTTCACTATGGATCGCCTATGAACATTGCCATTGGGTAGCTTTACTTCTACAACACGTACCTTGCCATCTTCGCCTGGGAAAATTTGTATTACTCTGGCTAGTGGCCAATACATAGGGTCAGTGTTGTCATCTCTAAGGATAACCAGTGAGCCAACATCAATGTTAGCTTTTAAATTTTGCCATTTTGGACGTAATTGTAAACTATTTAAATAATATTTACTCCAATCCTTCCAAAATTGATTTTTCATGTCATTACAAATTTTCCAAAATTGCAATCTAGTGCTAACAGTGACACTGGTTTCTGGGTAAGTGTTTAGAGCCGATCCTATTAAAAAATGACCTGGCGTAATACAAGAAAAATCACTTACATCGCTAGACATAGGTAAAAGTGGTCTACTATTTAAAATACCTTCTATTTGACACAGAACAGTATTGAGTTCCTCATAAGTGAGGACAGCTCGTTGAACAGTTCTTTTTAGGTGGTGCTTTACACTTTTAACACCAGCTTCTGCCATCCCATTAAAAGTAGGTGAGTAGCATGGGACAAAATGAAACTGAATACCCTTTTGGGCTGTAAATTCATTCACCTGCTTTTAATGGGAAGCCGAATTATGTAAAACTTGTAATTCATTTAACTGACTCCTTGCACACTTGAAAGTGGGCGCATTGTCGCTGTATATGTCTGTAGGCAAACCTCTACGAGACGTGAAGCGTCTTAAACAACCTAAAAAGGTTTCAGTTCTCAAGTCAGAAGCCAGCTCGAGATGCAACGCCTTCGTAACGAAGCATACAAATAGGCAAATGTAAGCTTTAGTAATTAGTGGCTTTCTGATCCTACTTTGTTTGATAGAAAATGGACCAGCGTAATCTAAGCCGACTTTTTGAAAGGGGCGACATGCGTTGACACGATCATGTGGCAAGGAACCCATCATCTGAGAAGCTGATTGCGCTTTCAGTCTGAAACAAACAATGCATTTATATGTAACCTTTTTAATTTGTCTTATTCCGTGCACAATCCAAAACCTTTGATTTATTGATGATAGTACCAGCTTGGGGCCTGCATGTAAATTTCTTATATGCTCATATCGAATTATTAATTCAGTGACACGTGATTCTCTAGGTAACACTATGGGGTGTTTTTGAGAATATGGAATATTGGCGTTTTGTAACCTACCACCCACGCGAAGCAGTCCACTGTCATCAATAAAAGGGTGTAAAGGCTTTAAATTGCCTTTTACAATTGTTTTTTTACATTTCAAGGCATGTATATCATTTTTAAAATAATTTTGTTGTTCACATTTAACAATCATGTTTAATGAGGCTTGTAATTCCTTACTAGTAAGATAGTTAAACTTATTAGCGGTATTCTTTGACTTTGCATTCTGAATAAAGCGGAAGACGTAAGCCAAAACTCTTTGCATTTTCTCTATAGATGAGAATTTATGTAAAAAATCAAGATTTAATTCACACTCTGTAGATGTCATACAAACCATAGCGTTGAAGCATGCAGAGGTGGACTTAAGCTCAGGTAAGTCAGATGGTAAGTCTATATTTACATTAGGTACATACTTACTAGAATGCAGCAGTGCTGGACCAGACCACCAGAGGGGGTGCTTGTGTAGCTCATGAGGCAGTACTCCTCTACTGAGACAGTCAGCAGGGTTTTGCTCAGAATTTATATAAGACCATGCAAATCGCTCTGTAAGTTGCTGTATGACCCTTATCCTGTTCGCAACATAAGCTTTTAGGCTGGTCGTGCTTGTTTTGTTCCATGCTAAGAATATTTTTGAATCAGAGTAAAGAATTACCTTGCTAATATGCAGCTTAATCGCCAATGCATCGTGAACTCTAGCGACAAGCTTTGCAAGCAGGAGTGCAGCATTCAGCTCGAGCCTGGGCACAGTTAGGCTCTGGTTGACTGGATTTATGCGTGACTTGGAGCAAAGTAATGAAACCTTTACCTGTCCTTTTGGATCAATGACCCTTAAATACACGCAGCAGCCGTATGCGATGGAACTAGCAGCATCTGCAAACCCTATTATCTGGGCAGAACTGGTATTTTGTAAATTGACATACCTCTTTATACTAATTGGTTTCATATCAGAGAGACTGTTATAAAATTCAAACCATGAATTTAAAATATCATTGTCAGGAACTGCATCCCAATCAATCTTTGATTTCCAAATTTTCTGCATAATTACTTTAGCACCAACAATTATAGGACCAGCAAGCCCCAGAGGGTCGAAAAACCTACTAATGAAACTTAAAATTTCGCGTTTCGTCTTGGGTATAGTTGCTGACATTTGCGGGCTAGTTATTATGAATGAGTCAGCTTTTGTATTGTAATTCATTCCTAAGGTCTTTAATGAAGAATTGTTTTTCTCCAAATCTACATCATCAAAATGTTGTTGAGCTTTTGGGATATTATGCAGAATATCCGGTAAATTAGATACCCATTTATGTAGTTGGAAACCTCCTATATCTAAAAGCATGCAGAGCTGTTTACTTGCTTCAATCAATCTCTCTGGAGAAATGTGTGACACCAAGGCGTCATCTACATACATGTAATTGTAAATAATTTCAGCAGCTAGAGGATAATCCTCCTTATATCTGTCTGCTAACTCTTTTAAGCAACGTGTGGCCAAAAATGAGGAACTTTTTAGCCCATAAGTAACAGTATTGAGCTGTAAACATTGAATATTATCTTGTGGGGTGTCCCTCCATAAAATATTTTGTAAAGGCCTGTACTTTGGATCTAATTTAATTTTACGGAACATGTTTTTAATGTCAGCAATGAAAAAATACTCATCAACTCGAAAAAGTATTAATATATCTACCAGCTCTCTTTGGACCACTGGTCCATTTAATTGCAAATCATTCAAAGATATCCTTTTGCTGGTTTTCATTGACCCGTCAAACACCGCCCGGCACTTTGTAGTCTTCTTATCAAGTTTTAGTACTGGGTGGTGGGGCAAGAAATAAACTGGTTGAGAGCTTAGGTCATACTGACTTATGTCAATGACTGTAGCATGCCCTTGATTAATGTAATCATGTATAAAGTCTTTATATAGCCCATAAAGCAAGGCATCTTTTTGAAATCTAGCTTCTAAATTATGAAACCTTTTCATAGCTAAGTGCAAGGAGTCCCCTAGAGATTGATTGATTGACTCTAAAGGCAATTTTAATGGTAAGGCAACTTGAAAATTTTTAGCAACTGTATCTAAATTTACATTTTCAATAAAATTATTTTCACAAGCGTCATGCTCTGGATACTTTTCAGGAAATAACTGTGGAACACTTTCTACTTTCCAAAATTCACAAAGAGATTTATCTAGGTTTTCATTACATTCCTGACAGAAAAGTGTGACTACATGATGTGAGTGTTGTGCAACTTGTGAATTTACTGTACCACCCACAATGTATCCAAGCTTGGTATTCAGAAGCGAAGGTGATGAAGTAGCGGCGTTATGTCCTCCCCCATTGCTATGCTGAGTAGAAAGCGAGCGATGCTCAGTAGGCAGCAGCAGCTGAAAAAATACATCAGCACCTATAAGCATGTGGATTGTGCTTGGCTCGTTAAAAGTGTCATCAGCTAGCGTGATGTCAGAAGGCAGTGACAGCTTGCTTATATCAAATGAGCTTTGAGGAAGCCGTGATGTTATTGAAGGGAGCACAAAACATGAAACTTTGATGCTAAAATTTTTGACCAAAGAATGTACAATCAAGTCAACACTTTCATTTAAATTATTTGAGATGTTGCCTATGCCTGTAACAGGTGTATTCTCCTTGCTTGGCTTTAATTGCAGTACATTAATAAGTTCACTGGTCGCAAATGAGACCTGTGAGCCGCTATCAAGTAAGGCTTTAACATGCACCTCGGTTCCGTCTTTACCAAACAACTTAACCTTAGCAGTTGGCAAGAGGACCTGTATGGCACTTGATTTTGACAATAATGTCACGGGAGGCTTAACTTTATCCTCATGGAGGAGAGTATTATGTTTGTCACTGCAAGTGGCACATTTAAAATGATACCTACATTTTTTATTGTGATTATTTAAACACAATTTACACAAATTGTTCTTGACTACAAAGTCAAGTCGGTCTGCGATGGATTTCAACTTAAACTGTGGGCAAGTATATAGTCTGTGATCATACTTACATAGTATGCACTTCTTAACTGGTGGAGCTCGTAGAGACGCAGTTGCGCCAGTGTTACTGTTGGCAGTGGCTCGCTGCTCGCTTACCGTGGCGATGTGAGCTGCCTTAGGAGCTACACTCTCTGAAGACTGTTGCTTAGTCTGCTCCGCATTCTCCAACGCTAAGGCTCGCTTCTCTAAAAATTCAATGAGATGTGTGACCTCAGGGTCTTGATGCCTACATAGCTGAAATTCCCTACTGCAAAGGAGGTCTAACTTTCTAGTCAGAATGCAAAGTAATATAGGATCCCACTTGTCTATAGGATGTGACAAATTTTTCAAAGCAGCAAGTTGCTGTTTAACTTGTGATAAAAAGTTCCTAATATTGCTTGAAGTTGATTTTGTAATAGGTGGCATATCTAACAAAATGCTGATGTGCTCATTGGTGATTTTGTAAACATTATCATACCTATCAAACAATATTTTTCTCGCTTCACCATAACTTTCATTAGAAATAGTTAAATTTGTGATCAAGTCGAGCGGTTCACCTTGTAAAAAATTTCTTAGATAGTATAACTTTTGAACACTATCCATGGCCTTATTGGAATGTATAAGTGAATCAAAGAGGCATGTAAATGATTTAAATTCAGAGTACTTACCACTAAAAACAGGTATATTAATTTGTGGCAATTTAGTTGGCATTGCTGGGATACCTTTTTGTTCTCTCTCTAAATTCAGTAAAGCCTGACGTAAATAGGTCAAGGTATCCATGTATTGATCCTCTGCAGAGTCATCCCCGGCAGATGGATCCAACGCCACTATTTCCATGTTAAGTGACTCATATTTTTCAAATGTACACTTCAGCCTTTCCTCTACAAGAAGAATCGCAGGCCTTTCTAAATAGTGAAGCGCTTGTATATCGGGATATTTATTGTATAATTTAGTGAGGCTACCTTTAACGGCGCTTCTTTTGCGTAACAAGCCACGCAATAGCTCTGCATTTTCCTTTTCGGCCATTTAGGTAAATATCTGAAATAATAACAATCACTACGCAACTATCTAATTGGAACTCGACTTGGTGACAAATTTTATTGTTTTGAATCTACTTTTAAACACTTTGTACTACGAAAACTTAGCAAACAACGAAGGCAAGAATCATTCGCGTTACAAACAGAACAAAATGGCGGAAAACGTTTGTATGATGCACAAAATGCTTTGTGTATCGACCGGTGACAGATATCGATGAGCGCGCAGACGTCATCAATGGCGTCGCGACTCGCGAGTCAATAGTGAATCCTTCCGGTCGGCGATGTTGAATGCTCCGGATGAAAGAATAGAATGTTGGCAGCAATGTGTTGAGTAGATAATTAATTTGATAATAGGAATTGGAATTCTGCTGCAGAAAATGTCTACGCAGAAAATGATTATTATTATTATTTTTATGATCGATGATGAAGTCCGTAGATGTAAAAATAAAATATGATGAGCTTCTTGAGGCTTCTTTCCTAAATACGCACGTCGCACGCACTGTAATCCGTTGTGAATAATAATTGTAGTTCGGAGATGCACGGCGTAATGGCAGCTCCCACTGGACATTCACCGACAAAGTGAACGCCGTTCAGCAATTGGTGTGGAATCTTGCAGGTGTTTCGTTTGGTGTTTATTCTTGAAGATGCAGCACTCGGCACGGGGAAATCCAACTCGATTAGGTAGAACGATGCCACAATGGCACCAGATGCAATGGCGGCACTTCGCAACCGCACACGCTACCAAACTCGATCGGCCGATTGTACACTTTATTTGATATACTACACAAACTTCACCATTAATTGTCCTCACGGGGCCCTTAAATGGCTGAAGGACCATGAAAGGATATGCAAGTGGACTGTTGTAAATTAAAAAAGGTCGAGAGGCGATTCACACACGTTTATTGCTTCGTACATGGAAAGCGGAAGAGAGAGGAAGTTACAACGTCACTGTTACCAACCATACAAGACAGACATTAATACCAAACTTAAAGTAACATATCTGGTAAACCACAGATTATATTACACTAATACAGATAGATTATCTTAACTAAATGTTAGACGATCTAACAGTCCTGCTCTCAATGGCGTTTTCATTTTGCCTATTTGGCTAGCATAGTAAGTTGCGAGTTGCCACAGTAAAATATAAGTTAATGTCAAACAAAATATACACATATAAATAGATAAAATAAAACAATTTTCTGGGAAGTTTTGCTGCCCAAAGTTCTCATAATTTGATGAAGCGATTGTAAAGCGTGACTTTCAAAAATTGTTATTACTAATCCATTAAGAAAACCATTATTTCTGTCGTTATCAAAGTCTTTGAACAATTACATGTAGCTAAGCCCATCTTATCAGTCACGGAAGTCAATTCGTTTGTTATTTTTTGTGTTCTGTAATTTACGCTACATTAAACACAACAAAATATTCATTCGTTACGATCACAGAGTACTCAAAAATTATTTCGATAATTAATTTACTGTGACTTAGTTAAGTATAGTAAAATCAAAAAAATTCAGGCTTCTAGCTTTATCCACAACGAAGTTCGAAAATGGCCTGAACTGCTTCGAAAAAAGGATGGTACGGCCGTGCCGCTTTTTTTTGCTCGACTTGGCGGGGGCACTGCCGTGCCCCCAGATGACCTGTGCTACTATGCTAACACTAAAATGACTTTTACGACGTAAACACAAAAAATAAAATCTATTTCTAACTTCGCCGTTAAATCTCCGGATTTGAGGTCGGAACCGCCCCATTACACCCTTTCCGCCCTCGCACCTCTGGGTCGCGCCGAGGTCAGGCTATAAACGCGCTTTTTATGAGTATCCCTCGATCAGAGTAATGTCTGGAAAACTTGACTGGGCCGTATTGCTATTAGGGCTATGGAGTAAGCTTAAAGTGCCATTATGTGGGGTACTTTAAATACTTGGTATGAAGTGTTATTCGCTGTCGTTAGACATCTTTGTAGAATATTGATGTCATGAAGAAATCAAGAAGAACACTTGAGTTTCATAGTTGAAATTAATGTATAAAGTAAATTTTGCTCCTGTAGCGCATTATGATTACTGAAACAGGTAATTAAAATATGTCTGAATATTTTGACAATATAAAAGGAGATGGCCAACATCTGTATGGGAATTTGCCCCACTTGTGAAACATAATGTACACATTTTAATTTTACCTTACATTAAAGCTTACAATATCTACTTTGATAATTTCGTCAATAAAAATCTTCAGAACTTGGGATTCTCTTTTCACAGGCAGTTTTAGCTTTTGTAGTTTGACATTGTGCAAAACATAAGTAATCGT
Source organism: Thymelicus lineola (assembly GCA_963932265.1). Taxonomy (NCBI): domain Eukaryota; kingdom Metazoa; phylum Arthropoda; class Insecta; order Lepidoptera; family Hesperiidae; genus Thymelicus; species Thymelicus lineola. Next base: position 3,436,521 of record OZ010688.1, on the reverse strand, counting down.
GGAAAAATGTTTTAAAGAGAGATTTTATATTAAATAAATATTATTTATCTTTAAGATAATTCATTTAATTATTATTTTTAATATAATTATGATTTTATGACCTTATACGTACAAAAAAAGTACCAGCAGTACCAATACCTATCTGGAAATATTCACAAGCAAATTCAATATAAATAAAACTGCATATTGATATTATATTACGTGTATAATTATAAACATTTAGGTATACATATTATGTAAAAATTGAGAAATAAAATAAAACAATGGTATCAATCAAGGCAAATAAGGTAATGCATTTACTTGTTCTCTATTCGGTATTAGCAGTGATTAATATTTTATGAAGCAAATGCCACTCATTTGAATATAAATGAATTTCGCAGACTCAAGCATGGACAAGTACGTAATAGTGATACTTTTTTATCAAAATCCTCTTAATAAATGTTGGTATTAAACACGACGTTCCTGCGCATTGTCTATAATACAATGACGTGAAATATTAAATAATAATTAACTGCTGAACTGCATGTGGAAAGCTGTTGGGGTAAAATAGGCTGTAAAACTGGAGGTTTGGGAATATTATGTTGCTCTTCAGGAACTTCAGGCACTGATATCAGTGGCACATTTCTTTGCAATACCAACTAATTGCCTTTCTGCACGAGCAAAACACGTATGACATGACAGGTTATTTCGTCAGCTCGAACCCTTAAACAAAGATAATTAATAACGTTAGGGCTTGAAGTACAAAACAATCACGGATATATTTTTTGAACTTTTTTGAACTTTAGGGATCTTTTATATTTATTTATTTTACAATTTCTAGCATAAGTTTTTGGTCAAAGGAAAAATCGTAGGGAACCCAACATATTCCGAGAGATTTTTATATGTACTACAACTTAATGTTGGTTCACTTTGATATTAATTAAATTCATATCCATATCTCCTATGAGAGAAGAAGCCTTTGCCTTCAACTTAAATATTAATATAATGATGATAAATAGATGATACCTGATGCTCAGCATTCCAATAATTAATAGTTTGGGTATTGTGGTTACATGGGTCCAGTACGTGATATCTCAATCTTCTAACTCAGCGACCACAGCCTTTACGTAGAAATAGCGAGATATTCTAAGAGTAATATTGCAAAAAAAAACATAGTAATATTGTACATTGCCGCGTGAACCTAGTCTTAGCTGTAAGCACTACTTACTTAATAGTAAATAAAAATGCCATACCTGTACTGCAGTGATCCATTCTACCAATATGGATTGAAGGTTTCTTTCTAGCGAAGATATTGAGTGACGCGCCATGCACTCAATATCAACCGCGCATTTAATGCACCTCACGGCAAAAAATCAAATACAATTATTATTTTGCAGAAATCAAACTCAAAAATCAAATGACAATATAGCAGACATTTGCATTTCTGTCAGCCAATTGTCAACCTCCAGTGACAGCAATGGAGGAAGTAGAAGATCGAGTGTATATAATACAACTTATTTTTATTGTTAATTTATTATAACTACTAATGGCGGAGTTCAGAAGAAAATTAAAATTCTAGTTATGTTATAATAAATGGATAACATGGCTTTTCAGAGGACTAAAACCTTGTACAAATAAGAGTGTTTTAACTGTTTCCGGGGTATATGTTGGCCACCTCCTTTTATAAAACACATGGCTTCAACCCATTAATGACCTACTACTGGGCACAAGTCTCTCCTCTTGAGGAGGCCTAGAGGCTAGAGCATACTCCACCACGCTGCTCCAGTGCGGATTGGTGGAGGGTATAGTGGCCAACCCGAGTGTCGGAAGTTTTCAAACCGCCTGAGGGCCTCCGACATGGCTTAGCGACTGTTATCTTATGACTTATGTTAACAACCGGGACCGACGACTTTTCATGTCCTCTGAAGCACGGAAACGCTTAAGAATTTTTTGCCAGTAGCAGTCACCCATCCGACCGCGCCCGCTGTTGCTTAAATTTGTCGATCACTTAGGATCCTACGAGAGCTTGAAAACACTTACCTAGTGTAAATTCTATATGTATAATAATTGATGCTCATTTCTCTTTAATTGGAACTCATGTGTGTAAAAATCTGAAAAAAATTGTATTAATCTAATAAATGACTGCCCAAGCCGTATAACCTCAACAGAATCATGACATAACCGAGTGGGCAATCATCAAAATAATTATCGCTTAATGATACATATACTATAGTTCTCACATTGAAGATCCGATGGAAGTAATATAGACCTACACTCGTACGTATTGGTCCATTCAAAGCCTTCATTGAATCAGTCAATAGATAAATTATGTCTCGCCTAACAATTACACGGTTCCAATCTGAGACCGAGAAAAAATCTTTTATGTTCCATTTTTTCCATATTACGAGACAGATGGAGAAGATGGGACTCGTGCTCCATTTTAGTGGGCATTGGAACATTCACGTCACAGATCAAATAGAATGACCGTCCGATTTATGGGAGTGAATAGTTATTTGTACCTTTGGGAGTTTTGTTATTATTATACACGTATCCTGAATTTATTTCTGTGACGCAGATGTAGGATGTATCTTTGAAGTGCCATCATTGTTAGTCGAAGTCACAGAACATCTAATAATAATTAGAGATGTTCTGTGGTCGAAGTAAATCACGATAATCGTGCTTTAATCAAGACGTTCCATTCGACATTGCTATTTTGTTTTCGTTACTCTAGGGTTGGTTACTTTAATGCTCTATATGATTTTTTTTCTTAATATTTTAAATATATTTTAGAAATTTTGTCATATCTTTATATAACGTTGCTAGTACTGAATTTGTCATATTTTTGCCATACCAAAAGGCAGAAGTAAAAAAATGTTAAAAATCTTACACATAAATTCTGATTAAATTTTTTAGCATTTTGAATTCGAATATCATACGGTAGCGTAGCATGAATGAGGCTAGTCCAAATATGTTTGACCTTACTTTTAGAAACCCGATACCCTTCTAAAAGCATTCTCCCCTCGACAGGGGATGATAGAAACCCTATCGTTTTTCCGAGTAGCAAACGGCTTGCTTATCGAATTACTGAGTTTGTGTTTATAATTAGGGCTTGAGGAGGATAAGGTTAAGATTAGGATAAAATTAATTAATAATAATAATATAAAACAATTATTTTTACTTCATTTTACGCGGCAATCACTTTTTTCACACACATATTTGTGTTTGTTTACATGTCTGTCCAGCAGCGAGATTTAAACCTTTAACTGTGAGAGAGGGTTTGTAATACACTTATTTATTAGGTATATCGTTTGAAAAACGTCTAACCGGTATTCTCAAGTTTTGTTATTAGTTATTAACTAATGCTGCTTGCCGACAAACAAGCTTGAAAGACAAACTTCCTACGAATGTATGCTATGCTATACCTAACAACTTTAAACTTTACGCCTATAGCCTTAATTTATTACGCGAAAATCAGCGGAAAAACTAAAGTGATTTCTTATATTTTATTATTTCCATGAATGGCACTGTGTTAACTTTTTATCTCTAAAACAAATTTCAAGAATCTAACAAATTGAGAATCTAATTAGATATTGCATTATCGACTACCGAATTGGCAACCCTGCCTGTATTAATATTAAAACTATATTTCTGTGAATGGTAAAATAAAACAAAAGTTATTGCATAGATAAGAAATAACCTTGACATGACAATAGTGGACCTTGCAGGGACCTTACCTGAACAAAGAACATTTGGAGACTTTAATAGCGTGACTGAATGACCAATTGACTTCTATTACTCTTTGTTCTAGCACACTGTATTTTAAAGTTAAACCGATCGGACCTTGAGTTCATTCACTGCTTACATTATTTCGTCATTAACTACAGATAATATTAATCGATTTTTCCTTTAAGAATTAAACGTTTTACTTCGATAGGTACCTAATTGACGAATGTTGTTACAATCTTGGTAATTTTTGTTGATACTTGTCTTGATATAATTTATTGACATAATTACACATTACTAATTAATTTTTGGTATAATAATACTGTTATTATATTAAATGTTATATGATATTATCAATGTTATTCATTGTAAAATTACTAATCAATATGCCAGCTGTATAAAAGATGTAAATGATTGTACAAAAATTAATGGAAATGTTTATGGATAGTGAACATTTTATTCGCAGTGATACTCGTAATATTCGCGGAAGAGCGGAAGTACAAAATGGTGATATTTGTGGCGGAAGTGCAGACAAAGTGTTCATGTTTATTATAATTATTATATAATCGTTCGTTATTATATCTGTTAATGATTGTGTAACTTCTGAACAAGATATAAATTGGTCCCTTGCGCAATATGTTTTATCGAAGCTGTGGTTGATAGATGATAGATTTCTATTCGGCACTATAGTTCAGTCATCAGTGTCATCCCTCAGTGTCATCCATTATCACTGAATTCTGAATTAAAAAAAAAACTTGTAATGAAAAAGAATAATGATTTTAATTAACATAATAAGGTCAGATTATAGAAAATAAGATGTTGTATCCAGGGATCCCCCTTATCTCCGGAACTACTGAGGTTAGACTTTTGAGAAACATTCAGAAAATATTTATTTTTATATATTACTAGGAAACCGCCCTCGCTTCGCTTCGGCAAAATAGTAAAAAAAATATATACCTAGCCTATGTCACCCGGGAATAGTGTAGCTTCCCAACAGTGAAAGAATTTTTCAAATCGGTTCAGTAGTTTCGGAGCCTATTTAATGCAAACAATCAAATCTTTCCTCTTTATATATTAGTATAGATATAGACTAGGAAATCGCCCTCGCTTCGCTTCGGCAAAATAGTAAAAAAAAATATAGCCTATGTCACCCGGGGATAGTGTAGCTTCCCAACAGTGAAAGAATTTTTCAAATCGGTTCAGTAGTTTCGGAGCCTTTTCAATGCAAACAATCAAATCTTTCCTCTTTATAATATTAGTATAGATAACAGGAAAACCTATAAGAAGTCTATGGTCCTAAAAACAAGGACAAAAATGAATAAAATAGAAAATTAACGGTAAATACATAATCAATGTACGGAACTCTCTCCAAGCGAGTTTAAATCGCACCTGTCAGGTTTATTTATTGCTTCAATTAGCTTTATCATAACTTAATATAAAAAAGGGACTCAGAGGACTTTCAATCCACTTTACCTCCCGTCTTCACACATTCCCATTAAGTCACTGGTCCTTCATGTAATAATAAAAATCATATAGCAGACGGGGTTCAACGTTAAATGGTCTAATCGGCCCACTGTGTATGGGTTAAAATTCATCGGTACGTTTCAACCCGCCCATTAGGTGGTTTACGACGTCGTAAGTTGTTAAACAGGGATTTGATGTAAATAGGCAATTGGAGTGTTTTTTGTGGAACTAGTTAATGGGTATGTAATTTTATATTAAAAACTCATCTTCTCTATGCAGAAGTCAGGGAAGAGTTATTACGCCTTTGAGTTTTTAACCATTATTTTGTTTTTGTTTTTGTTTTTCGCATAGTTGTAGAACAGTACAATTAGATCCGAGTTAAAATGGGAGGATCTTTTATTAATTAATAAGGGTTAAACAAAAAAGCTCTTCTGATGAAAACAAGTAGGTGTGGATTTCCATAATGTTTGTAAATGCGAAAGGTAAGTTACTAACTATCGAATAAAGCACTATTTTTGTCAAAACCTAATCTTGACCTAGATATTTGAATGGTAAATAAAAGTGCTTTTGCCAAAAAAGATTCGAATACCATGGTAGACAGAATCTTACACGGGAAGGTCCATTGCGTTATAAAGTCGACTGTCAGTCTGTCACAAACGTTCAGTGTTCACGCTCCATTGAAAAGAATGTCAATCATAAAGACAGTTCATAAACCGTAAAGGTTTCCCGTCATTGTATTGTACTGCGTTTGACCATTTCGACTCGCTAGTCGCTATTCGCTTGAGGAGATGCGGCCAGAGAATAAGCGGGTGGACAGGGCTGATAATAAACTGTTCAAAGTAAGTTAAAAGATTTATTTCATCAAAACGAAAATAAAAATTTACAGATTAATAACATTATTATAATAAATATACATTATTTATAAACATTTTATTGTTAGACACATTAAATTACTAGCTGACTGGGCAAACGTGTTTCTGTCAAAAATTTTCTGGATAGGGATACCCTTATTACTTAGCGGTATGAAATATATTTTACGGCCTATTCTCCTACCAAATATATACAAAAAAAATCATAAAGTGCGACCAGAAACACCGTGACACGAGTTTTTTTTTTAATATACCTTAAAAATTACTGATTTAGGAATCAGTTGCTAATCCTATGGTAATGTCTTATGTCTTGATAGACAAGGTTACTTACTTAAATTAAACTTAGCAGTCAGTAGCAGTAGCTACCTATTAATCGCAATATGTATACTAACTGTGGTATAGGAGAGAGTTATAATATGTTTTAATATCGCAATGTCAAAGATACATCTGCCTCTTTTTAATTTTTTAATATCATTGAATGGTGCGAAAAAAGTGTTCATGTTTGTTTTGGTACATGTCTTTGTGAGTCAAGAGTGATTTCATCGTTCCATCACCCTGTTGTTCCTCTCAGATTGAGTCAAATTGAGTTTTGGATTTTTTTCAAAAGAAAAATTGCCTGCTGCTCCTGTCAAATTGAATAGAATCATATAAAAATGTTAGTACATCGTCTGATTTTAAATATCCTGAAATACGTTTCTAAGCGTCCCCGCACACGGGCTTTACGCCACAGCCACAAACGCGCAACAAGAAGCTAGAAGCGGTGGCTGCTTGTGTACCGGTGCGGTTGTGGCCGCTTCTAGCTTATCGTTTCGGGTTTATGGCTGTTGCGTGAAGCCCGTGTGCGGGGACGCTAATAGTTTTCATCGCGCCTTATATTATATCCACTGGTTTTATAGCCCAACCTAAGTTTCCTGTGGAGCGCGACAATAGACAGCCAAGTTGCGTAAGCCGGCACGTACCTACCATGTATTTTTTTGCAATTCTACGATAGAAAGCAGATACCCCAGTATTATTGTATTTTATTGCGTCCATGACAGTCCATGATTACGTATTATTCGTAATACTGTGGTTCATAGAGTGTCTGTTCACATGTGTACCTTATTGAAATAAAAATGAATTTAATTAATATACCTGCATTGTTGCAATCAAAAAATGTATTTCCTATAGTTTTGTATTTGCAAGAGCGTCTGTCGCTAGAAGTAGTATTGCGTCTTTATCGTCGATGATGTTTAGACCGCAAAATAATGGTCCTCTGATCTAACACTCCTATAGTAATCTAAATAATTGACACAAGATTTTTTTGTCTATACTAATATCACAAAGCTGAAGAGTTTGTTTGGTTGAATGCGCTAATCTCAGGATTCAGGAACTACTGGTTCAAATTGAAAAATTATTTTTGTGTTTGATAGTCCATTTATCGAGGAAGGCTATAGACTATATAACATCATATATGTTAGTATGTAATTAGTTTTTTCCACAAATTAACGCGGTTGAAACTGCAAGGCACAGCTAGTCTCTAACTTACCATTAGTGGTTACTGGTTAGTCTAGGACTGTGATGAGTTGTGTCGATGTCATAAGGTTCAAAAAGTTTAAATGTCCTAATTGTGATGTTACGTTGCAGAATAATTGCAAACTGACGTAACATAACAATCTCTACCAGTTATAGAAAGCGTTGTTGACATTTTTCGCAAATATTACATCTCCATTATTACGTGAATAGTTTTATTGCTTCTGCAAATGATTTACGCAACGTTGCATGCAAAATTTTAGTGTGAATCTTTGGAAAGTACGATACTTGAGCTGTGCGTTAAGTGATGTCATCATATTAAAAAAAAATGATCTGGTACTGTTTATTAAATGTTTGTATTTAACCTCCTATTTGTGATGGTCAAATCATTCAAGTCTAATTTTACATACCCATCGGTTTGGTTCTGATGACAATGCGTTTTTGTGAGAAACATGGCCTGGTACCTTTGGCTTCAGACGAAGGAACGGTGAAAGGCACAGTCACAATTTTTTAGTTTTAGTACATTTTCATTGTAAAACTATGTTCATATTTAGTTATTAAATTAAACTATTAACATCTATATATATAAAATTGAAAAGAGACACACCGCTGATTAAACAAAAAATCTCAGAAACTACCGAACCGATTGTGATGAAATTTGGCAGGGAGATAGTTTGTGTTAAGGAGACGTCAGCTAAGAACGGATTTTTGGAAATTCATCCCCTAAGGGTAAAAATAGGGGTTAGAAGTCATTTTCATACAAGCCGTCTTCGTCAGTTTTAGAGTTATAAATATGAAATTTTTCATGTAAGTTTATAGTAATAAATAAAAGTTAACTTTAACACATTTTTTTGGAAAATCATCCCTTAAAGGGTTAATTTACCGGATTTAACTCAGTAGGCAACTTCGTCATTTTTGAAGTTAAAAACATGAAAAATTACATAATACCTCAAAATTAGAAACTAAATTTTGAAGTGTAACGTTTTTTGGAAAATCATCCCCTAAAGGGTTAATTAAGGTGGCCCAAGTTAGTATGGGAACTTCGTCAGTTTTGAAGTAAGAAGGGTGAAAATTTGTGTGTAAGCTTATAATTAGACACAAAAAATAACTGTATCAAGGTTTTCTCGAAATTCATCCCCTAAAAATAGGGGTTGGTAGTCATCTACATACAAATCAACTTCGCCAGAGTTCGAGTTATAAATATGAAATTTTTTATGTAAGTTTATAGTAAGAAACAAAAGTTAATTTTAACACATTTTTTTGGAAAATCATCCCTTAAAGGGTTAATTTACCGGATTGAACTCAGTAGGCAACTTCGTCATTTTTGAAGTTAAAAACATGAAAAATTACATATTAGTTCAAAATTAGAAACTAAATTTTGAATTATAACGTTTTTTTGGAAAATCATCCCCTAGAGGCTTAATTAAGGTGGCCCAAGTTAGTATGGGAACTTCGTCAGTTTTGAAGTAAGAAGGGTGAAAATTTGTGTGTAAGCTTATAATTAGACACAAAAAATAACTGTATCAAGGTTTTCTCGAAATTCATCCCCTAAAAATAGGGGTTGGTAGTCATCTACATACAAATCAACTTCGTCAGTGTTCGAGTTATAAATATGAAATTTTTTATGTAAGTTTATAGTAAGAAACAAAAGTTAATTTTAACACATTTTTTTGGAAAATCATCCCTTAAAGGGTTAATTTAGCGGACTGAACCCAGTACGCAACTTCGTCATTTTTAAAGTTAAAAACATGAAAAATTACATATTAGCTCAAGATTACAAACAAAATTTAAAAGTTGTGTTTTTTTTTAAATCAACCCCTAAAGGGTTAACTAAGAGTTTTCAAGTAAGTATGGCAATTTTGTCAGTTTTGAAGTAAGAAGGGTGAAAATTTGTGTATAAGCTTATAGTTAGACACAAAAAATAACTGTATCACTGTTTTCTCGAAATTCGTCCCCTAAAAATAGGGGTTGGAAGTCAACTATATACAAATCAACTTCGCCAGTTTTAGAGTTAAAAATATGAAATTTTTATGTAAGTTTATAGTTAGAAACAAAAGTAAATTTTAACACGGTTTTTTGGAAAATCTTCCCTTAAAGGGTTAACTTAAAGATCACAAGAAAGACAGGGAGCGGGAGAGGGACAGGAAGCGGGAGAGGGACAGGAAGCGGAAGAGGGACCGGGAACGCTAGAGGGAGAGGGACAGGGAGCGGGAGAGGGAGAGGGACGGGGAGTGCAAGAGGGAGAGGAATAGGAAGCGGGAGAGGGAGAGGGACAGGGAGCGCGAGATGGACCAGGAACGGGATAGGCAGCGGTAGAGGGAGCGGGAGAGGGAGAGGGACTGGGAGTGAAAGAGGAAGAGAGAGAGAAAGATTGAGAGGGATTAATATTGAAATTTATAATCAATAAATAACACTTTAATAACGTGTTAGAGCACCAAAAATTTGTTTTTGAAATTATTGTCTGTCTGTCTGTCTGTTTTTCTGTCCGGGCATCACATCAAAACCCTTGAACTGATTTCGACGGAAATTAGTTAAGTTGTTTCTTATACTTTTAGTCATGTTTCAGAAAACTTTCCATCCAGAAAAATTAAAAGGTTTTCCCGGAAACAACATGAAATTTTGGATGGATTAATTTTAAAATATCAGCAATTTGCTTTAAATTTACAACAAACGTTTCTCCTTTATTTGATGGAATACATGTTTTCGAATTTTTCAAAATTTTTCATGAAAAAGAAAAAACAAATTAATGTGAATATTGTTTATTTTTCAAAACCCGCTGCCGGAAGAATGATTTGTGACTGTATCGAAGGTTTTACTTTATAAATTCCTAAATTCAATATAAATTAACATGTTATTAAATTTTCTTCTGTGAGGGGTACAAATAATATTTGTATGATAAGCATAATTTCCGCGTGCGAAGCTGCGGGCAACAGCTAGTGTTGTAATAATAATCGCGCACACACTAACAGCGATTGGGTTCTCTATGTGACATGGATACATCCAAAACGTTTGTTCCGGCCGGGAATCGAAGACGGGACTTGAATGAGTCCATTTGATCTGAAGTCAAGCTTGTGGTTTTTCCTCCTACAAAGGTCTCCATTGACCGATTGCGGTGACACAGACCAGACATTAAAAGAACATTAGAAAACGGTGAAACCGATGGATTGTCCTTCGATTAAGGGTAACGATGTATTTGTAATAAAAACCATTTTAGTTATCACTAACTTAATTACATTTTCAAACGTGTGTATATACATAAGTAGGTACGTTTAAATTAATTAGTATAGGTATGCAAATATAATAAATGATCCTTTACGTAGTTATAATGAGGACCTTGAAATTATCGAAGCGATGAACAATTTAGCATGTTACATTGCTAAGAAGTAATCGATTTTAATTTTAACTAAATAATTCAAGTGTAGGAAAGGGTCGTGAGAAAATCTGCACACGGAAAAATTCTCCATATTGTGTCCTCAAAAGTTTTGAAGTATGCCAATGCGACTTGGTGGTGGTATAAGTAACTCATGTACCCCTAATAGTGCAGTCATTGAAGCGAAAAATACGGTGTTACCTCCGAATTTTTTTACTGTGAACCGATTTGCATGAAATTTTGGAATTAGGCTTATCTAACGCTTAACTTCAAAAGTGAAAATAATCTGAACTCCGCAAATTATTTTTAAGGGGTGTAAACAACCCCTTAATGGAAAAATTAACATTGAGCCATTTTATCGCTAGAAAACATGTGTAATAGTAAGTTTTGAAATTGTAAAGTGTTTTCTAACACAATTACCTCATATTAAAATCATTTTCAACCCCTTGAAATTCTTATAACCCTTGCTAACAACCCCTAAATTAAAAAAATCACAAAAAATTACTTTGATATGACATAAAAAGATGTAAGTATAGAGTAAGTATTATTTTGTTCTCTATAATAATAGTCAAATTTTTAACCCCCTTTCAACCCTTAAAAACAACCCCTTGATAAAAAATTGTTAAAAAAATTTTTTTTATTAAATGAAAAGGATTTAAATATTATTCTACACTCTCGAAAGTGATTATCATAATCTTCAACTTTGCTACCCTTAAAATTACCCCTAAATTAAAACAGTAAATATATATGATTACATATTTAAAAACTTACTGGTCATATTAAAACGAATAAACGGAGCACGCACAGCTGATCACCTGGCTTTTTCGTTGGCCCCTTCACTCAAATGTGTTATATATACATGTAAGAACGTTGGTATGTATTCATGCCTACGTTTCCAAAATATATGAGCCATATTATGTATATATATACACGTTAAAATAGTTTTGGGTCTCTAGTATACTGCGTACTTTCACATTGCTCCAAATATTCACACTCCGAAATTTTCAGTTACTAAGTAGAAAAAATATGATAAGTTTTTGGACCATAACTCCTTCAATTTTCATGCTATCACAATTTATAACAAACCATTTTAAAGGTAATTAACAGAGCTACAACATCCTTCATTGCAATATATAGTAAAAAACCTTTTTTTAAAACGGTGAAGGGTTAAAGGGCTTAAGAGAGACTGTGATTGCGCTGCCGCGCGCTCTTTAAACAATCATATCTCCGTCAATTTTTGTTTGACAGAAATAAAAAAAATACCAAATTGTTCGTCAGAAAAATACCTAAATTTTTTATCCCTACACTTTTTTACGTATCTGTCGTCATTTTTGAGATATTATGAAAAAAAGGTGTTTTTTTTGTAAATTTGAAATTTTTTCTTTTCTTTTAATCTTGATTTTTTTTAAAAATATGTGTCCTGAAGCAGCCAAACTGATACAATCTATCAAACTCTTCATAATAAAGTTATTTCTAGGCGGAATACGATTAATTTTCATTTTGGCGGAAATAGCACTTATGAAACCCATTGATTTAAAAGAAAAAATATTAAATGGTCTTCTTTTTTTCAATACAGCTCACTTATTTTACGTGCAAAAGACCTTTAACAGTGCTCATTTTAAAGCTTATTTCAAGCACTACAAAAATTTTCTTTATGGCAGAATGCATAAAATGCATCTGTTCGCCGCTAGATGGCATTGAACACATAGATTAAATTTCAGACAAAATAAAAAACGGCTTTGATCTTCAATATCTAGCTTAATATTGCACTTAGAATGATTTAAAAAAAACTAAATTGTTCGTTTTTTTATCTGCTACAATTTTGGTTTTTATAAAATTTTCGATAAAACATATATTTTTGGAGATATTTGCAAAAGACCGATGAAAAACGTGAAAAAATTGTGATTTTTCAATTGCCAATAACTTGAAAACTATTGGATTTTTTGAAAAACTTTATAGGTGATTTTTTGCTTAAAATTAGCCCTTCTATCGATATCCGAGGTTATTTTGAAAAAAAAATGTCCACCCCCGAGAAGGGGTGGCAACCACCCCCAGGGTGAGTGCGGAGTTTAAATCATTTTCACTTTTGAAGTTAAGGGTAAGATGAACCTAATTCCAAAATTTCACGCAAATCGGTTCACAGTAAAAAAATTCGGAGCAATAATGCTTCAATGACTGCACTATAACACTGGATCATACCTTCGATGATTACAGAAGAAGATCTGAGACCAGCAGTGGGTGAGTTTTCAGGATTTTAGTTTAGACATTGTACAGGATTGCCGCCGGAATTTAAAAAAGGTTTTCTAAAAATAAATACTAAATGGGTTGTTACTTTTACGACTGTGTCTCAGAACTTTTATAGAAAAAGGATATCGGACTTTTTATCAGGACTGTAATATACCATCTGATGCGATAACTCTACGGTATACCCACAGAACTTACCTACGTGCTCACAGTACACTTACAGTCTTTGTATATTTAAAGAACCTGGTAAATGGTAATATTAAGGTAATAAATTGTGAATGTTAAAACTAAGCCACTTTCACTATTACCCACGACTTCCTGTCGCTATGCTCCGGGACTCAACTGGTTTCCATTATCGCTGCGTGCGACTTTGTTGGTGCTGTTACCTTGTTGCCTAGACTTGATAACGTTATTCAACGCGGTTAGGTAGGTAGTCTTGATAACGACAACGAGCTAATTATTTATATTATCGAGGGTTTTTACTCTTGTTTTATGAGTACAGGTTTATTGGCTTTATTTGTTTTTATACAATTAAAAAGTCTATGGAATAGAGTGATAGATCGAGGTACTTAATTCTATAATGATTTTTGTTTTTAAAGGTAGAGATGAGTTACTTATTACGTATGAAAACTAGGTTCCAGAAATATGAGAAATACCGTAGGTTGTAAAAAAATACCGGAATAATACATGATAATTTGGTAATATTCAATAATATACGGTATTTTCATATCTCTAATTTGACTATGGCCGTATTACGATAAACTTTGACTGTATGGCGTAATAAATGAAGTAATACACTGTCATTTTGGAATTCAGAAATCAAGCAAGCCCGGCATAAAGATTGTCAATCGTCAATCAGCTAGGCTACTCGTGCAATCTTTGTGAAAAAAAAATCATAATGATTGTTGATTGACGACAATCATGCTTGTACGTGTAACCTTCGCCATTCTTGCATTGTACAGCGGTCAGAGCCCTCTATTGGCTTAAAAGTTGTACCTTTGATTCTGATCTGGCGTTACTCGTTGTCACAACACAACACTCACCGCGGTAAAGAAATATTTACCGTGCTCTCAACTCAATTCAACTAGATTTTGGAGTTGCAACGTAAATAACATTCTCTTTTAATATTGTTGCAGATTCATTCGTGAACAGTCAAGAATGGACAGCATCTCGTGGTGTGACGGAGTTGAGGGTAGGAGTTCTGGGTTCACCAGACAGTGGAAAATCAGCATTAGTGCATCGGTATTTAACTGGAGCATACATGCAAGAGGAAAGCCCCGAAGGTAAAATAAGTTTATTATCATAATAGAATTTATTTTATCTAAATCCATATTTATGAAGATTGTAAACAGCGCCATCTAGATAATCGTTTCAGTACTGAGCAAATACGTAGTTGTAGTAATCATTTTTGTATTTGACGATAGATGGCAGCATGCGTTCACAAATACTTCACCTAATTTACAAGTGTAACAAAAGATGTCGCTACGGGTAACAACTACCATGTAATTTTTTAATTATTTTCATTTCTAATAATTGCTTGTTTCTTTTTTGAACAGGTGGTCGTTTTAAGAAAGAAGTAATAATCGACGGCCACAGTTACTTACTGTTAATACGAGATGAAGGCGGAGCACCGGAAATGCAGGTTTGTAATGTTAAAACGTACTTACTTTAATAACTATGTGAATCGCAATCTCATCTATAAGGTAGAAACTTACCTGTCACAGCCTATGTACTCGTAGGTACCAGCGATTTTAAATTCTTTAATGTAACTTGTAAAGATGCGCCGAAACCGCTGAATATTGAGATCAATATTCGTATTCGGTCACTGCCAAAATTACATGCCTCACTCATGCTGACTGAAGTCTGAACTGTATATTTTCTTAATAAAATACTAGAGAAGAGATTAAGTGTTTAGATTACTATCTCATGCTAAAACTGGCATATAAGTTGCATAGTGCATTCGGTGTCCTCATGTCCTGTAATGTAACGCGCCAAGCGTTGTAGGTAGGTGCTATCGATTTGCGCTACGTGAGGATAGCTCGCAGCTTAAATATGAGTACAATGTCCGAAGTTCTTTGCTACAGACCATGCCAATTTTTAGTATCGACAAAAAATGAAATAAACATGTTCCTTTGGAGGAGTTTTTTTCTTTAGTCCGAGACAATATCCTCGCTTTTGGTGCACCCTGCTCCCATCCTTATCTGGCGACAGTGGTGTTGCTCCAGACATTTACGTTGATGATGAACCATTAAGCGGCTGGTTTGCAAAAAGTTATTAGGAAAATATGCAATTTGATTCCATTCAAAAGTACTCTTCAGCAGACATGAAAACTTTGTGAATCATTTTTCTTTCTCTGTTTTTATTTTCTGCATTCTAAAAGATAATGTGATAACTTCCAGATTTTTTTACTTTTTGTCTTTCAATTTCCAACTTCCAGAATTTTTATCTTTTTGTCTTTTAATTTCCATACAACAGCTGAAACTACACCTGTTTTCTTCTCTAAAAATCGATACTGCTCTAAAGACCGCCGGAATTGTCCGGTTCTGAAGATATCTTACAAACGGAGCATTACTATGCAAGGAGCGCTCTTTGATGCAGGATTGAAAGTACGCTATTGTAACTGAACGGACACACATCTTTACCTAAGAAGACTTGCAAAGGATTTTCTTCCTCATATAGCCCACAAAATAATGACACATTCAGAATAACTTTAGTCTTTCATTGTACAGCACACAAAGACAAGGACATTTACACCCAGACCGAAAACAGAAATTCAAACTCATCAATCAAATTTCCGCCTCGCTGGGAATCGAACCCAGGATCCTTGGCGCGGCGATCCAGCATGATAACCATTGCGCCACATCATATTACGCACGTCATATTTTTATCTAGGAATTTCTAAAAAAAAAATGGTTTTGAGGGATTGATCAAATGCTGAAATACCTGAGAAAATCATCTCTCGAGCTTGTCCCTGCCTAACGAAACATCCCTCCAAAATTATAAATTGCCATGACTCCAGAACCCTTTGTTGACCGTAGCGACAATAATGTCCCTTCTCGCGTGTCCAATCTGGTGAAATTAATTCGTCATTTGCTCCGGTGGTTTCAAAAACTGTACCACACCTGTTTACATACTGTCCACAATAAACTTTTTGATTTGATTTGATTTGGTGTTTTGCGTATGACAGTGACGCGATCAAACTTCTATTTATGGTATAAGTATTGGTCTCTGCATCATCAAACTCGAAATCTTTCAGAATGAGACACTGTTCTTTAGTGATTACGTAGTGATGTAATAACTAAAGCAGTATGACTGTCTATATGTGAATGTAAAATAACGCAGGGACAATGAACCACTACAAACTCACTCTTTAAACTTTCCACATTTCGGTCGGTCCAGGACTTACGTAGATACAGAGCGGACTTTCAACTCGGCTTACAGTTTCCAAGGGTAATGGCCGCTAGATAAATGTATAGGGCTATTCACTATTCTGCTCACGTCTTCATCAGAGCCGTATCGTGAAATAAATTGTACGAAAAGTGTATTTTGGGCTGAATAAAACTTTGTATAAATAATGGAAGAAAAGATTGCTTATTTATAACAAAACCATCGAAACTACTTAGTCATGAGAACGATCTGTTTAGGAACGATCTGTTAGGTCTGATGAGGAGGATCTGTCGTGAGATTAATAAATTAATCCTGCATATCCTATAGGAGCAGCGAAAGCCAGGGGCTTGGATTCGAATCACACTCAATTTTGTTATTATAAATATCTCTATCTCTATTTCTATCTTATCGTATCTTTATTATTTGCTGTCAAAGGAAAACCCTACCATCAGGTCCATAGGAATAAAATATTGTATTAGGCAGTGCCTGACACTGCGCACCGGTACTTTTACTCCAAATCAAATCAAAGAATCTTTGTCCAGCCGGTGAGCCTAATCATTGGGGTAAGATCCTGGATTCCTATAATATCCTCTGAATTCTCTTGGCCTGTTAGTCACTCAGTACTCATCTAATTAGGATGGATATGTTTAATAGATTTTCCTCAGAAGACATAGGTAACCGGGACTTTATAACTCATCGATATGGCATATTGAAGTCGATTGTCTCCTCATATCAAGTACATTATCGTTGCGTCTATTAAGCCGATTGAGAAGCGTACGCCCTTCAATTAAGTGGCCTCCAATCTGGGCCTATTGAGTTATGCAATTGGCTCTTGTAATGTGCTTGTAATGAAGTACATTGTTATGTTAAGAGACACTGAGTGGACATCTTCTGATTCAATCTGATTCAATTGATTTGTGGCTGTCCCACATTTCAGTTGGTAGGTCATTGAAGTGGACTACACAAACGAGCCGATGGTCCACCTGATGGTAAGTGGTCATCGTCGCCCACGGAAATCAGCGAAGCCAGAAGCATTAGTGACGCGTTGTTGGCCAAGAAAGAAAAAGAGAAAGAACTGGCTCTCAAGCCCCCAGCCCCAACCCCATGGAGAAATAATGATTGTAATAATGGTATTAATTACAATTAAAATCAATATTACCAATATAATCCCTCCGAGGGGCCTTACTATTGATTTAGTCGCCTCTTATGACACCCATCCGCCGTGGGATTGGGGTTAGTATCTAAGTGGCCCCAATACGGCTCAAACCCTTTCTAAAAATTTCCAAACATTCCTGTATAACTAAATATACATCAATATACTACCATTAGTTAAGTGGGTCCACATAACTTCGTGTTTTCTTTCGATGAATGTTTAAGATGGGACGTATTTCATCAAAGTTTTCTTTGGGGTCATCCTTCCATTGCGCAAGAACACAGACCTTCAAATCATTGTACTTATTCATTCAGTAATTGTCCAAAATACACCAGAAGTAAGCGACTACACCACACAACCGGGATACTGAAAGTGCTCAAATAGGATTTCCGCGTTAACGTAACCTTAATTGGCCAGTTCTAATCGTGATACCTTTTAGGTTCCTTGTCTCGCTCCAGCATCAGCGTTGTGGATGGGTGGAAATGTGACAGGACTACTCTGTCATTTCCCATAGTTGTACACGGATGGTGTAGGTGGTACGGCTATTAAACGATTTGTTTGACGTGACTAACGTTAAGGCATTTTAATAGCTGTAATAGTAAATGTATGATTTTAGTGATGTTATGAGTAGTGAATGAGAAAGGTTAAATTAAATTTATTGCGATTAATTAAGTAGAGTAGTAAAATATTTTTAACGAAAATTTAACGGATATTTAAACTACTTTAAAGGAATGTGTAGCCAATCTAAAGGTCTGCAATATTTTTGAAGCTGATCCCAGATTTATTAGTACTCTTGAGAACCGAGTAATACTAGTAAGAGTGCTTCTAGCGCTCTTAAAAGCGTTTAAGTGCTTCTGATGGAATGCTTAGGCTTTTGTCCTGTTCGTAAATAGTTGGACTTGTCGATAAGACATTTCAAAGTCCTTTGGCCCGTTGGACGGCAATAACCTTAGACACTTGAATTGGCCACTACTAACCTTTCATTATAGACATTGGTTCAGCGTAAAACAATAAACAGCGTAAAACAGTCGTCTCATTTATAGATGCAAAATGAAAATATGCGACAGTAAATCTAGTGACATCCAATGGCAATGGAAATGTAAATCGTTAACTTTTCCGTAGCTATATACAATCGCTGTCAATAGAGAGATAATCTGGATCGTTTTATCTACATAGAATCAGATTTGACGCAACATGAAAGATCCATATCGATTTATGATCGGGAACCAGAGGGATGGATAGATAAGATTATTTATGTCATTCTTACGAATTGTCGTCACAACGCAGAGTAGGAAGATTCTTACCTTGGAAAAAGTACCTAATATATCTGAAACAATTTTACTTCCTTTCTCGTTCCGAATACCTGTGCTAAATGAAACATTTAATTAGGTATACGTGAGATAAGCTTTTATGATAAGGTTCAATGATTTTTTTTCTGAGCGCTCAATTCCAAAGCAGCTGGAAAGTCGTGGACTTTGGTTAAGTGGTGTTATAGCGGTGGTGCTGAAGTTACTCTACAACCGTTCTTTTAGTATGAGACCATCAATAATTATGCTACAACATAACCAGAACACGAACCAAAAATAAGAACAATATCAGCCGCCAAACGATTCGTCGTGTTCCGGCTGGGGGCTTGAGAGCCAGTTCTTTCCTTTTCTTCTCTCTGTCTTGGCCGGCAACTCATCAGTGATGCTTTTGGTGTTGCTTATGTCTATGGGCGACGACAGCCACTTACCATCAGGTGGATCGTCAGCTCGTTTGCCGGCTATTTTCATTAAAAAAAATCTATATTTCATCATTTTCAATTCGAGTTTCAGCACAATAAATATTGGATACCAATCTGTGGTTCTGGTTCTTAACGAATCATGTATCGGAGACTGTACGCTCTTACTTTTGTGTTAATTACGGAACGATCTGTGCGAGGGAGGTCGTACCCTCGTACCCCTCGTACCTGGTGGAACTGCCGAAGCTCTTGTCTTTATTAAAGGAACAATGGAAGCGGACAAATCGCCGATGCAAATAACTCTCGATTGTTGGAAGATCGTTGTTTATTGTTCGGTTTAATTAAACGACTTGTTGATCAATCGAGTGCAATTTTACTTTGATTGGATTTAGAAGTTTTTTGCTCCTGATGCATCTCATTTCATTTAATTCTCAGAAGAACAAAGACTGTCTGCAATCGATCATGGGGTGATTGCCGTATTCGTAGACAATCGCGATAGAATTCAGTGTTTGTTTGTGGGTCACTCCTGAGAAATTACGTGGAGTTTATTATCGTAATATCTTCAATGTATAGGTACCAAGGTTTAAGGTTAGGTATCTGTGTCATCTCATCAGGCAACTAGCGTCTCTTGGCAGAAATGCCCTGGGATGTTATGTGAATGCAATGATGCTGAAATTCCTCTACAATTGAGAACAGTGTTGACCATTTACCGTGAGGTGGTTCGCCTGGTGAGTGCTGTCGGTTTTTTCATTAAAAAAAGTATAAAAATACTACCATAAAATTCTCCTAAAATATAAAACGATAATAGTACAATTAATATAGTGCGAACGCTACCGTTTATACTTCAGACACTTCAGTCTAAATCTGCTAATTCGCTTGTGTGTAGATCGTGGAAACAACAGCAGACCTGACTCTTACGTTAATTAAAGGATTAGCTGAAGTGGGGTGGATTCTATCGGATTTGTTTGAAGCTGTTGTACAACCGAGTTTGTTCTTGTTGTGGACCAAAGAGATTTAAGTTTAAGTTAACAGAGACGAAGTTTGATACGAAAACTGACAGCTCATTCTTCGAAAACGCTATCTAGATTTATTAAAAAAAACTAATAATTGAAAATACATATTATATCATAATATTGTTGTCAAATGTAAAATAAGATATATATACTACCTAAGTGCCTATGAAGGTTCAGAATTTTTTATACTATTCTTTTATGACTGGAAAATCATAAACTTTTCCAGCATATTTTCTTTAAAATTATGCATTTGTTATATAGTCCTGTGATATAGTCTGTTATTTCTTGCTGTAAATATTCAGCTATTTAACCCTGTAGCCTCGTTGGTAGCGACCCTGCCTGCGAAGCGAGGGGTCCCGGGTTGGATTCCCGGCCAGGGCAGATATTTATGTGACAAATAAATATTTGTACTTAGGTCGTCCACGCCACCCGCGACACAGGTAAAAACCGGGCAAGTGCGTGTCAGACCGCGCGCAATGTAGGGTTCGAAAGTAGCCATGATAGTTTTCCTTGTAAATTCATCATACTTACAACCTATTTTTGAGAAATTTTTTCACTTGTCCAACTCCAACTGTTTAGCCGGTATCGTGGCAGGGGAGGGACACGAGACTCTAACTAAAATTAGCACTTTAAAGCCAAATATTTCGCAAACGGACCCTAAATTAAAAAATTGTCTGATAAGATCCCAATTAAGATCCATAATATTTTTGAAAGTCCTTTTCAACAATACCCCACACCACACTATACAGTACGCGACGATTAAAAAATTCATCCTCACGTTACCTGTAGGGGAGGTACCCTAGAAAGAAATGTTTTTCAATATTTTATTATACGATTTTGGAGTTTTAATAAATATGTATATCTATACCAAATTAGAGCTTTTTATCACTAAGGGTCTCGGCACTATGCTTCGGAATTAGTTCGGATAGACGGACGGATGAACATGACGAAAGGGTTCCGATTTTACTTCGGAACCTTAAAAACCTACTGTAGGGTATGAGTGTGCAAGCGTTTATTTATTTATTCCTTTTAATTTCTTATTACAAATAAGTATTTGTATGCTTCTTTGTCCTAGTGTACATTTTGTATCGTTCCGTGCAAAGCTGCTTGAATGTCTTTAAACCAATTTAATGTTTTAAATTTAAAGAAAGCGATTGCAAAGCAATTTTCAATGTAATTACGGTTTTTAAGTTCTTTCAGAAGGTTTCAGGTTTGTCTCGTTTGATTAGAGCAGTTTTGTGTCGTCCTTTAATTATACATTAACCAAGGTGTTGTACGTATACATTTGAGTTGTCCTTGTTTTTACTAATTATACCTGGCTTAATGTTTGTTACTTAAATTGTAATTTGTTAGTACCGTCAATAACCTTGTTATCTACCTTATTTTTTAAATAGGTATTTAATGCAGTAGTTATCAAGTTGCAATATTATTAAAATTGTATTTCAGAATTATTTTTATGCTGTAAATACATGAATAAATATTCAAAATTCAATATAATTTATTCATAAATTATTTTAATAATTCAATAAGTGACCAAAATTCGGTTTTTATCACTATCGAATGTCAGAACGTAACTGAATACTTTCATAACGAAAATCTTGCAAAACTGTCTCCAAACCCACCTCTGCATATTTAAAATAATTTTCAAATGGAGCGAAATATACGTGAAATGAAATTTTACGATTCAAATAACGTAGGGATTACATTGGAAATCTAATTTCGACTGTCGCGGTCGCCTGCTAGATTCGATGGTAAGGGGTTTTGAAGGATAGACGGAATAGTACATTAATTCAGCGACTACAGTTCTCGTAGAAAGATCACGTATGAGAACATTCATTAGATCGGTGTACTGAGTACGGCTATCTTCTCTTGAGAAGCGCTAAGTGTACCTGTCCAATATATAACAATAACAATGTTGCGTAAAGTTGTCGACTGACACGTGCCGTGACATGCCGTAGGTCCATGAGCGTTTAATACGCCTCTAACCCTTCTATATTTAGTGTTCTATGTCGATGGGGGCCGCGGTCTAATCCGGAATAATGTGACGTCAATAATGACGTCACAGCACAGGTAACGTGCCGACTGCCGATGGAACGAAAATGAAACCTTTCCAACGAGCAGTAGTTCCAGTAATGGCAACATAAAATGTTATGGTATTAATTTCAGTGGACCCTCGTTGGGCGCCAAATTTTCTCACGAAAGCTGCCGTAATATGATTATGTACCTAGTCTACGCTATCGTTGGCAAATGATGATTTTTATACGGCATATTTTTTGTCTATAGAATAAAGCTTAGCATTAGGCGAACCCCATGGAGAAATGCACTTTTACAAAATCTCTGGTTATTTTACTCACAGATTGTCGAATTTCGAACAATTTTCACGAATAACTTAAGAATTTATAAGCTTTCAAACTAGCATAATTTCATATTGTTTCGATCTTCTAGCCCAAGATTGTTAGAAACCATCCTCCTTTATCGTTATCTACCCAATGATATTTAATTATCTATTTGTTTACTTGCACAATAGAGCTCACATTCGCGACGTCACATAATGTCACCACAGCCATGCGAAATGGAAATATAAAGCGTAGGGCGTACGTAAATAATACGAATGGATTCAGTTTTGTTGTCACGATTCGTGACAACTTGAAACGACGTTATGACATGACATGCATGACATAAGCCCGCTAAAATGATAAGTGTTTGAAATATGTAACATCGAGTCATCGATTTTGGTGATGGGAGCATAGATTTTTTGTGTAAAAATATCGTATATTTCCTTGCCTCTTTACAATCTAGTTTTATCCTTTCGTTTCGCTTCGTATCTTCAATTGAGTTTTCATTAATCCCAAAATAGATTTATTGCCCTTTTTACCTTCTCGTAAGCCATCGATAGGCGTCACTTTCTTTTCCGTGAGCCCCGTGACCCGTGTGTCCCGTGACGCAACACTTCCGACCTAAGTGACGGCTAGCGGTGCCATGTCACGACAACCCATATCGTATAGAAATAGACAATTTCGCAAACCATTAATAAACCTATTTGGACAACGGCAACGACATCTTTGTATATAGAAAACGCGCTGTAAAAAATAACCGGTCAACTTCTGAATATAATTTTATACCATTTATTCCTATTGTGAATATATGCAGGCTCTTCAGTTTCTCCTTGGTCGCCAATGAGTCAATGATGCGTCTGTTGTTGCGAATGTTCACATCCTAGCCGGTGATGTCCTTAATCTTTGACCCGTTGTAGACGTGGCTGATGATGGCCAGTGGTGCTAGTGGGAGAAGGCCTTTAAAAGCTGATAAATGAAAGAAGAGACGGAAGCCGTTTTGAAAATCTTCGTACAATAACCAATTTGGTAGACCAAATATATTCGTAAGATAACCAATTCGCATTATAACTCATGCATTAGTATATGAGATGACATCCAAAGTGTCCCATACTCTGTAATAGACTACTTTCAAGTTATAGCACAGAAGACATAAATAGTACATAATATTATAGCTATGTTATTACAGTACTGTTTCAGTGTACGTTTTATGTGCAGGTGCATATTACCTCCGTTCCATGTGAGTGCTTACATAAAAGTCCTGTGTTGATGACGTAAGCGACCTACATTTCCGCACACCACATCTCGTATGGGATGGACCAAGCAACCTTAACGAACTGTCTCCGTGCTTGTGGGTAAACGATAGAGGAACAGATACATAATGTTTCTGCCATCTCATTCCTCTTTAAATACCAATACCATGATGGCATGAGGTCTTCTTTTTGTCCCCGTGAAGCTGTAAAAAGGCCTACAGCAAATGTCCATTCGAAGAAAAACTAGATCCGTATTGGGGCGGCTTAAAATACTAACCCCAATCCCACGCCGGGTGGGTGTCCTAAGAGGTGTCTAAACTTTTCCTGGAGCGCGCGAGCGCTAAGACATGTGCAGTATAATTATTGTGCAGTGTACGCCAAGGAAGTCGTAAAGACTACCGATACCCCTCTACAAATCGTCTTCTGCTTTGTCGTTTTTATTTCCTTTTTTTACTACTTTGAATACTACACTCAATAAAAAAATTTGTCATCTTTCTTCATATTTCTCGCCGTTCGCTAGCAGACGATGAGACCAGCGCTGGTTCGTGCCTGGTTTTTAATTGCGTAGGAAAATAAGAGCCTTTGAGCGGCGGACCCTGAAGACGCTTTTAGTCCACGTCCAGAGTTCCGCTTTTTGATTCGAGCCTGGGCAAAAGTTAAGTGTATTTTGAAGTAGTTTTCCTCGGTGTACTAATTGTATTAAATTTTCTGCGAGATGTAAATGTTTCTTACGTGATCAATAGCGATCGTTTTTATGGTTATGTTACCAGGTTAGTAGATGATGGTCAATTGTGAACTTCCTATGAGTACCAGTGACAGCAGGTGTTAGTTAGTCAGTGAGTTCAGTTTAGGTATAATCCAATGTATAATCTTAAATTTAAAAAAAAACCCCGACAGTTTTATTATCACTTAACATAGCTAAGAATGCTCTTGATTAAGTCACCTTTCAAACAAAATAAAACTAGATCAAAATAGGTTCAATCGTTTGGGAGCTACGATGCCACAAACACACATACAGATAAACAGACACACAGATACACAGACACACAGATACGCAGACACACAGATACACAGACACACAGATACGCAGACACACAGATACACAGACACGTCAAACTTATAACATCCCTCGTTTTGTCGGGGGTTAAAAAACTTACCTGAGTAGCAACATATAACTAAATCGTGGTGTTACTAACTGCTTTTCAGCCTACTGACGTCATCGCCTTATTCGATGACCAGCTGAAAGTGGAAGTTAACTTGGGTTGCAGAATACCTTGGACCAGCCCTTTAGATTTCAAATCCACTTGTTGTAATAACGTACTCAATTTAGAAATAACCAACACAGAATATTCAGGAAAATTCTAATTTCCTCAATCGATCAGCGTATAGCAGAGCCTACAATGTTTTTATTTAAACATGACATTTTCTTTGGCGCCATGCGGTCGGCACGCTCGCCCTTTGAAGGGTGACGGCCTGACGGGACTGCAAAGAAAAATAAACTATATTCAATGAACATAAAGCTTAAATTTACACAAATAATGAGGACATAGATCAATAAATTAATAGAAAGGTGGCAATTGAATTCGTTTAGATTGTAGCAATACGGAAAATGGCTTCAGTAATTTATGTGTGTAACGCAATTGTAGTAGGTGAGCACTTGAGTTGTCGCCGAATGGTAGGTAGGTAGTGTCTTCCGGTATTTTTATGTTTTTAAATAGAGGCTTGCCGCTTGTAGGTATCATGGTGACTTATCTTAGATGTACATAAGTGTAACAAGCAGACTGTACTTAAGAACAACTTATCCTTTTTTGTAACAGTAAATTATGAGTATTGTATTACCATATTAAGTGATCGCATGTTACTGATAAAAGGAAATTAATTTTGTGGGTAGTTTTATTTCAAGTCAAATTACATTGATATACTATGACTATTTAAATCCTAGATTCGATACGGACTACGGTTATTAATTATATCATCATTAATCTTTCTTTCCATCTATCATTTAGAAAGTACTTAACTGTCTATAAAATAATTAACGCCCCAACTCAGAGTCACTAACGGTTACTTTAATAGCTTCTTAGTAAAGAATCACCATACAAATTCTGTGCTAAGGAGCGATTTAAATAATCATTAGTAACTCTGAGTTGGGGCGTAACATATTAAGAAGTTAAGAACCGCGTTTCATAGAAATATTACTATTTGACTTTGACGTCTTTTACATACTCTGTTGACCTTGTGTTAGTAACGAAACATTGATAAACCACAAGTACATCCAAGTTGGAATATGAATTAACTATTCCTTGTGAAGTCTTCGTACCGAGGGTGAGGCCCATCAATGTTTCAGCGGCTCTTCTACAAATTAGCTGTGTAGTTCAAATAACGGAGGGAAAAGTTGAAACGACTCGAAACTTGTTAGACGGAATCAGTAATTGCTTGTCAACGATTTTATTGATTCGTAATAGACAGCTAGAACGTTTGTTGGATCTTTATTCGAAACTGATAATGGATTTGATTCAGGTTATTTCAGGTTCAAAGTTCCAACAACTTTTGATCCAAGAATAGTAGAACTAAGACAATTTTGGGATATCGTTAAGAGAAAATTATTGGATGGAAGAGGAAACGAAATTGCTACCGATGACAGAATAGGTTATCTTTAGCGATCACATAAGATAGGCAAATAAGACTTTAGGCACTTCTGAATTTTGGGTTACTTTTAGGAGATAGTGCTTTAATCAAAGATGTCGTATATTTGATTATTTATTATTTCAATCCAATTACCATTCAACACAACAAAAGAAATGATTAAATGGTTTTGTTTGACATATTGGACTGCATCCTTATTTGCTACGTTCGCTTAATAAAGCTCATATTACAGTTTTTATTCAAATCAGCAAACATGAAATTCAATACGTCCATTGAATTTGAGAAATTGAATTCAGATGACTTATTAGTTTTTACAATAATTTGGACAGCCATAATAAACTTAATTTGATTATATCGACAGTAAATGCTGTGTCTCTGCTGAAGGCCTGAAGACAATACAATTAAGGTGATCACACATATTTTGTTTTGTCAGCATCTTATGCACCGCATCACCTTTAAAGAACCCATAATCTAAATTTTACCAAAAAAATAACGAACTTCAAAGAAAGGTATATATACAACCGAATTAAGAACCAGTTAAAATATTGAAGTCAGTTAAAAAACATATAATTTTATTTCCGCTGTCTTACAAAAGTGGTATAAAATGGTCTCTTTTCTCTCCTTATTCCCACTTCCTTTAGCGATGAAGCGATAGACGGCGACGGGAACGCAACTAGGTCGTCGTTGCAATTATCTGTCGCCGGTACAATGAGCTCAGAACATCCCTCAAAGCTTTATGAAGCCTCAATCACTGCGACTTATCATCTTTGTATGGCTTGATCCTTGACTTTTCAGGTCTTGCTGATATTTGGACTAAAACAGTGGGTATAATCTTAGTTAAAACCATTGAAGTATTACTAGTGTATAGAACAGATATCTCGAACAAAATGTGTCCCGCCCGGGAGGCTCGATTTTCAAAATTGAGCCCCCGTTCTCCTTTCAAAATCGAACGAATCCATTGAAGATTGAAGCCACGTGGCGTCAATGCATTGGGACATACATGGTGTTCGTGTCGGTTCTATGACATTATACTTCAACAGCTGCGCTTGGGTCATTAAACAATTGGCTGATGTTCTTTTTTGTACTTAAGTTATAAAAATCCTATAGGCAAAGTGATTTTCATTTATACATCCATTACTAGAAAAGCGACAGCAAATTGATTTTGCTACTATAGATTACAACATTGCACCTAAATAAAAAATAAATTAATGATTTATGGGTGGCTTTTGCCTCAACATAATGTCGATACAATCCGAAAAGCCCAGTTTACTATTATTGCTTTACTTTAATCACTCTGCAGCTGTTAACACTTATTTGTTGGTAAATATTATACATATAGTTGTCGGGCAAAGATCCCGAGATCCTGGGTTGTAGGACACAACTGCCTTGTTATGACGGCCTAGGCACGCCACTGGTCCATAACTATAATCAATACTGAAAGGGTCGCCAACGTCGATGAAAACTTTCATTCCTAACCTTACATGTTACATATACAAATTTAAAAAAAAAATATTCATAATATTATTTTCGACATTAAACTTTACTATTTTATTTGCTTGTGTCTGTTGTCGCAATGATGTAATGCTTATTTCATTGGCGTTTGAAATCTGAATAACCTGTTCTGGTTTCGATCAATCACCAATTGTTTTTATAATGACTATTCGTAGTTCGTACTACTAACGCAGTATGTAAATGGAGTGTTTAAGGCCTTGACATTGTGATATTAGCGTAATTTATGTAACTGCGTCGAGTGTCGTTGTTTTGTCGTTTTATGCGCGACTTATAGCACTTATATAGCGGTTAAACATTAATTAATCAGTTGCTTTACAAATGCATTTAACACACATTTTCGTTAATTTCTAAAAACTTACTTTGGTAATCAGTTGCCTTAAAATCGTGGAAATGTTAACATTGTGTCAAAAACTGTTATTACTTGTAATCGAAAAATGTTTGATCGAATTTTCTGAATGAGAAGTAAAAATCATTCGTTCTTTTAAAATGTCAAACCTATTTTGATTCACAGATACAATACATGACTGAAAGTTGATTGGCATTTTACCACAGACTACCACTATCTGTGCCACTAGATTGTTTCTCGTTTGATTGAAAGTTACGGAACTTGAAACAGATTCAGCCAGCGTTCAGCTAGAGTTGTTAATAGTTAACGGATCTTTCATGTTTCTCGCTTTACATCGCTCTGTTAAACCACGGTTAACTATTTAGTTCGCCGCTCGTTCGTCGATAAGTTCATAATTTCGCTGACAGTGCTGTGCGCTCTGCAGTTTGCAATCGGATTGGAATAGTCCAGATTACAGATTTTTTTTTTAATTTACAGATTGTTGATCCATTGTTATAGCTTTGCAGAATAGTGTTTTAATCCGTTTATAGTAGAACGGAAAAAGAACTTTTGAAAAAAGTATTGAAAGAACACTATGGTTGAATGTTTTTCTGTAGATTTTCGGGGTGTCGGAAAATATGTGAAATACTTTTAATGTTTTTTTATGGTGGGTATCGTCGCCCAGCGTCACCAGCATCACTGATCTGTTGCTGGATCAGTACGTTAGTTCAAAAAGTCGGTAGGTATTACATATTAAAATGTTATTTTATCTGTAGAGTAGACACTATTTTTTAATTCACTTCATTCTACACATTTATGCGTTAGTGGGCGTGGGCATAAGCGTTGAGTGCGTGGGCTTGCGTTAGTAAGTGCGAGTGTGTGCGATCAGGTTTCATAAAGATAATATAAAGTCCAGAGTTGAATTCAGTGTCTGGTGCATTAGTAATTTAAAACAAAGGCATAAGTGATAAAAAATCAATGACCTAATATCTTTTCATATTATAAATTGCAGAAGAGCGTCTGGGATATCGAATTTAACTACCACTAAGTTATAGGTTTCAGCTTCTTACAGGTACCAAACTTTACTGAAAAAATAAGCTTCATTTATCGTCGATTGTACGTTTTACTGCGAAACTGTTCCTGTGTTACAATATGCATAAGTACCTATATATATATAATATATATATGTAAAGATACCTATTATAATAATATTTGTTTTATTTGTTATGTACAATACATAATATAGTAGGTACTAGGTAATTACCTAGTACCTATGTCACCATGTGTAGGAAAGTATCTTTATCCTAAATATAATATAATAGTACTTATCTAAAAGTTATTTATGACAATACCTAGTAGGTACCTAACTACCTACCTTAAGGATGGATCCTGAATCCTGATATTTTAAGTAGGTATGTAAGTATTCAAAGGATGTGCGATGTCGCGATACTCGCGATGCATAAAGCACTCAAAACTTTTAACTTAATTAAAGTTACCACTTTGCTTGTACTAGAAACTAAGTAGACTGTATACTTAACAAAGTTTGCAACACTGTGAGTGCTTAATTTAAGTTAACATTTTACTCCGAATACTCAGGTGAGCTTGTACTAGAGATGTAATAATTATTAACATTTCATTTTCGTGACAAAACAATACTAAGCATTATGTGAGCTCTTTATTGGGGCTTTTATTTCAATTCAGTTTCAGTGATAGAGTCACAAACATCCATACAATATCATTACAAACTTTTACATCTATACCAAAATAAATAAAATTGTAGTGTCTGTTTGTAATATTATCAAGTGCATTTGGATGTGTACACTCATAAATGGTGTAAAAGATAATATATTGTATTAGTATTGTAGTTATAAGACACTGTATGTTTCCCAAATAAAGAAAAATAAAATAAAATAAATAAATACATGGTACAATACCAAAACAACATTTTTTACAATTTTTGTCTGTCTGTCTGTTTGTTTCGGCTAATCTCTGAAATGACTGGACCGATTTTGACGGGACTTTCACTGGCAGATAGCTGATGTAACAAGGAGTAACTTAGGCTACTTTTATTTTAGAAAAAAAATAGTTTCAGGAAAAAAACGCGATACGAAGTTCGCCGGGTCAGCTAGTTTATAATATAAGCGGGAAATTAATAAATATCTATGTTCTGCGCATACAATTTCAATAAAGCATTACTGCTAATGTGTTCCCCGGAACAACAAGCTCTACGAAGATTTATTCATAAATTCCATCAAAGCCGGTCGGTGTCGGTGGCGACACCTGCAGGTAGGTAAATATTGAGTTTATGTATTTATAGGTATAGTCGTACTTTAGAAACCTCCACTTGGTCAAATAATGGCAAATACCTATTATCTAAGATGTTTGACTAAACTCAAATAGTAATCTTCTTCGTTGTGGTATCGTAGAAAAGTTGAAAGTGTTTTCTCTTGTTTCGCACATTTCAAAAAATGTATTTATTTAGTACCTAATACTACATTTAATATAGGACATAATAGGATTATCTCGATAACTAATCTGTCATTCAGTATTGCGTTTTATTCCAATTAATTTTCATTTATTATTTCAAACTCACCACATACAAAACTAGAGGGAAAACCCTATGGGAAAATCCATAGCTGCGGATCAATACTACAGTACTATAGTATATAATGTATAGTAGTCTAGTAGTTTCAAGTGGCTAGACTTGACTTGCTTGTTGGTTGCCAAAATTCATAGCAAACCCGCCCACGCTTCACTGTTAACGGTTACCATAGCAACGAAAGTAGCAACTACACTAGCTTAATATTGGCCATTCCCATGGAAAGGGGTTTGAACATTTTTGTATGGAACCTGGCATATCTACAAGTCTGCCATTTAGAAAAAACCTCGTTTCAGCGCCCAGCGATGAAAAATGTGTCAATCGACGGAGTAAGTGATTACAATATTTGCAATCAAATAGTATGCAGTGATGAAATATCGTAAGTGATATACTTTCTGAGATATTTGAGTCATGTAATAACAACCAAACAAAGGCATTTTTTTATGTTTTACATAACCTACGCCAGTACGCCTACAAACAAACGACCATACGATTTGCCGTAAAATTATAATCGGTAAATCGTTAACCGTCGAGAATCTGTAACGAATCCGTTTCAAATTGGTATCTACTTATCGCTAGGATTGGGAATTTCCAGCACTAAAACCACTAAAACATTCTTGTGAAATAACAATGTGTCAAAAAAGTGACACGCTTGGTTTTCATTCAAATGGATGTATACGTTATCTAATTCTCGATACGTTTGTGGTATCAATATAAGTTCCTTGGGTATAAAATAAATGAAAAAACAAAATTCAAAACAAATACAGGCGTCTTATATTATTCAAAGTTCAAACCACAGACATATATCAAGAATAGACGACGCATGTACCTCGAATTGTATGAAAACCAAGCGTGTCACTTTTTTTTGACACATTGTGCTGTCACAAGAATATTTAGTGCTGAAATTCCCCATCCTAGCCATATCAATTCGAAAATGATTCGTTACCGATTCTCGACAACGATTAATGATTCTCAAAATCGATTACCGATAATAATTAGGTAAATAGAAAATCGTATGATCGTTTGTAGGAGTAGAATATGTAAAACATAAAAAATGCCTTTAGTTGGTTGTACATAATAATATAGTATAGTGCTTGAATATGACCGAATAAATAGTTTTGTGTTTTATTTAACTTGATTATTTTTTAATTATAAACACAAGCTTCAAAAATGTAAAGATAAATAAAGAGATCATAAATATTATGATTGTTTATTATTTGCTTTCAAGAAATTAAATAAATGAAAATTAAAAAAATATTTATAAACATTTCTTTAATGAAAATCAAAACATCATATGGACACATTTAAACTTACCTAAAGTTAAACGAATATTTTTTTCTAATTAAAAATTCAAAATAAAAAAACAGTACATCAATATTCGGTATTGCGCTTGAAATCAGCCTTCGTTTCTTTTTCGAATCCGTAAAACAGTCATCATTGAAATGAATAGAACATATACGGCTATGTTTTGTTGGAAACCAATATCTATGCCCCGTCGCTATAATTCATTTTGCTTTAACATTGGGGTCACTTGAAAACCTTTAATTATAATGTTATCATGAATAAAATCACTATACAGAAACATTAATATTGTAATGAAAAATAATTTGCCTGTTAAAAACTGTCTCTATGTAAATATTATTATTCATTGGTTTTCAAAATCGATTAACATCGAGACCACACCGAGTAAATGAACAACACTATATGCTATATTTTACAGAAACACGACAATATTCACCGTACTACGAAGCTAAGCGACGATTTATAGTAACGATTGTTTTACTTTCATTGCGTGTTCCAGTAAACAAGCCGTATAAATTTTGCTACCAAAATCAGCAATGTATTGAGTAGTATGCAGTACACAGTAAGTTAGTGCTTTTCGTTGTAAAACGTGGTAGAAATGCAATAAATATGAAAAAAATTATTTTAAAATAAATTACTACACAATTTTATAAATAAATTACTTAACGATGAAAAGAAATATTTCTTTTACCTCTGCTAACTGTATTTGTAGAATTCCTACAGTTTAAAACGATACAATTAGGCATTTTTCGTTATTTCAGTTGACATCTATTGCCAATAGCAGTAAAACGCCAACTAAATGACACGGCGCTCAAATAGGATTTAAAATCCTTTCTGTTACACGTGAAATGTATGAACATGCGGGCTGCGGTAGTGATGGTCAACTCGATTTACTAACTCGGGTTAACTCGAGTTGTGCTTAGTTCGAGTTGACTCGAGTAATTACTCGAGTAACTCGAGTCGAGTTGAATCTCGTGTTTGGGCTGGCGGCCATTGACTTATATAAGGACTTGTTATAATGTCATACAGATACTTAGTTATGGAATAGTTTAAAGGACGAAATAATAAACATAGTGGCGACCTTGTCTAACGTATGAAATAAAAACAATCAACTCTATACGCAACAGTTTCGCTATACTGTCAAATTTTCATGACGTCAGACGTGTGCCGTGTTCGCCATTTTGTTTTATCTCTTTACTACAGTGTAAATTGTGACTAAGGTACCAACTACTAAAACCCACTTTGACAAAGCCATTTCAAAGTCACGTCAAATTGGACATTAGTAGGAACAAAACCACCATGTTTTGTTGCGTAGGTATGCACGTTTTTTTCGTAGGTAGGGCAGCTCCTGTATCTCAATGCTGGCGGCTTGGATCACCTGAGACCACGTCACAGTACTCTGCGCTGATTGGCTAGGACTAAGTGGAAAGAGCTCTGATTGGTTGAAAACAAAAGGGAACTATGACGTACTCACAGGACACAGATGCTGTGCAATGAACGAATCAAGCGAAAGAGCGAGAGTACGATTCGTTCGTTGGGTACGCGCATGGATGGATATATATTATTGTAAGTTATACTGACTTTGTAGATGTACCTGTGGACCATAGATATACGAATTATATCCCCTCCTCAGTCGTTCACTCTTGACAGAGTGGTCGGGGTCGATGATGCTCTGTTGTTATTGGCCCATGCAATCCTTGCGATGCGTCTCCACTTATTGCGGTCTTCAGCGTCTCGGGCATTCTGGACTATAGATGTCTGTGTCGACGCTTTAATTATGTCTGTCTAACGTGTAGGTGATCGACCGCGCGACCGCCTGCCCTCTACCTGCCCCTGGACAATGAGACGTTCCATGGAGTAATCATTTCGAACAACATGTCCGAAATATTTGAGGATTCGTAGTAGCACAGTCGACGATAAAATCTTTCATTGATGTTGAGTTCCTCCAGGATTGAAACATTGGTCCGAAACGCTGTCCAAGGGATCCGAAGCAGTCGCCGCCAGCACCACATCTCGAGTGCATCGATCTTGCGTCGGTCTTTGAGGCGAACCGTCCACGTTTCTGCGCCATAAAGAAATATGGGAAAGACTAAACTTCTCATTAGGCGGACTTTTGTGGCTTTAGTGATATTGCGGTTGGACCAGACTCTTTTAAGTTTGTCAACGGCAGATCTTGTTATAGCACATCTCCTTCGAATCTCGTCCTCAAATCCCCCAGTATTTGTGATAGTGGAACCGAATTACACATAAGATTGGACAACCTCACTGTTGCCAATCATAGAGATGTTAGGATGATTAAGTTCAGCCCGGTCCACTATCATCATCTTGGTCTTGTCTCTGTTGATCGGGAGTCCAAAGGAGAGGCTTGTTGTCTCTAGACGTGTCATCAGGTGTTCCATGTCTTCTTTTGTTTGTGCGAGAAGAGTAGTGTCGTCGACATACCTTAAATTCGACGTCTTTCGACCTCCCACTGAGATGCCTTTAATATTCAGTAGGGTAGGAGATGCACCGAGCTTCATAGTTATAATTCTGTTGCTGACAGGGTTATAGCCTAAGACTGCTTTAGTCCATTGTTTGGGAATTGCAATGGCCACTCCAGCGTAGCTACTGGAATCATCTCCTGAATAATAGAT
This sequence comes from Thymelicus lineola, assembly GCA_963932265.1. Lineage (NCBI taxonomy): Eukaryota > Metazoa > Arthropoda > Insecta > Lepidoptera > Hesperiidae > Thymelicus > Thymelicus lineola. The sequence continues at coordinate 3,401,487 of OZ010688.1, read as the reverse complement.
GGTATGTTTATCCAAGTCTCGGTGGCCACTGCTTTTCCAATGCGTCTCGCTTAGACCGGTAATCGTAGTGTTGCATCGTTGGAGCTCACAATCCAAGATGTGTAATTTGCCCTCATCGAGGAGTCCTCATACGTTCCACGTTCCTATACGGGTGTTCTTGCGCAATTGGAGTTGTTCTCTTCCAGTCGCATGTTTTCCGTGGGATGCCTGGTTGCCTACATTCCCTCGGCCGGTAGCCAATTTCACACTGTGAGCCCCGGAAAACTCAGAGCGCCGGTCGCTACGCGGATCGTCAGGCAAACGTACTTCTCCATAGTCTATTGTCATCATTCAACTCTCGTGGGAATCGATAATGTAGTAGTATCCCGTTGCTTTCTACATCGCGGTACTACAGACTCAATGTCCGTAGAACTCTGTAAGTGAACCGATTCGGAACATATGGTTCTTGCGCTTCACTACAGTACTGATAGCTACCGCTGTCCTCTAACAGGGTCCAGGTACAAAGCCCCTGTGGCTCGCCTACTCCGCTGGTTTGAAAGTACCGACTACTATTGTCTCCGCTCTTCCCACCGTTGAGGTCTTCACCCGTAACCCTGGGCCGTAAGTGTAAGATGCCCACCCCCGCGACGTGGACGTGCCAGACAGGAATTGCCCAAGTGAGGAGCAGAGTGAACAGAAACAACGACCACAGTCTTCACAAATCCCCTATGACCATAATCGCCACTCTGAAAAATTACATTAACTTTTTGGCGCAGTGTTACAAACTACCATACAATTACGGTACTTATAATATTCATCTTAGATGTTTTTATATAATTATGAAAAATCATAATCAAATGATATATCCTGGGACTATAGATATTAGATAACATGGACACAATAGAAAAATGGTCCTTAGGCTATGACGTCATCCATCCCCAGGTACCTGTACAAAATTATTTATCCAATTAGAGTATACATCCATGTTCACTGGTCACAAATGTCAAATGTCACAATATTGCAGATTTGACGTTTGAGGTTATGTTATTTTATTACTTAAATTCATGGATCGAACTGGATAGGTAACGTTGTAGAGGTACCTGTGGATGGATGACAGAAAATATTTTTTTAGAATTATTGTCTGTCTGTCTGTCCGGGACATGGACATGAAAACCCTTGAACGGATTTAGATGAAAATTGTCAAAATTGTTACCGTGGGGTCAGCTAGTGTTGTAATAATTACATTTTGAGACTAAAAGAACAATCTATTTTTTTAGAGTACGTGTACGATAAGTAAGCCTAGAAAATTAGGAATCCAGCCATACTGACAAGCTTAGAATATCTTTGCCGTTATAGTCCCTAACCTCATAATATTAAATAACCTGCCACGAAGTATTTGGACACTTTTGTTCAACATCTCAATCAATGAAACGAAATAATAAAGTAAATAGACCATTATGATTAGAAACTCTATAATTGTAAGATAAAATATGTTTAAATTATATAAATAGTAAGTTTTGAGCAAAATTAATATTTTTGAGTTGTTTTTTAGCCTATAAATAGCAAGGTTTAATCTAATTCAAAAAAAAATCATGTCTCGAGAGTTGGATGGAAGATCAAATATGTAAAAAAATAATTTGTAACAAATCATACACTCAGTTTCTTCCTGCCAACTCGAGTTGTGTAACTCGAGTTCAATTCGAGTTACCTGAATTTCAACTCGAGTTTACTCGAGTCGTGTTTTTTCCGAGTTTTCCCATCACTAGGCTGCGGCATCTACTCTAGGTATACATGTCTGTGGTTCAAACCATTCGTTCATTTAATTTTGTCAAATCACTCAGTGTTATCATTACCAAATTAAAATATTCCATATAAAAAGGGAGAATAAAACAAATTTTGGTAGAAATATTTTAAGCTTGATTAATTGTTATTTTTCATTTATAATAGCGAAAACAAAGGCACTAGATTACAATTTGATGCTCTCCAATCTGTAAAGCTTACCTCACCAAAGGTTTCTTGCTCCAGGCTAATAGTTTAAGGCGGTATGAACACAAGGGGCGGTAAATAATTAATAACTCATACAGGAAAATAGGGTTGGGAATGAAGTATAAATGTGTTGTGGAAACGTAAATAGAAACAGGGCACGTACGCAGGCAGTGAGCCGGAGACTATTTAATTAGAATTGGGCTCTTTAATTAGTATTTTAATTCTTCATTCTGTTTGCTACCGTCCGTGCGTCCCGTGTCGTGTACAAAAAGTTATTGTTTACAAACAGTTCACTATTAGCATTATACACTACTAAATTTATAATTTACTATAATTTTTGACGCGTGCGGTTATCGTTCTATGATGTATTCTAATGGGGTTATTAGTTAACTTACGCTTATTAAATAAAATTATTAATGTATAATAATATGTAGTACCGTAAATAAAACAATCAAACGAGCGTATATTTATATTAATTGTTATTTATTGCTTTATATGCATTAGTTGTCCGTACTGCGTTGTTGGTGTAATGCCTAATGGGACTTAGAAGATATTATTAATTTTAATTAACTTTGTTTATTCTATGCTATGTATGCTATTTGCTATATTATGTCGTATTCGTGTTTTCAAGTGCGCATAATAAATCAAGTCGTGCTGGTTGTTGTGGTTTGTTTTGTTTTAATGGGGATAATGAGCGATGGACCAATGGTGTCTCGTGTTTTGTGAACGCATCTCGCAGTCACGTTTTCACCGCTTGTATTGAATCCAATGGGCTGTGTACGGTTGTCTTTTCAGACAAGCAAACATAATTGTATGCAGTATGAACAACTTATTTTAAGCCTTGTCACCGTAAACTCAAGTAACATGAGCATTTTTAAGTAATCTTGTAAGGTTATTATGAGGTAATGTCAGTGACCTCGTTTGTGCACTGGCTAGGGATTTAGAGTACATTATGAACTTAAGTGTTACAGGTTTTAGTACATCTACTATATTCGTAAACTCCAGTAGGCAATTTTTGTTTACTCTTTGTCAATTTTACCTTATGTAACGTGAGTTTTAAAAACTGAGAATACTCAGTAAAGTTAACACAAAGTAAAACAATACTCTGTAATTACCTACTCAAAATAAAAGTAGCTATTATTTAGCGTTTAGCGCATTGGTTATGAATTAGCAATAGCATAACTTTAGTCTGATTTTTATTATAGATACATGTTATAATTCAATTGTAATTTGTTGCCAATCATTCAAAATTTTAAAATAACTGTTGCTTTAGAAGAAGTCAATTTTGAATTTAGTGAAGAAAAACGCTATTTTTAAAATATTTTTCTTGATTCTGCTTCACATTGAAATGTAAAGGTATCAATTCTCATTATTGGTGAATGCGGACGTCCAAGCGGAAATATTATGACCACAGTGGAAGTTTAGCCCTGCAAGTATCATATCACACCGGTGGCGTACGCAAGCAAGACTGGCGTGCCTGTGCGTGGGTCACGACATTGTATCGGGTTACCTGTCCCGCATTATTCTCAACCATTCTTTGTGTAAACTGGCTCTTTGTGAGTGACGCTAGTTTTGATGTTCCGTATTTAAACTTCAGGCGATGTGAATAGAAGAATATGGAGCTGAGTGACTTTTTCGTTTCTTTGTCAATGTCTATACTGCCAGAAGTATTCGATGAATAAAAGAAAAGTTTATTTTTTTGTGAGTAAAATCTGCTGGTTATTTCAAACTTAAACTTTTTTAGAACTTAGATATACCTTTGTCTGACAATCGCTTAGTTTGCAACTTTTTCACTTTGAGATTACTATCCAAGTTTGTTTTATTCTACATTAATGCATTACTTAATTTTGTTGCTTTTGTTCGTGGAAAAATGGTTTTGGAGTCCATTCAAAATTTTGCCGTGTGTATTTCAATTGCAGTATTTGAAATATATGCTCTTAATGTATGGTAGAGATTGGCTCAGCTTCAACCCATTAACGGTCCACTACAGTACTGAGCATGGGAGGCCTAGAGCTTACTCCATGGTGGAGGGGTTAGTGACAAACAAGAGTGTGAGGGCAAAGTATTGTATTATGTCATGCAACCTTGTGTTCACACTGCCCGAAGGTTTGAGTTTAAGCATTAAGTCCGCCTTTGTTTCTGAACATAGTGAACATAGTGCATAGTCTTAAATATACAAACCAATAAATAACATTACACTGTACGTATTTATGGCACCCAGTTAATTAAACTAACATAATGTGATCAACTGATCAATAAATATAACTTAACTGTCATTTTCGTTATTCATGCAGAACTGTTTCTTATGGATCTTATGGATATAAATGTTTCTGTCTCGTAGGTATATATTTTTCTAGTTCGTTTCTGATTACAAAATGATTATATTATAAAATAAACGCTTACATAGACATATCCCCATCCCTACACCAGGATTCAAATATTACACTAGGAACAAACACTTACCCAGGTTGGAATTGAAATCTGGGATTCGCTTCTGAAATTACTGAGTGGTCAAAAATAAAAAATCAAATAGGTGAAATAATCAAATATATCAAGGTTGCATATTTAAGGTTAATCCTACAGAACCCAACAATATACGTATACACTAGACATGTGTAGATAGAGATGTAGAGGTCTACGATAACTTCTTTTGTCAGAAACACACCCCGAGGTGCTCCGTGTTCGCAGGGGCTCGGGAACCTGTTTTCGATTTACTTGTAACGAAACAACAAAAGAAGTAAATATCATTTGATTATTTTGTCGTATTGAACGTGTACGCTTGTGAAAATATATTCAGAGAACTTTTACCGTTGTTATTTTTCAACATTCTCATAATATGAAAGTAACAAATTGACTTGTAATATGTATTCCTTGTATGTGTAAACTTGAGGTCTATTTAAGGTCGGATACATTGCTATTCCAGAACGAATATCGACTGTGGATTTTTAACATATAGTATTTCGATCGCCGTGTCAGAGCGCTAGTTATGACTAATGGTCTACTCACCATCAAGCTACTCATGTGCGCGTTTGTCTATTAATTGCGTGAAAATTTTCTTGTTTACGACAAAATATCAGGTGATTATTTCGGTACAGGTGAACTGAAGGCTACGACGTATGCGCCATAATATTTTTACTTTGGAGTTATGAACATAACAAATGCCTTTAATAGTCGAGAAATATCCAAGCAACCCTGTTTAATTTACCCAGTGTGCTCGTGTGACGCGATTATAAGGCATGTTACCTTTGCGGCGCTGACATGTTGACGTTACATCTGAATTATTTATAAGGGGAAATTTAATTTCGTCGAGCGGGCAACCCTACGAGCGAAAGCCCTGATTTCTACGTTTATTGAATCTTGACGAAATGTCAAAAGGCATTACGATTCGAACGTTTAATTACTGTATCGAATTAAGGCATTAAAATTACTGTATATGTTGTTTAGCATTATTTATTTAAAAGTAGTGTACACCTACGATTCGAACGTAATTGAGAGGAAAGTATGGTTTTTAAACATTTTTAGTTGACAGTTCATTGTTGAGCCGTCAACTTGCTCATCAACAACTTACTCACTTAAATTTTGTTGCGGTACTTATTTATACTAGATAATTATGTCTTGACTTAATTTGAATCCGTTAGTTAGGCCACGTGAATGTGAAGGTAAATAATAATATATACAACAACAAATTCTTAAAATATTGTGATTTTGCAATTGCACCTAGATGCGTTTAAAATAATTTAAAATAATCTTAATTTAAAACTCTGCTGCCATTTTGTCCCGAGAATAATCTTACTTTGGACAGGTTAAGTGCTTGGCTGTAACCTATTAGGGACAACACACCATCTACCTATACTATCGAGAAGGCCTGGGGCGTATTCCACCACGCTTTTTGGGTACGGATTTGTGCATTGCTGAAACTATGTCTCTAATACATATATGATATGGTTCAAACTTACCTAGGTATAACATAATATCAGTATGGTTGATTCTTGCGTGCGCAAACTTACCTCCAGCCTCTCCACACAAGTATGTATTGATTTGTCTAATAATAGCGAAGAAGCTTGTGCCCATTAAATAATAAATTTTAACGTTGCCAGCGTTAAACACCGCCAACGCGGTTATATCTACAGTCCTTTAAGTAGGAGTATAAAATTTTTATTTGAATATTAATTTCGATAGAGTCAACCCCGAGCCAAATTATAAGAAATAGCTTACTCAGATAAAAATAATTAACGTCGCTGATGCGTAAGTATTCTAGTTGAAGTATGTTTAAAATCATATTTCATAGCTAAATTTAGAGCTCTACTGCAACAGAACAGACCACCAGTCTGTTCTCTTCTTTAAATACAAAAGAAGAAAATAATGCATAAGTTACTTTTTCTTCTCCGTCTGATCTTACACGCGTCAATTTTTTACCACTAAGCTCATATTCAACGTCGCACGTTGAAATCCTCGTAGGGATCCTCATCATTCTACCTATCTATTAGTACTTTGCTATTAATGTTTACTGCTAAGCCCTCCTGAATCTTTTATCCCCTTTCTCTTTCTGATATTTTTTTCCTTAAGATTCTTCAAAGCTCAAGTCAAAACTTTTTTCGTATCTATTTTAAAAATATTGTTCACACTTTAAATTCGTTACGTACTAAGGTACAATTTGTTAACACGAGGGCAGTGATGACCCACGGTCCCATTTATTCTTATGTGTGGTGCATACGAACCTCAAATCACGCCCTAAAATGATACAATAGCTATCAGCGGAACAGCTGTTGACGACGAAATGTGCGATAGTGGATACTGACGAAACTGCGTCGCTCTAATTACTTCCTTTGCGATAGTAGCCTGTCCGTTTTAGTTTTTACCTTTAATTATTTCATAATTACGTGTAATTTCAATGTAAATAACTTGTTGATTGATATTGATAATTACTTTTTGCTGCATACAGGAATGTTATTACATTTTGTTTGCTTTCACCACGAGATGCACATTAGTTAAACTGTTGCAAAACACCTATTTAACAAATTATAGAACAGTCTTAGTGACAGTTAGGTATTTATGTAATGCTTAAGTGAACGCATATTCACAACTCAATCCATCAAGAGTGTCGTTGTCGTGGGTTACTTTGGATGCGAGAAAATCTGAAAAGCTATTTAATAAAATTTAATGAAATGTGAATGCAACATTTTGCATTGTATGCCCTTAAGTCCTGGATTAAATAGATATAGGTACCTACACTAGATTTCTTGCAAAAAGGTGATAGTTTATGTTTAATTATAATTAATATTAAATTATGATTTCTAGACAATAGACATCATTATAACTATCAAAAGTATTTCAGTTCTATCAAGTATGTCACTGTTGCCTTGCAATATTTTTCCCGAATTTCGGGGAATTATTGAATTATATCCTCGTCCCGCTGACGACGATGCACGTACACAACCGGTACAAGCGATTCGATTACTTCCTACGTTCTTACTCATTTTGCTTCAATTTTCCAGCGGTGATGTCGACGCGACGTACGAAATCGATGATAAAAGTTCCGTCCTATCAATTCTCAGGCATCATTTTATTATGAAAAAAATGTGATTGAAAAATTTGTGAAGAATATAAAATTATGCTTATGTAAAAAATAAATATCTAATATGATTAAAGGTACATTTTTTTCAATGTACCCTTGATTTACCCTTGACTCAACCATTTACCCTTGATTTTGATAAGCAAGTACTCTTGATTTTTTTATTGGAACGAAGTTCCTTATCGCGCGTTGTGAAAGGGGGCTAGACGGAAAAAATTCTTATGACACTTTTTGAAGTGATTCAGTAATATGAAACTAGATGGCGCTGTACTGCGCTGAATCACACTGCTGAACGCGTAAAACAATAGTTAAATCGAAAGGAACTTCGTTCCATCCGGGTGTCCCTTGACACCTTTTAATTTTTTATTTTTTTAATAAGCAGTTTAAAAAAATGAATGGTTATCATGCATAACATTACATTATATCATGCATAACATAACATTCCGTATATAGTTGAATACTTCCTTAGATATTAATGTATCAAAGACACGTTCTTTACTTCAACGAAATTGAGACGTGGTTGTCTAAAGAAAAAAACATTACATTATATCATGCATAACATAACATTCCGTATATAGTTGAATACTTCCTTAGATATTAATGTATCAAAGACACGTTCTTTACTTCAACGAAATTGAGACGTGGTTGTCTAAAGAAAAATGTTCTTGGGATACTTGAAACAACTTTTTACGAGTTAAATTACTACGGGTTATCTTTTACTTCTTTTAGCAGCTATGTTTTTTCGATTTTCTTATGAATTCATAGAGGTATATCGCTGGAAAATATTTGTTTGCCCGTATGCTTTACCTGTATTAACATAACATTTGCCCGTTTTCATTAAATGCTTGAATTGAAGTAATAGACGAACATTTTGCTATATTTTAACGCGCTTTTATTAACTTCATTTGTTAAAATTGTTTTGTACAAATTTTTAGACGTCTACCATTATTTTTATAAACGTCGTCTTATTTTACAATTAATTAACAGTAAAGTCGAGTGTTTACCCTTGTACGTAAAAGTCGCATATTATATATAAAGTCGTATAATATTTAATAGCCCTCTTTATTGAGCTTCGTGTGAACTTGCATCACAAGTCAGTGTGATGGCGTCCTTCCGGCCTTCGTTCTGTAAGGCCCACGCTTAGTAGTGTAGGTTATACCATACAACATTTAATGGGGTCGTGAGTATAATAGTAAAGTCTGAGTGAATATACAGATAACTATAACAAAAAAATACATTGTCATCTCAGTATTTTTCTAACCTTTATTAAAATGTTTGGTTATTGGTAGATTCATAATGAAGAAAAAATTAAAAATACTCCCAGGTAAAGTTATTTTTAACCGTCATCAAAAAAATGAGGAGGTATTCAATTTGACTGTTTTTTTATGTTTGTTATGTGTAGTACATTAGGTATGTAATGGAGCAATATATTCATACATTTCATACATCGCCAAAACGACCCAGGCATTATATACATCACCTACGGATTGTATAGAATACCACAAATATACAGATTGCCTGTAACATATATAAAGAATATCATCAATGAACTATAATGTGAAACTCGAATGAAGTGCATTTTCCTACTATCTCATTTACGAACGCCTTAGTTGTGTGTGTAAGCGAAATAGCACCATGTAAAGGCTTCGATAAAGTTCGTCGTTCCAGGCTCTAA